>ML685791.1:4576766-4591132 GCA_007922175.1 Pelusios castaneus
AAAGAAAGAAAGAAAGAAAGAAAGAAAGAAAGAAAGAAAGAAAGAAAACTTCTTCAGACAATGCACAGTCCACCTGTGGCAATCTTTGCCAAGGAATGTTGTGAAGCCAAAAGTGTAACCGGGCTCAAAAAACAAAGAACTAGATAAATTAATGGAGGATAGGTCTATCCCTGTCTAATAGCCAGGATGGGCAGGGATGCCACACTGTGCCCTGAGTATCTCTCCCCTCTGTTTGACAAAAAACGTTGGGAGTGGAAGACAGAGGATGAATCACTTGATGACTGCCTATTCTGTTTATTCCCCTCTGAAGCACCTGGCATTGGCTACTGTCATAGACAGGATATGTGCTAGCATGGACTGCTGGGACTGAGCCAATGTGGCTGATCTTATGTTGTTAATCATATGTTGATTTTAAAAATTACAGTATAAGTTACTTACCTGAATCTAAGTCGGCGAACACACATCCAAGCTCTTCTAAAGTGATTCACATCACCATTTTCCCCTGATACGAATGGACAATTCCTGGCTGATTAGAGCAGCTGGGGCACATGTTAACAAACTACTGTACTTTTGGGCCAAGTCCAAAGATTCAATGAGTACACTTTTATTAAAGTGCTCAATCACTTTCTTGCTGAGTGGACAGATTCCTTTGAAGTGGGATGCCAACAAATAAATAAATACAAGCAATCCCACAAGATCAGAGTTTCAAAATAGAAACTAGGGGGCTGCTTTTTGCATGTAAATTTTCTTTTCAAATGAATTTAGTGAGTGCTTATGGAGGAGTAAAACAGTAAGTAGGAGAGTCTAATCCTTGACACCCAGAACAAGAACAGCATGCAAAATGGCTATATATGCTTCTCCAGAAAGACCCACCAACGATCCTGATAGGCCAACACTACTGGCAAGAATTACATTCAGTCTTCTTGCCCAGTCATATCTCTTGCCTTTTTGCCAACAAGAATGCCAACTACATATTCCCACCAGGAACTGCCCTAGTAGTAAAACTAAAGCACCTTATCTTCACTATCAGGATAGCTAGCAAGCATGAATTATGCAGCCTTTCCCATGCCTACCAGTAAAATGATGGCATTTTTAGCTGTGAAGATAAGCCCATAGTGTAACTGAGCCAGCTGTAGTATCACTGCCAATATGATGGTATACCAATCCCCTTTAGATGCATGCCAGAGTGCACCGCGAACTTCAAGGCAATCACTGCACAAGGGCCAAGCACAAAGCTCTTTGATTTAGTCATTTCCCATGCAGCAAGTAACAGGATTCTTGTTATTAAGGCCACCAAATACTACAAGGTGCAAATACACTAGGTGTAACCCATATGCCTGAAAAGGCTATCTCTGAGAGACCTGCTGAGGGTGGGTTACTGTTGCTGGGCAGATTAGCAACCCACAACTAGAAACTTCCAGAAGCAGGGAGTGGTAGCATTTTGAGCATGCTCCACAGTGTATCCTGCTGGTGTGATGTGATGTTGTCAGTCAGATGACATGGGAGCAGCGGTCTGTGCAGACAGCAGGCAGGAGCTGCCTTGAAAGGAGCCCATGTGCTCAGTTTTCTGGAGAGAAGCTGAGCCAGGAGTGAACAAGATGTTTTCTCCCTGTAATGGAGTCATTTGCAACAGACCTTGCAGACATGCATGTGGGACTGAGGGCTGGTTGCAAAGGAGAAGAAAAAGCCTGCATGGACTGCCACAGAGGATTCCAGCAAAGAAAGAAGAGGACAGCTATTTCTTGCCACTCAAGCTTCTACACTGGAACAGAGACTGTAGCTGAGAGTTGGGTGAACTCCACTGGGACTTTGGGACTCTTTGGTATCTTTCATGCAGGGGGTTTTCTGTAGGGATTGTTCTTGGTTAATTGTATTTTGTTTTCTTAGGATAAGGTTCATTTAGTTAGTAGTTAATAAAGTTCATTGTTATGTTTGTTTTTAGTAGTATTTTAATGTGGGGTGGTAACTCTGAGCAATCTTTGTTGAGAGTCCCGTACAGACTGAATCCAGGGTCTCCAGCTGCTTTCTCCATAGGGATCGGGATTGATTTCTGTGAGGCACTGGCGAAGGGCAATTAAATGAATTTTAGCCCACCCGAAGGTTACATAGGCACAGTGACTTTAGCTTATAATAAATAATAAGCCAACAGATCCAGCCACACAGGACAGTCCACGATAGATTACAAGGATAGCCATAGCTACAGGAGGCCCTCAGGCTGTTACTGACATTGCAAGCTTTTTCCAGCCAAAAAGCAACCTCTCTGTCCAGCTACCAGATCCAGCTCTCAAGCAATTCCTTGCCCAGCTTTCCCTCTGCAGCCAGCTCCCTGACTGCATCCTCTAACCTTACTCCTCTTTATTACATATACAGCCATGGGCTTTCTCAACCTCATTCTCTGACTTAGGCTATCCCTTCCTTTCCTCTGGGAAAGAAGGAACCCTCTACTTATCAGATGTCATATTACTGGGACAGGTAATATTGCACAGTAGCAAGCCAGCAGATTCATTACAAACACCCTGTCCTCATCCATTCAGATCAGTTAAGTGTCACTGTTTAGCCATGCCACACTAAGAACAGGAGCTAACTGTGATTTAGAGGCCTAAATGAACTAGAAGAGCCATTTTATGTATGGATCAACAACTCAAAATTTCCTAAAAAAATTGTGAGCTTATAAAAAAAATATCTTTGCATAATAGTGTTAAGAGAAAACTTTCTATCACTAAAGCACATGCATCTACTGTAATAAGTTTATAGAAAAGACATACACAAACATTTTACCATTTTAGAGACATTTCCTTCTCCTTCCATGGATCTATCTCAGACTGATGTTCCATGAGGCATCACAGGGGATGAGAGCCAGGCCAGCTGGCAGGAATGTTTCAAATTGTAAGTTTCACTTCTTCATGCTGAGGATTTCCCTTTTCTCTACTTAGTATGGTCAACCAGCAAATACACAGAGTAAAATTCAAATGTTCCATCTATTCTAGTCTAAGGGCATCATTTCACTCCTAGCCAGACTTTCCCAATGAAATAGCAACTCAGCAGCATGTTTTATGCACAATTTTTTTAAAAAGGATAGTATTTAATAAGCTGCATAACCTCAAACTGCATCTTAAAACAAAGCAAACCCTCCCTCCCCCCAAAAAATAAAAAAAGTGTGGGATTTCAATGCTGGTGAAAGACTTTGGCTTGACAGCCTTAGTGAATGAAGTCTTCCATTTACCTACACACTGCCTAGCAGTGTGCCACCACTCCGATATTTTTTGCATGGGAGAGAGTAGGGAGAGAAAAAAGGATCATGACTTTAAAAGAGGGTAAATAGGAGAAGTTTTGTCTAGGCCCATACAGGCCTTGGTCTCTGACCCCTGGTTCCATTCCCATCACCCATTTTCATGTCTTGCATTAAAAGCCACTAAACATCCATTAGATGTTTAATTCTTGAATTGAGCTGGTTTCAAACTGGTGACCATCTAGTTTCCCAGTAAGGGCCAATGTTGACACCTTCAAGAATGAGGTTTGCTTTCTTGAAAAGTAAGTTTAAACAACTCAAGTTCTGAGCTTTTTGAAACTTAGCCAGACAATGTCTTCTACTCTACGTATACAGGCACCAACTTGCTCCCCTCTTCCCCCACATCCCCCCAATGCCCCAGGCTTCTACAAACAGTCCACAATCAAATGCCCTACCCTGTTCTTGAAGGGACAGCTCCCAATAACGAAAATACTTGTACACATCATTAGTCTGTGTAACCACATGTTCCTATCATATTTTGTCCTTAGCCTTCTCCCATCTCTGTTTCAGTCATCCTGGGACATAAGCTTCTGAAGGCAGAAACTACCTTATGCACTTGTACAGCACCTTGGACAATCTAGGCTTTGAATGCAATTGCACATGTTGAGCATCATTGTAACATCTCCTTCTCACATTAGAATTCCTTCCTTCAGAACTTACAGTGAATTCCATATACATTGTCCATACTGGATCCTATCCAAGCCTTTTTAAATGTTGCTGAGAATAATCTTTGGTCTATTTAATAATTCCAGCTGCTAATCAAAAAAGAGTTTGGACATTAAAAGAATTTTTACTTTCTGACTAAGTATGTATGCCCATGGTGGGGAAGGAGTGGAAATGCAGTTGGAGTAATTCTATACCATACAATATAAAACCTAATCCTTAGAAAAAAGAGATGCATTTAATAGCATAGTATGAATTCATTTTGAGGAATTTAAAAAAAAATACTAAGGTTTGTATGAAGGTTTTGCTCCAAGAATGCTACTTGAAACTAATCTTGCTCAAGGAGCAAAGAACAAACAGCTGCCTACTTTCTCCCATCTTCTACACCCACACCATGCACCAACAAAGAGAAACCGCTATGAGAACTCAACGTCACAGGACTCACATTCACCAGGTGTTATTGTGGTTTTCGTATTATTGGGCGCACGCACCACTTTTGCTGCAGCTACCTAAACGAATTTCTTTGCTCTTTTGCCTACCCAGCTATCTGATAAGGAGTAAACTGTTATAGTGGCTTCTCTTCTATAGCACTGGGGTGTAGAAGAGCTTATGACTTGTTTATCAGCAAGAAGAAAATGAAAGATCAGATCAGTTACTAGGGGTGGGAGAGGAAGAATTCAGGAGGGGAGAGTTGCCTAACCCTATAAAATTGAATGCAAATTTGACTTGCCGCTCTCTGCATCAAGAACAGTGTCATTATCACCTTATTATTAATTTTCCTTTTTCAATGTTTAGGACACATCTTGCATTTTACTATAGATTTACTCTACAGTTCAGTTTCTGATTAAAATCCAGCCGAAGAATCAAGTATGCACGGAGAAAGTGTTAATATTTTAAATAGCACCCTTTTGGAGTCATTTTTCCATTGTTCTGAAATTTTCAATTATCTTGACTACAGTTTCTTTCACTCAGGATTTTTTGCCAAGCATGATTAGTGACAGCATTGTTCCTCCACTCCCAAATCAAATTAATCTGGACATGAACTCATTGAAAACCCAGCTACAAACAAATATCACCAGCATTCCTGAGGCCCTTCCATACAGAACTGTACATGTGCAGGGTTGACAGGATCAGAGCCTGAGCTTTAATACTTGTGCTGAACAGAAAGCCAGTTTTATAGTTTTGCATATAATATAATGAAATAAAATTGTGCTAATTAGCAAGGGCCACCACAGCAAGCATCCCTTCAGTTTAACAAGCATTAGTATTTAACAGGTTAGCTGTACATAAACAAGTCAGACTGTACAAATAGTGTGAAAAAATTCAGTACTCCAAGGGGGGTTCAAATTCTGCCTAACACCTCCAGGCACCAGATGCGGGAAAGTAGTTGCTTTGTTATGCAAATGAAGAATCTCAGATATGCGACAAGGCTACTCAACACGCAAATGGTCAGACTGACACCTCTCCTTAGACCTACTTATCTAAACTGTTTTTCAGTCCTGCTATCTGAAAGGAAACAGAGAAAAGTTGAATGGGTGACAGTTAGAAGCCCAACAAAGGTAGAGGACAGAAGTGAAGAGGTGGGAAGGCGTTAACTGCCTACCACATAGGTTGTGGTTAATGGGAAAGTAAGCAAGTATAATCTTCTGGATGCAGTGTTTCGATCTCTCTTTCACACGTGAAGTAAAAAACCGAAGACAATAACTCAATTAAACAAAAAATTAACTCAAGCATGTAGCTTTGTGGCTATGGAGATTTCAATTTATGTTCAACATTAGTATATTACAAGAACACTACTTTACAGACATTGTGGTGCTGCTCTAACATGCAAGAATACTGAACTAAATTAATCCCTTAGATGTTAAGCTGGGAGTATTACAATGAGAAAGCAAATACATCTATCCCACACAATATCACAATAGCTACTACAATATTTTTACAGTGGAAGGAAGCCGGTCTGAAATACTAAAATAAATAATATCTGTAGAGATGTGCCAGGAGTGCACAAATAAATAACTGATGGTCCACTGTAATGCATTTAAAAACAAAAATTTGAGGTTTTAAATTCTCTAATCATTTTTATAGGGCAATGTTAAGAAGTTGGATTTTTTTTTGTTCCAAATCACTCATGTATTGTTTCTTGGAGGTAGAGGAAATAGTGCAGGGTCTTATTAAATTCCTGATCTTCAAGGAGACAGATATGAGGAAAAAGACTTGCAAGGGACTGTGTCCTTTTTGTCAGCAAGTCAGAATTGCAATTTAATCTGTCAAGAAATTTTCTTTTACATACCTTTCAACAGAAGCCAGAATGGATAGAAAGACTGACTACATGTGATACAGTTTGAATGCTTCAAATTAAGCATATATAGACCTTCAAACTAAAATAAAAAACAGATTTTTGCCATTTTCTTATTCAAGACAGATTTTTTTAAGGAACAAAACTGTAAGGCTAGTATATTGTACACCTTTGTTTTTTAATCTTTCAAATATAAAGTAAGATTCCATAATATGAACAGAAGCATTTGCGGTGGGTTTCAGAATCCCAGAATCTATTGCATCGTTCTGAACAGCACCTTTATTGGGATGAGACTGCCTCTGATGTTAAAGTAAAATCATTTGCTGTTAAAAATATCAATATAGATTCAAACTTTGTTCCCAACAAGACTAAAAAACAAAAACACACACAAGAGGGTAACAGGAAATGTGGTAGTCTTTAAGGTGCCACAGGACTCTCCTTGTTTTTGCTGTACACAGACAAACACGGCTACCCCTCTGGAACAAGCAAGTCTGATAGAGAAGTTGCCAAAAAACACTTTAGTTTCTTACTAGCTCTTCATTACTAGAAAAAAAGATTACAATGTATACAATCTGTTTCATAATTTTGTGATTTCAGTGGCATTCTACCACCGCATACATGCAAACAACTTCTGGTTTTCCAAGGCAATTCTCTTAATGTGATTTCCTCAGCTAGAATTAAAGTTTAAAATGATTTCCACTAATTTACAAAAAGCAGCGGGAATTTACTATTCAAGTATAGTACACAAATGTTAATCAAGCACACTTTTTATATTAGCCAGAGAAAATGACTAATCTTGACAGTAAATCAGAGCCAGTGGCCACAACTTGGTAGAACCCAGATACAGAAGTTGCTCTCAACTCCATCTTTGCATTATAGTTATCTTAGCTCAGCCACAATTGTTTCACATACTATATCTTCAACTATAGATTATGTTTCCAACTGACATTCAATCTCATGCACTTGACAACTTCACACAAAGCAGCCTGTGTTTGGAATAGATATCAGCTAAGAATGAGTAGATGAGAAAAACACTTCTCAGCTCATTTGCAATGTAATGTATGGATTAGCAATTCCAGTAGGCCTACCCCCAATCCTCTAGTTCCCCTCCTAAATAAGTAAGAGAAACTAAAGCCAGTTTAGTAGTGCTTCTGGCCTTCCAGTCACTGAAAAGGTGGCATCTACACCATTCCCTCAAAACTTATTCCATAAAGTCACATTAAATTTTTTTTTCAGACTTATTCAAATACAAAACTAAATCCTTCAGTTATTAGATTTTCAGCTTTTCCTTCACAATCCCAATCAAAATCCGCAGGAAATGTATACACCATTTGAAAATAGTATACAGATTAGAAATGCATTGTTCATCTTAGATGTATTTAACATAAAGATAAATTACATTTTTATGTTACACACTGAACAGAAAGCAATATGTCTCTTCAAAGATTTTTTATGACCAGTAACTCACTGTTCTAGTGATGGGTGGAGACAGAGATCCATTAGACATGTAGGGGTCACTGTTCATATTTGGCATCATGATATACCCAGAATAGCCAGAGTATGATGGGCCTTTGCTGTATAAACCACCATCTGGATGTTTTCCTAGGAAAGAAAATGAAGCTAAATTAATAACCCTTAAGTTTTTCTTGTGTATTAGAAGCTTTTTACAATAAGAAATGCATAAATCTTTTTTTTAAAATTGGAATGGGGGTGGGAAGAATATTGCTAGGGACTTCTATTTTATTTTTATTATGTTTCTGACAGCAGTTACTCCCTTAAATGGCTTCAGAGGTATTTGTCAGGAACTGCAATTAAGTTATGGGAAGACTTCCATATAACGAGTCTATTTTATGAGTCTATTCAAACATAGAGACTGGACTAGGATTATTTACATAAGAGCTTGAAAGAAATGCATACTCTTGATGCACTATGTTTGATTCTAAAGCTACTTGGTGGTGGTCTGTTTTGGCCCATAATTTTTAGAAACCATAAGAAAAACACTGTTTCTAGACTGTGATGGTGCATTTCCATTGCATGAACAAGCAATGCTGCAGAAATCATATCAGCAATGGGGATTATATATAGCTATATATTATATTATGGATATAAACCAGTAATTTTGTCATTTTAGGTAGCATGTATTAGAGCTATGGATTTTGGAAGTGTCCTGCTAGGGACTTTTCCTCATCAGTTACACAGCTGGTTGCAGGCAAGTGCGGCATTATAGCCAGACAGAGCCACTTCCGTCACTAGCTGACATACTGCATGTATGAACAATTCTTTCTGGTCATGCTAATTGGAAGCTATTAAAGAGAAAAGGAATACAGGCTGGTGTACAAGGATATCCTACTGCTTATTGCAGTCTATTCAAAACACAGAGGGTTCCACTGCTAATTTGTTTAATATCTAATTTAAATAATAAAGGCTATTAACGGACCAGGATTGAAGAAAAGCTGAAGCCCCAAACTTTATGTGGAATTTTTCATTCAGTTCTAACAGAGAATAATATTATCCTTATCAACTAAACCCCATTATGAAAATATACTGAAGACCATCTTACATTAATGTACAGCTTTCTAGACTAAAAATGTACACTGTCAGTTTCATAAATTTCCCTAAGGAAGTATTGGAGTTCCCTAATTTGCACATCAAAACATTGGAATGTTGTTCTTGATTTTAAGGCTTTTTTTTTTTTTTTTAAGTGACAGCCGTGGGTTGGAAAGTGAGCATACAACTTCTTAATATACACAACTCAATACGATTGTCAGAATAAGGGAAGAGAGAAGACATTTATATATGAACTACTGACATTTCAAAAATAGTTATTTCTTCTGCAAACAGATGTTTGGCCTACTTACTTCAGTTGGCAAATAACTGCAACGCCAAGATAAAGTCACAATGTAGAGTAAGAAAATATATCTCACCTTCTTCAGAATGTTCTCTGCCTTTGTCATGGTAAGATTCCTGAGCTTGGCCTTGCCTGGAAACCTAACCACACAGAAAGCATCATTAAAAACATATTTTTGTGTATATCTGTTCACTTTTGCTTAGAACTACTTTTCCACCCAATAGCTCATGCTAAAGAGAAAGTGTGCTAAGCAGCTAAAACACAGAGGGAATGGTCATTTTTATTACAACTTTAATATCCACATGGTTCTACAAAGCAATTCTAGCATAAATATTGCCCTAAATTTACTAAAGGGGCTTGTTTCTGAAGAATTATGTTTAGGAATAAAAATAGTCTTGCTAAAGTGGTACCAAAGTATAATAAAAATGGAATGCCCTCTCTATCTGGACTTTTAAAAATTCCATCCTTGTTCTTAAATTGTTTTCATGTTAGTAAATTGTTATCAAAACCGTTTAAGCAAATCTTTGAAAGGGTTTCTGACTACTACTCTGACATCTGATTTTAGGCCTAATGCTATCATAGGATCTTGTGATTCATAGGAATTTGTTTGTCCTGGGCTATGAAAGCTGACATATAGAAAAGAGAGAAATCATTTTGTATATACACTACCTATCTTTGTTTTGGGGTGGGTTTTTTAGCTATATTTTACAACATGCAGTTTGGCTTGATCATGGGACAGGCTGGAACTGAGAAAAAGCCAGCTAAGCTTTTGGATACTCCCAGAGTGTAAATTGCAATAGAAGCCAAGAGCCAGCATGTCTCCTCGGACTAGAGGGGAGAGAGAGAGAGATTGTTTCATGTTAGTTAGGAGTGCTAAACTGCAGTCAAAAATAAACTTCTGGAGTCAAAGACAGTCACTACTTGTATTTATGGGCAGTTGATCTCTATATGGCCCGGCAACCCCAAATTCTGACTTTCTAAGCTTGTTGCAAATGCCCGTCCAATCAATATTGTTACTAGAGATCCACCACTTTCTATTCCTTCCCCTCCCCCAACGCATAGCCCTTCATTAGTTAGCACTACATTTAAACCAGCAGTCTATTTAGTTACTAATTCCTTATTTCCTAGGATTACCAACTGAAATGCAGCCATAAGAAAAAGAAACTGGTTAATACAGTGTTTGAGATGTGCTCAAACTCAAAATCTCTCTGCACAAATCTTGTCCAGCAATCTCTGATTCTTATCCAAACCCACCACTGAAACCTAAACACCAGAAATTCATGTAGTAAACTCAGCAAATCTCAGGCACCAGATGTTTCCCTTTCTTCCCATAGCCAGAAGGTAACCGTCTACAAAAAATTATCTGACTCCCCAATGAGATGACTTGCTCCCAAATCCCTCTGTGTTTGAGAGTAAACCCGGGGACTTTTTTAAGGTCTGCCTCTTCAATGTTTTCACAGGCCAATGCATTTTCTCTCCACGAAAACTTCTACCAGATGCCGACAGATGATCTGCACTCCTTTTCCTCCCTCCCCCCCCGCACTTAAAAAAAAAGGCTAGATGCTCCCTCCCACACGCACCCACCCACGTGTCTCTATTTACTCTGCTCCGATAGCTTACTATACTATCAAGGCGCTTTAGCTGGAGGACCCCCTAACAAAAAAACACCCTTAAAAAAGCGGAATAGGTGGGGGGGGGGAAAAAGTTTTTAATCGCAACACGGGCTGGAACTTTTTCCTTTCCTTTCAGCTTTGATCGTTTCGCAGACTACGAGACAGACAGACAGCGAGCAAACGCGGTCGTGCGGAATCGATAATCCCGAGTCTCCCAAGAGTTTGAGACCCAAACCGGGGGCAGATCAAAGAAGTGCCGGGCCATTGACTGCATCCCTCTGCACACATCTTCTCCCTCCGATCTGCAAAGGTCTGTGTTCGCTCTCACCCCCGCCCCTTCCCCGCACACACTCCCGAGGGCCTTCCCTCCCCTTCATGGGAAACTTGGCGTCTTAGTTTACAAAGCGCTTTGCTCAAAACCGCGTCTCCCTCGGCGGCGGGCAACGTCCTGTTTTCCTTCGCTCCGGTGCTGCACCCCTTCCTCTCTCGGCCGTTTTATAAGCCCCTGCTAAAAATAGAGGGGCAGGCAGAGGCACACAGCTCGCCTTTCACTGGGCAGTAGCCTTGGACTGGGCTAACTCCACGCAGGGCACCCAAGGGGTGTGTGTAGCTGCAGAGGCCGGGTGGGTGCGTGTGTCCAGGACTCCTGTTTGTTCTGCAGAGGCCAGGTTGGCTTCATCAAGGTGCTTCCGAGCCATAAAACAAGCAACGGGGTAAAAAGGCGTCTTCTTTTTCTCCTGCTTAAGCCCAGGAGTGAAATCTCCAGAGCCCTCCCTTCCCACGATCCCTGTTGTTATTGGCGTCACACATTTACACCCACACACACAGTCTCACACCCCCCGCTCACCTCGTGCCCACTGCTGTTGGGGGTGATCTCGGACTCGTGGACCAGCGAGGACTTGATGTCGGCCAAGTCTCCTTCTTCCTCCGGGTGGCTGATCTCGGCGAAGATCTTCTCTTTCTGCGGATCGCCCTCGTCTTTGAAGGGGATCATCTCGTCGGTGGCGCACAGCTCCGGGTCCCCCCCGCCGCCGCCTCCCGCTCCCGAGAGCTGAGGCATGATCGCTCCTGCCTGCCTGCTGCGCCGGGGAAGACGAGGATCAGAGGAAGAGTTACAAGCACCGACAATACCGCACCTCTCCCACCCCCGCCGCTCGCCCTCCCGGCCCTGCCCCACCTCCCGAAAGCGCGCCGGCCGGGCGCAACCACCTGGGGGAATTCAGCAGCGGGTCTGTCTGTCCGGCTTGGTGGTCTGTCCGCTGCCAGCAAGGGGGAGGGGAAAAACAACCATGCCGGCTGCCCTCCCCCGAGGCCAGGGGAGTTGGCGAAGTTGGGACCGGCCGGGTCCGCTTTTATCTAAGGGGGAAATGGGCGGTCCGCGCTCTCCCCGGCGCCCCGGGCTTGGGGGGCGAAGCCCCCCCCCAGGCAGAGCGGGTCCCGGGGGAGCCAGACGCACCGACTCGCTGCGCTTTTCTCCGCTCCGCAGCGCCGGGGCACAGTCCGCGGTCCCGCCGCCGCAGGAGGCGACTTCTGGTCCAGGGAGTCTCCGCCGCCCGCGGCCCCTCTGCATCCGCCGCCCCTACAGGCGGCCAGCCCGGGCCCCGCCGGGCACGGGGCACCCCATGCGGAGAGGTGGCCGCCCCCTCGCCTGCCCGGCTGCAGCTCTAGCGCCGGGCGCCTCCAGCCATCCCGGGGCGGCTCCCGAGGGGCAGGAGCGGGGGGAGGACGAGTTCCCGCGGCCCGTGTGTCTCCCACTCCCGGGCAGGCGGCGAGTGGAGCGGGACGGAGCCGGCGCCTGTAATGTTACTTTGCCATCCCCCCCGCCCGCTCCGCCCCCCTTCCCTCTGCGGGCCGGGGCGGGGAGCAGAGATGAAAGGGAAGCCGCGCGATGATTGACAGCTCCGCAGAAAGCCGGCTCCAGCGCCCAGCCAGCCGCGCCAGCCTCTGCCCGAGCCGCTGGGGGGTCCAGCGCCAGCGCGGGGAAAGGGGGCAGGTTGGCGAGCGGTGGGGGGACCCTCTCCTTGGCAAAGAGCGTCCTCCTCCGGGGCCAGCCCCGCGGAGCCAGCGCTGAAGTGTGCCAGTTCTCAGCATCTGGCTGTGTGCAGAGCCGCACGCCGGGCAGGGGAGGGAAGTAGGAATCCGAGGGGGAGGGTTGTAATTCACCCCAAAAGGTGCCCGGGGGGGTAAATAGTTCTCTAAGCATCCCCCAGACAGATCTGGCCCGAGGCCGGTTTGGGGCGAGCGCCCACCAGTTCAATTGTTCGCGGAGAAGGGGCAGCAGCGCTCTGTACAAATAAGACGTGCGGTAATTTCAGGGGAAGGACGGAGCCATTAGATCGTCATTAAGCCCAGCGAGCCAGCCACCGAGGAGTACCTGGCGAGTAGCCCTGAGAGAAGCAGTCAGCAGCGGCTCACGTTTCAAGTCGGCAAAATCAGCTCCGCAGTAAAAATATTAGGACTAGCAGAAGCAGCCCGTCTCTTCCCGGTCCCATTCGTTTCCACGGCGGGGTTTTGTTAGCCCTGCGTGTTAAACGGCGCCCACAACATCTATAGGAAACAAGTCGGGGTCAGCGGATTGGGAAATGTGTCACTAATATACAGTGCAGTGAAAACGTGCAGGAACCGGCTGGAGTGACTTTGGCGTCGGACTACTCCGAGTCACGTTTTGTACATGCATTGTGCAATTGAGAAATTCACTAGCTCAAAAGCACGGGTGAAACAGAAACGCGGGGCTCGAGTCAATCCGTTGCGAACAAACGAGAACTGTCACGCTGTATAGACACCTAGAAAGAAAAACCTGCTCTTTGCTGGGACATAATCGGGAAAGTTGGAATGGAATTGCGAAAGTTAAATATTTTCTTTTCATAGTCTCCCCTGAGAAGCTGGAATCAAAATCCAGACGGGAAATAAACCCGACAAACCTTGGAGGGAGAGATGGGGATGCTGTATGTTTGTCACCTTAAACAAGTGCAGTAAATAGCAAGACACTGAAAATACAGACCGGCCAAAAAGCCAAACGGTACAATGAATGAAACAAACACTCGCTGGAAGACGATTTGAGTGAAGTGATTAAGAGGCAGTTATTTGGAAAATGGGGAAGTTAGTGGTTATTTGTAGAGTATGATCGTTGCACCTAATTCAAATCCTATTTTCTCCTCCATGTTAATTGTTCGCTCTTCCATCCTCCTGGCAAAACACCCCCCTTTGGGCTGGGGATTATTGCAGACATGAAGAACGAGTGTAAACTACCTAATGGGACCCAATTTAGAGAAAAGGGAGGAGAAGATGTTCCATTTCGTGTTTTCTAGCGGGGATCTTCTATTTTGGAAAACTAACGAAGCCCATTAGATGCCCTAGGAATTTTCTTTAACATATACATGTGATTTGGGGGTCTTGCTTCTATTTGTCCTGTCTTGCTGTTCTCACGCACGCCCAGGTTACTCCTGGTACCCGAAAGGGTTCACTTCCAGATCCGGCATAAATTGATATTGGAATGAAAGCTAAAAATTCCAGAGATGTCGTCAACCTTCCTAATGGTTTTTTAAAAAATCTGGAGCAGACATTTTCTGGGAGAACAGTGTACTGTCACCACCATTAACATGTGGGTCTCTAGTCAACGTGCGAATCGATTGGAATTGACATTAAATGGGGAGGTAA
>ML685791.1:4591532-4602824 GCA_007922175.1 Pelusios castaneus
GGAGGGGAAGAAGTCATGTTGTAGGTTTCTTTTACCAGGGTGTGAGTTTCACCTTCACGTGGCGGATTCAACAATTAGCCAGAGATTTTTCTGTGTGTTTTAATCTCTCTGCTTTCCTTAGGGCCAGGCATTGAGTAGGCTTCCTCTCTGGAAAGGACGCTGGGGAGGTCCAAACAAAGGTGGTTGTTGGAAAAGTAGAGGCATGTACACACTTCTGCCGTGTTACAGAGATGCCCTTCTCCTTATAGCCAGAGGGGGAAGGTAAAATCCGAACAGCAATTCGCTGCCAAATTAGTCTGCACAAAAATAAACTGCGCGTTTAATTAAAGAGAACGGAGCCGTAAAAAGGGCTCCCCATGCCACCCCTCCAGTTTTTCGCCTTCATGTGGGCTGGAGTTTTTTCCCCATAGAAGTTTTTTGGTGGGAGCATTTTAAAAGCAGAAGTGGGGGGAGGGGGCGAGCGTAATGATTTATGACAAGAGGATAAACTCAGGAAACCTCAGCTCCAACGCCAGACTTCACTGGAGACAACACAAAGCTGTCGGTACTTTCAATTCATAGGATGGGAGGGAGAAGTAGAAGAGGAGGAAAAAATGTAGTCTTTTGCAAACAAAACCAGGGGTGTAGAGTTAAAAAAAGAGGGGGAGGGGCCGAGGAGAATGAAAACAGAAAGATTGCAAACACCGAGACAGAACAAATCACTTGGAAATCAGAGCCTCCCCCAATCAACTAGACAAATAGGCTGCATTTTCCGTTGCCTCTCCCTCCCTGCGCGCACACACCCGCACTTTCCTAGAGGCAGACGCAATATTCTTGCGGATTTGGTCTAAAGAGTGGGTGCAAGAAAGGAGCCAATTCATTGTTTGACAAATCAATCACGGTGTAACTGGATACATCCTCTGAACTTTTGGGAGGGGGGGCGGAGATAAAGGGAGCTGGGCTTTTAATATTACTTGAGCAATAAGGGCTGGATTTGTACCGCCCCAGATAATCCAGCTCAGTTCGCCTGGAGGGGCTAATTATAGGAAACATACTAATCGGTAACGGAGCCGAACAAACACCAGCGGATGGGCCGGTGGGATAAATCACAAACAGGCAGGAGAGATAGCCAAGGTCTGACATCAGGATATGACTAAATCGACCCGGGGCTGTGAATCCATCCTCTCTCAAAAAGATAACGAGACAGTTTCAACAGCAGCCCAGAACAGAGGAGGGGAGATCGCCACTTAACCGCTTGCTAAGAGCGGAGCAGAGGGAATTAGGGGTGATTACAAAAGGAAATAAGGGGGGGCGCTAAAAACCTGCCCCCACTATTTTTAAACTCGTCAAGGAGAAGGTCAGGCAGGAGTAAGTTTGTGGAAAAAGTTAAGGCGCAGCAGGGAGACCGCCGCCTTTCACACTGTCTACAATGTACATTGAAAACACAGCTTTCTCATTTGCTTTCATTCAAACTGGGGGCGGCTTATGGCAAATCTCTGGGAAGAAGCAGAGAGGCGGCAGCGATCCCTAGCGTGGGGGAAGCAAGCGTCGTTGCGTGAGAAGAGCCCAGGCTGGGAGCCTCCCCTTAAATAGGCAGAGGGCGGGGTACTGGGAGCTCAGGGGCGGGGCAGCGGCTCCCTTTGATGTCCCGGCGGCTGCCTCTTTCATCCTCTCCTCCTGCGCCCCTCAGCCCCCCTTCTGGCCCCTTTGTGTGACTAAATTCGGCAAGAACATGGAGACGAGCCAGGCTTTCCACGTGTGCTCAGCGCTCCCAGCTGAGCAGGCAAGGGTTCTCTTCCGGGTAAGGAGACAGAAAGAAAGATCAAAGAGTTTGTGGAGTTGGATCTGAAATGTGCATTGAAAATAAAAATCAAGCCCTGGACGACTTCCAACCCTGAGCAGACTGACTGAGACACACACAGAGAGAGGAGGGAGTGTTTAGCAGATGGGGTAAAATACAAGAAATCCAAGGGGAGGGAAAGAGGGTTTTTTCCCCCTTCAGATTTTTGTGTAGCAATTTTGCAATTATTTTTCTGAAGGAAAATCTCTCGTTTATAATCACCACTCTGTGTCGCCAAATGCTTCAACTATAAATATTATTATAGAAAAAATGCATCGTGTACTTTTCTCCAGATGTGACCGTCGGAGTGAGAATGCTGATGAATGAGTTTACTTAGGACTCACTGCAAAATTTTTCCTCATAGGACTAAAGGACTTTATTAAACAAAAAACAAAGAAAAACAACATCCACCCTGACTCAAAGTTTAATCCACTATTGAGGGAGTTTTGGCAGGTCTGCTGTACTGTTTAGAAACATGCTGTGTAGTGACAAAACATACAGCAGTGTATTCTTACCAAGGGAAATATTTATAGACACATGCGTGAGATAGTGCTGATAGCCTCTCAAAGTCAAAAGGCTAATGGAGACTTAACTGTGGAATTGCTAAGAGTGCACAGATAATGCTTTCTGAAACCAACACAGAAGACTTAAAATAGGGCCCAATGAATAGATTTTAAAGACATTGCTGATAACAGAGAAACATATCATTTTTGTATTTTTTATTATTGCCTGTGAAGTGTTTGTGTAACCCATATGCCTGAAAAGGCTATCGCTGAGAGACCTGCTGAGGGTGGGTTACTGTTGCTGGGCAGATTAGCTACCCACAATGAGAAACTTCCAGAAGCGGAGTGGTAGCATTTTGAGCATGCTTCACAGTGTACCCTGCTGGTGTGATGTGATGTTGTCAGTCAGATGACATGGGAGCAGCAGCCTGTGCAGACAGCAGGCAGGAGCTGCCTTGACAAGAGACCATGTGCTCAGTTTTCTGGAGAGAAGCTGAGCCAGGAGTGAACAAGATGTTTTCTCCCTGTAATGGAGTCATTTGCAACAGACCTTGCAGACATGCATATGGGACTGAGGGCTGGTTGCAAAGGAGAAGAAAAAGCCTGCATGGAATGCTACAGAGGATTCCAGCAAAGGAAGAAGAGGACAGCTATTTCTTGCCACTCAAGTCTCTACACTGGAACAGAGACTGTAGCTGAGAGTTGGGTGAACTCCACCTGGACTTTGGGATTCTTTGGTATCTTTTCTGCGGGGTTTTCTGGAAGGACTGTTCTTGGTTAATTGTATTTTGTTTTCTTAGGATAAGGTTCATTTAGTTAGTAGTTAATAAAGTTCTTTGTTATGTTTATTGTAGTAATATTTTAATGTGGGAGTGTAGCTCTGAGCAAGCTTCGCTGTGAGTCCCATACAGACTGGATCCTGGGTCTCCAGCTGCTTTCTCCATAGGGATTGGGATTGATTTCTGTGAGGCACTGGAGAAGGGCAATTAAATGAATTTTAGCCCACCCGAAGGTTACATTTGCAGTATAACTACAAAGTTGGAATGAGAGAACCAGCCTTAAAACATTAGCTGTCACAGCTTGGTGTTTGTTTCTTTGTAAACGTGCCACTTAATAAACTGTGTCAACATTCTGAGATAAAACTGTCTCTGCTGCTCCTATATTTTATATTTGCTGTCATTGCCCCACTGGGATTGAAAAGAAAAGAAAAAGGATGTTAAATTCTAAACTAGCTTTTCTTTGTAATGCTTTTATTTTTTTTTAAAGGGGACCTGATTGAATGAAAGTGTCTCTTGAGTCTTTATTCACCACTGTAGTTAGATATCTTGATTTATGTTGAAGTTTAGTATATAGGCTAAATCTTGAAGTTTCTGTTTAGGCAAGTCCCCAAATGTGAGGTCCTTTCTGTTAAATAAGAACCGAGTAAATGATTTATAATAACTAATTAATGCTTTGCACTTATTCAGCATTTGGTTTCCAACAACTATTTCAGCACAATGAGTTCTGCTACACTGACCAGCCCTTAATTATACAATCACAAGCAAACCACTTATATACAGTGTTACCATTACAAGGCAAAACTTCAAAGAGTGCAAAAATCAATGAAAGCTTTCAGTTGTTGGACACCAAGCTCAAGACACTTACAGATGCTGAGTGCCTGTAGCTCCCGTTGACTTATTTCACTGTCGGTTCTCAGCACCTCTGAAAATAAGCCAAAGATGCCTTAAGGCAGGCACCCAAAATTAGTAGATGCTTTTGAAAAATGTGGGCCTTATTCTTTATAATCTGATTCACCATCTTTATAATGGGGATAATAGTTCTCTCCCACATGGCGTTTTGTCAGCATAAATTCATTTTGGTGTATGAGATGCTCGTGTACTATATTACCCTGTACTACAGTGAGGAGCGCCATAGAAAAGCCTATAAATAATACATTTGGATGACCAGCAGAAGGGATCTCTATTTTAAGGATGATGCCTTAAACAATGCAAGTACTGTATCCGTCTAGTGCTTTCATTAGCGCTGGGTACAAGACCAGCCCTCGTTCAGGACTCAAAGCTACTGCTTTCTTGCCTCAACACGAGTGCTACTGATGGAGCCATCCTGACTATAATGTAAAATGAGGACAAGCATCATGCTAATTTAGCTGTGATTTTGGATCACAAATGAATATCAACCTCAGTTGCAATGATTACAGCTTCCCTGTGCTATTTTTAATCTGCAAAGGAAGTTTTAGTGTAAAATACCAGTTTGGCAGCATTGTAACCTCGCTGAAATATTCTTTTTATCCACAGGTCAGGTACAGTCTGGGCAATGGTAGTACAACTACCCACCCAGAGTCCATCGATGATCTGAATTCTTGACTTCAAAGGACCACTTCCAGAGGTATGAGGAATAGTTCAGTCTTTGGCCTCTTTGCTGCGATGATAGAGGTGCCAACTGGTGTAAGTGTGATGGTGACACCTATTTACGAGGCACTGGACGGTGACCATCCAGCCCATTTTCCATAGGTTTCTGAGCTGTATCAGATTGGAACAGCTTTCAGTCACTGCTGACGTGGGCCAGATTTGAACCAGTGACCTAGAGTTGACAGGCTGTATCTCAATCCCGACCCATGCAGTTCCCTAGCCTTTGATTTTAGCTGCAAATGGTTTGAACTCAGATAATGAGGAAGTTGCTCTGACACATAGCTTCAAAGTGTTTCATCAGTGGGGTGTCTGGTACATAAACTGATGCCATCCCATTTGGATGGTTAACTTGGAGCATGTAGTGTAGTGATGTTACTGGAATTCATTGCAAATGCAGAACTTCTTTTGGAGTTTCAACTAAGTTACTAAAGAGGACTAAATCCTGAAGTTATGACTCAGTCCTCACTCAAGCAAAACTCTTATTTAACTCAGTGGAAGTTTTGCTGAGTAAGGAAAAAGTAATATGTTTTGCCCCATCATTTGGCTTTTATAAAGTTGTTCCTTGAAACTAAGCAATATAGAATGTAGTAATCTTATGTTTTTTCTAAACTCAGCCATCATAAGAGTCTTTATAAAATAAACAATGTTATTTAAAGTAAAAAGGCATTTCTATTATATATCTAGCAGCCGTATCAAAGACCAGAGGTATTCTGGAATTGGTCATGTGTCATGCATAAAGGATGTTGTCTAATTATTATTATTTGTAACATACACATCCAACTTTTCAGATCTGGTATGCCATCAGTGTTTTTAATTCAGAATGTCTGTACGTAAAGTGCTGATTTTTCTTAACGAAATCCCCGTGAGATGAAGTGGGTTTTATGGGATTTTAGTGGACAAATCTAACAAGTGTTTTTACTTGAGGAATTTTAGTTAGAGGAAGATGTTGATGGCCTAGAATTTATGAATACTTTAAAAATAATTTAAAAATTAAAACAGTTATCACTTTGTGGGGCTCCCTGGATTTATTTCTGTGTCAGAGAGATGAGAATCAAGCTGCGTTATTTTCTCTCATTTAAGAAACAAGTCCATTGTAGGTTTAACAGAATTGCCATGTCTGAGACACACTACACACCAGATTTTCCTTTTATTTTCTTTTATCTTCTTTCCCAAAGTACAACTCTTTCCATTTTTTTTAACCTTTACACAAAACACATAAGAAATGGTATGATTTTGTTCAGATAAACTCTGTCACAGTAGCTAATTTTGCTTACTCACCCTGGTATCAACCAGTAGGACTTGTGCATACAGATACAGAATTATTTCTGCTGACTCTCCACACAGGTGAGTCCTCTTATCTCCAACCCACATATATAAAAAAGGATAAAAGATGTGAGCCCATAAGGGGTATGGAATTAGTGAAAAATCCAGACAGTCAGGCACAGGTAAATGCTTAGACTGAGATTTATATTTGTTGTTCTTAATGTGATAAGGGCAACCCTGTGTCAAGGACAGTAATTCACTAGTTGTGCAGTGTTTTCAGAATATGATGGGGAGTCTACCTGATTACATGTTCCTAAAATATTTGCTAGCTGAGAAACATTTAGGCCCCTTTGAAAATCAATTGCCCTGATATGAGGTAAAGAGAGCAATATTAGACACAGCACTTAGACCTTCCATTTGAAGAAAGGTTTTTCATTTCCAAAGTAGAAACTTTATCAGCTGATGCTGAAGGTTCTTAATTTCTTAGAGTGAAATTCTGTCTTTGAATAGTTAGGTGTTGTGTGTAGACTGATGAGGATGCTGAATGTGATGGAATTTTCCTTTCCATGAGCCAGGACAGAGGATACCTATGCAGCAGGTAGATGGCTAAACTTTCAAAGAGGCCTTTAAAATCAAGCTCCATTTGTACATATGAAGTTTTGCAATCATAAATGTCTGTGCACACATCTTTGAACATTACTACATATGTGCACTGGTGACAATGCTGAAAATGCCTATGCACGTGTTGTGCGCACACGAATGCAGGTCACCTGCGGAGAATGTTACATATCGATACTTGATAAAGAAAGTAGTATTATTTATATGGTGCCAAAAGTCGGCTAGGTGCCTTACAGGCACATGATCCTCATAAAATATCCTTTGCATGGATTTTTTTGAAACTCAAGCTAGAAGCTGTAATCTCATGTTGAGGCTCCTCAGTTGATATGCAGAACTCTCTGCGCCTCACTGTTTTCTGTTACCTGAAAAAGCGACCTATACCATCTTCCTTCACTGAGGAAATCTGTGATTGTCATTTTTAACTTGTTTTTAAATGACATTATTTCCCCATGCTCTAACAAATATTGCTAGCAGGAGAGGTCTGGTAGCTTCAGACAAGATTCTCTGAGAGAGATGGGAGGGGGTGAGTAGCAATGGGCAACTTTCCAGTGGCAGCTGTGCCCTGAAGGCATGAGAATGTGGGAGTCTTCTGCTCGTTTAGTAAGACAGTAAAGCAATGCAATGAATGTTTGCTCCAAGTGCATGACTCCAACCTATTTTTTAAATTCTCTGACCACTGTCTGAACAAGTCCATTTCATAAACCCAGCAGGATATAGAAGGGGAGGGTCATCGGGCTGTGCCATGGAAATTTGTCTGTATTGTAAAAAAACAATATTTCCCTAAGGAAAGTGTTGAAAACAAATAATAAGGAAATGTCTTTTTACCCCCTTTTTATGAGACATTTGGAGGTTTATTTTATTGTGAAGTTGAGCCTCTGACATCCTGGTGGAGTAACTGACATTAATTTGCTTAAGTAGCATGGTATAAAGACGCATAAATGAATAGTAACAGATGCATGACAGCAGAATCCAGCATTCTTTGCTAAAGAAATGTGCCAGAAAAGTACAATTGGAAGGGCACTGTAGGAAGCTGTGGTATACTTTAAGAGGCTCCTTATCTCAGCACCATAGCTTCATAGTTGAGGAACCTGGTAATAACATGCAGCTTGATGGTGATTGAAATACATGTAACTACAGTGTATCAGAATAACGGGACGTTTTCTCTTAAAAGCAAAAAAGCAAGAAAAATGTGTGTCAAGACTGCAAACTTCACTTTAATTCAGAACTGCTATGCAGAGACATTGTATAATATCATTTGTCAAGAAGACCTGTGAAAAAAAGGAAAGATAGTATTGCTACTGGTGGGTGATTAAATGTTCTAAAATCACTCCCTAAGGATTAGGAAAATGAGGGAGTGTGGGCAGAATTATTTAATAGAAAAAGGGGTGGCTGAATTGTCCTAGGAGACTGACACAGTACAATGACCTCTGGCGAAAACAACTTTACGTCAAAATTCTACAGCTCTTAATCAGGAGTTTTGCCTGAGTAAACGCTGAAAGTTTAAAACCTGAGATGAAAAATGAGAGATGGGTTTAGTAAGAATGCAGGAAAATAGAATTTGAGACGAACCTTGGTGGAGCTGTTTTCTTGAATCTACTGCCACAAAAGTCTTTATGTAATATGGGTCTGACTTTCAGAGGTATAGAGCATCTGCAGTTCATATTGACTTCAAATGGAGTTGCAGGTGTTCAATATTTATGTAAATCATGCCTTATATTTGTATCAGCCATGATTCTGGAATGTCCTAGGGGAGTAAAGAGATACTGCAATGCCTACTCCTAGACTGAACAAATATTTAATATTGAGGTGGGATTCTTATGATTGTTTTAAACTTTAAAATTGCCATGAAATTTGCAACCACTGAAAGCCACTTTATTGTGCCGTAGTGCTGTTAGGTGCAAGTTGCACAGAGAGGTCCATATGGTTGCAGGGAACGTAAATTAGTGCCTCATTAGCAACTTGAAAGTGACAGACACTAAACTCTACTTCTGGGCATAGTGGGCGAATTTTCAGAAGGGATCAGAGGTTTTGGGTGCATCGATTTTTGGGTCATCAACCTGAGAAAAATTGTAAAGGGCCCTGATTTTCAGAGGGCAGGTCTTTGTTACTTTCTGAAAATTAGCCCCCTTTAATGTATCTCAGTTTGGGCACCAAACCCTGAGGTATCCAGAATCATAGTAACGCTTGTAAATTTTGGTCGGTGAGACCTGTACAGCATTTACTGCTTAGGATGCCTTGAGAACAAATTGTGGTTTAATGCTTATTAATTGAATACTGGTAACCTTCCTCTTCTTAGTCAAAAGTAGCAGGCCTACCCCATTTGTGAGCTCAATTGTTAAAAACTGCGTGACAGTTCATAAAATGTTACATTAACCTATAACAATGAATATTGATAGGAAGGGTGTGAGAAGGAGGTTGAGAAATTTGATTATGTAAACATAAATGGGCTACTAATATGACCCAAGAACTAATTGAAGTAGTGATCTGTAATAAAAGGGGATTGGAACTGGAAAATAATGACAAAAATTGATGTATAGAAATTAGGCCTAATTCCTAGGCAGGATAGTGAGAGGCTGGCCCAGAAACATAGACTCCTGGGGTATGTCTACACTTGTGCCTTAGGTCGACTTAACAACGCTTAAGTCAACCTAGAGAATGCTGTGTCCACACTGGGCGCTTATTAAGTCGATTTAAGCGCTTCTTTAAGTCGACTTAATAACGCCATCTCTGAAGGTCGACTTAACACCTAAGTCGACCTTGTTAAGTCGACTTAAAGCCAGTGTGGACGGGGAATAGCGTAAGTCGACCTAATTGGAGTCGGGCTGGAGAGAAGGGAAGAGCTGTGGCTGGGGAGAGGGAGATCTGCGACTTGGGAGATGGGCTGGGGAGAAGGGATGCAGGGATTGGGCTGCACAGGAATCTGTGAGAGGTGTGTGGGTGTGCGGTGGCCCCTGTGCCACTGTGCACTCACGCAGCTTAGAGGGAACATAGCTCCAGGCCCCCACAACTCTCCTCCATTGACCTACACCTGCCACCGTGGACACAGGCAGTTGACTGGAGTGTTTAGTGTGGACACTTTATGTTGACTTAACAAAGTCGACTTAAAGTTGACCTTGTTAAGTCGACTTAACAGAGCCTGCAGTGTAGACGTAGCCCTGGACATTTCCCTGGGAAAGGGCAACAGACAGTCAACTTTTCTCCAGTAACTCTGGCCTTTGTTGGTGAAGTCTGAGGATCACAGACCATATTATACCATTGAGGACCATCTGGTCACCTCTGGACCATACTGTTACTAGTAAGATCTTGCTCTGTCTTTCCCTTCCTTGTGTGTTCCTTTCAATCTTCCATCTTCTCAGTTTTAGACCTGATCCTGAAACCAACTAAATTGTATGGTATGAACATGATGAAATGAGATGTACCTCCAGCTCTGTCCAGCCTGAGAAGGACCAGTAAAGGGTTAACCTGCTGAGGTTAACCAGATGCTGTCCTAGTTTGGGGAAGCAAGCCACAGTCCAGAGCAACAGCTGTCAGGATCAACCTGATAGCCCCAGCACATTCATCTGTGGCTAACCAGCCATCTTGAGTCCTAAAAACATAACCTAAAAGCCATATTTCCCCCACTTTTTCTATCCTATCTCTTCCCCCCTCTTTGTGTCTGTCTGTTTTGTGAAACCACCAAGTAAATCTCCAACAACAAGTAACCTTTCTTCCCCCCACAAAGGAATGTTTAACGAAATGTTTTAATTAAATTATTTTGCATAGCCATTCAGTTTCTGTTTCAAAATATTTTGTCTTGTTTTGAATTCTTTTTATTCTGTATTTCCAGTTTGTGGCATGAGTTTTTGAGCATGTTTTCTAAGAGATTAAGCCAGCAAAGATCTCTGTACTTAAAATCCCAGACCATGTTAACTGTAAAGTGTTGCACAGTAAGAATATAATTTTAACATCTTTAGCTCTCTGAGCCCTCTTAATTCCAGCAAAAGTAACACAACAAAAGAAACTATCCAAAAAATTGAACACCAGAGAGAAGAGTACAAGCATCTTATGCAATTTAAGGATCAGACAATTGCAGTCTTAACTGAATTAAAATGAGATTTAATACATAAATTAAGAAGACCATATTTTCCCATAACATTTAAATTTACAGTGTACCATCAATTGCTAATTATAATGACTAAGCCTCAAGCAGTAATGATGATTAATACCAGCTGATATGCATATGTCACTATTATGTTGATAATGAAATTATCTAGCTTCCATATCTATCGACTCAGTTCTTCAGTTCTATCTCAGCTAAGGCTCCTGTTGGTATTGATAAATTTAGTTATGTTTGGGTTGATGATCACTCAAAAATATATCTAATTAAAAAAAATACTGGAGTTTTAAAAAACTTACATCTCTTTATAAATACCAGCAACTATCTTTTAAGGAAGATAACATTTGCCATGCTGGCAGGTTGGATACTGTGCCTTAAAACTGTATGTGATCAAAGAATATTCCATGAAACATTCACCATGAGGACAAAGCCACAATAAAAAAAGACAATTTTTCCCCAGGGGATTTAATTTAATTTTTTAAATATAATGTTTTAAGTTTCTTTAAAACATTTTTTCTTTTAATGAAAGCAGATTTCACAATACTTTGAGCTATTTTCTTTTGCTCCTGTGAACCCTCAGTTTAG
>ML685791.1:4603224-4658194 GCA_007922175.1 Pelusios castaneus
TTACAGTATGCAAGAAGTTTGTCTCCTGGAACCAGTAAGTAACCTGTTTAAGTTAGTCTGATTTGTGGAAATGAAATAATTCTTCTGTTGTATCTGGAGTTCTCATAGATGGGGGAACTGAATGCTAATGTTGTTTTGAATGTGACAGATTACTACATCACTCTACATTGCCAAGAGTGAGTCAATGGTCATGAGATGAGGGTATCAGTGGTTCTGTTCCACTTTACGCTATAATTCCTAACCAACTGGAGATTGTGCTATATTCAAGATCCTAATCTGAGTTGCATCCTCCCGTGATATATCCTGTAGGGTTTGATGGATCTCCGATCCCCATTTTACAGCTACCTTCAAATAAAGTTTAAGGGAAAAATCTATGTAGCCCAAAATGGAGTTTCTATTTTTGGATGGAATCATCAAAGGAATCTTCAGATGCTATTAGATCCAAATAGTGCAGAACCTGTCCTGCAAACTGAGGATATGTCCACATCCAGGAATGGTCTCTGACTTTCCAGAAGTTTTTAGCAATACCACAGATATTGCAAAAAAATTAAAGCACAAGATCTAGCTAAAGCACTGTGGTAGCTGTACACAATAAAGTGTGGGACATTTCAACCTAATTGGTACAACGACTCAGGGAGGAGGTTCTGAAACTATGCAAAGCAAATATAATTTAACTTGTTGACTCATCAGAACGGGTTTCTCCTGTTGTTCTCTCCAGGAAGCACAATGGTACTATCTGGACTTGAGGAATTTAAACTCCAACATTGTCATCCTCTACTCAACATCAGTGAAATGCTCCTCACCTTGAAGGAAGCAAGAGTCTTTACTACCCTTCATTTAGTCTCAACTTAACACCAGATCCCCTTAATGGAAAAATCCTGCAAGTAGGCAGTTTTCATCATTCCAGAAGATTTGTGCCAATTCAAACAAATGTCATTTGGTTTAACTTTTGCAGTGTTTGTATTCCAATGAATGATGCTTAGGAGAGATGGGCAGGGAGGAAGGTATTACTTACTTTTAAGATGATATTCTTGTGTATGGCAAAGATAAATTCAAACATGATGTCATTCTAAAAAGATTATAGAAAACCTTTGATGATATGTACTTGCCATCAGCAAGAAGAAATAGTAATTCCGTATTGACTCAGTGACATACTTAGGACATACAATCTTTTGGAACAGCATACAAGCAAAATGAGACCTAATGCACCAGAACCTGACAAAAGGGACAAATTGATCTGTCTTAGGACTCTGCAGATACTATTTAAAGATTTACAACAATTTGCTATGGAAGTGGTTCCTTTGTGTCATCTTCTACAAAAGGAAGTCAGGAATGAATGAGATGAAGCTTTAATGAGATAAAACAAGCAACTTCCCTAGTATGGCACTTAGCACTTTTGATTCTGAGAAGCAAACAAATGCATGTCAGTACGGTCTTGGTGCTGCCTTTACTCAGTAAAATAACTGGGCAAGAAGTCACTATTGCATTGACTTCCAGGGCCCTGACTGATCCAGAAAAATTCAATTCTGTCATTGAGAAAGAAGCTCTGGTATGTTTCTAGGCAGTAAGAAACTTCAGAACCCTACATGTGGGTTGGGGATTTATCTTAATCTTTGATCACAAACCACTTTCAGTTTTATTCACCCTGTGAGGTTTTGGACAAGCAACTCCATAAATTGTACCATCTGAGAGAATGAAAAGACTGGTGAAAGAAAGTTTGTCCCTTATCAGCTTGCCCTTCTTTTCTTCCTCATTACAGCCATAGATGTTCAGCAGGAACATAGCATTCACCCTGCAGCTGAAAGGCTGGTGACATCCCCCATGGATTCAGTACCAATTTACAGCCACCCACCAGGGCAGCTGTATGTTGTTCATGGATGTGCTCTTACTAATTTTGATTTGTTTAGTTTGGATATTTGTATCTTTGTAAAAAAATAATTTCAAAAGTTCCAAATGCACCTGATCGACAGCATTAAAAGAGAAATCTTCTAGTTTGTCTACTGACTTAGGCCCTGATTCTTCATTGGGGATCTTCCAGCTAGGAACACTTCATCGCTGCACAGTGCTGTTATCTAAGGCCAAATCCTGCAGATTAATTCAGTGAGATGGTGCACATGCCCAAGAGCCCCTGCTAAGTGATCCAAATTAAGGGTCAAGCCCTGGCTTTACAACAGTTACAAATTCATGGGTATGTGAAACAATGGATCTTGTTCTGTATCATATTTGTTATAAGTACAAATACTATTTGCTATTCAATACAATAAGGAACATAGCTCTAATACTTATACAGAGCAACAAACCCATGGCTATTCTAAGAAAGAGAATATATAATTTATTGAAATTTTACTGGCAAACAATTATCTTTCAGCCTTGTTGGTTGGTTTTTTGTTCTGTCTTGAATCTTATTTTGGCTCAGGCCATGAGAAATGCTGTGAGCTTTGAGGGGTATATCATATGCACCATTTTGGTTCTGAAAGAGTTAACTGAAGACAGAGAGCCCAATTAGGACATTTGGTTTCATCTAGAGCAGTGGTTTTCAATGGGACCCAGTTGAAAAAAATCATTTATGCCCGCAACCCAACAATCACATCTTTGAGCAATGCATTCCAGTCTTTTGATGGCGGCAGCAGGGAGTGTCACGACCCAGTGCCTGAGGGTCTGCGACCCAGTACTGGGTCCCGACCCTAAGTTTGAAAACCATTGATCTAGAGAGTGGGCCAGGCCCAATTAAGGATGATTCCCAGCTGTGGGAGATGCTGGGTGGTTACTAGAAAGAGACAAATCTCAGTATGGAAGGAGGGTGGCAGGCAGAGAGGGGAAAATGTCATAGTTTTTCTTGGTAGTGGAGAGTGGTGTTAAGAGAGACTTATAGGAGCTGTTGTTGATGAACTCTCTTAACAGGGCAGAACACAGAACTCTAGGGAAATAACCAAGGGAGGTGTTCAGCTGAGGAACAGAGTACAGGGGAAACATGAGAGGGCTGGAGGCTCCTGTCTAAGGAAGACAGAAGCAGTTAAAGTTTATTGTTTGCATTTGAGATTCGTTGTAGGCTGCTGGGGAGCCCTGGGAGTCCTTGTCCTGAAAGAAGGGTGAACCTTCAGAGGCCATGGAACCTGGAAAAATAGGGAAATTGTGAAATTCTGGGAAAAGGCAGGTGTAAGGACTACTGGCCCCAGAATCAGGGGCTGATAATCTGACACAAGGTCTTTATACTATTTGTTGGACCCTCTGTTGTCCTGAAGGATCTGACTAGAAACCTGACTATAACCTGACTAGAAAAACTCAACAGAAATACATCACGGAGGGGCTAAAGCTGTTGGTAGGAGTACTAGATGAGAAGACCCTGGAATGCCAGGCACTGCCATGAAGAGACATGCAAGCTGTGTCACTTTTTACATCATGGCTCCTGATAATTCCAACGGATGTTGCAAGTACTCAGCATCTGTCAGAACTGATTCCTTAGAAGCAATAAGAGGGTTACAGTCAAGTGCAGGAACTGAGGCAATGGGAATTGCCACTGACGTCAGTGGGAGCAGAAACAGTGCATTTAAGGGCCAAGTTTTGCAGTCTTCATTCCTTACTTAGCCCTAATCTACACTTCCTGCCATTTTTGACAGCAGTTGAAGGGAGATACGCAAGTTACTTAAAATAACTTGTGTATCTCCCTTTGAGTTCCTAACATCTGGTGGGTTCGCTGCTCTGATTTGAAGGGAAGACATTTCCCTTTGATTCATGAGACTCCAACTGAGAAACTGGAGTTCATGGATCGACTCCCTGATCGATTGAGCATGTCTTCACAGACCCCTTAATCAAACTGGGAAGTTTGATCTGACGGTGGTAAATTTGCCATTGTCAGTCTAGACAAGCCCTCAGACAACACAGCCATGTCAATTGGAACCTTGCCCAAGTAAATGCTGCAGGGCTTTGCCCAAAATGCCACCGGGGACTTCTTTTAATAAAAAAAACCCAAGTAGTGTTGTGCAACTCTATCCCTTGCAAAAAGCAGTAAAACAACCCCCTGGAACAGTTATAGGCCCATCAGTGTCTAGACTCCTCTTTGGCCCTTTTGTTCCCTGTTATATGAAATGATCCAAGAGCAATAAGACAGACACATGGCTTGCACCCTTGGTGCTATAGCTCAGCCTTATAAAAGTTGATGTTTTAGATACAGCTGCTACTGGTTTTCTTCCTGCTTCTTTAATTTTTGAGGTTGGAATCCCCATTGTTCTGTATAATGCTAACAGGTGTTCTCTGGCAACTCATGGCCAGATTCTGTTACCTGTATCCAAGCTGAGTAGTACCTGAACCTGGAAATAACCCTACTGGTATCAATGAAACTATTCTTAAAGCATGACTCAGTGTGAGTATGGGTGACAGAATCTGTCCCTTAACCACTGTCCCGCCTTTTAACAACAACAATAACAAAAGAGAAGAAGAAGAAGGCGGCACACAGAAATAAATCTTTGATAACTAATTTTCTGGTAATTTAAAGGCCCAATCCTGTAAGATGTTTAGCATCCTCAGCTCTTGCTCAAGTCAATGAATGTTGATGGGGTGTAGCACTGTGTAGGATCTGCCCTGAACTTGCTAAGATTATTTTAAACACTATATTGAAATTTCCTATACAGCTTCACAGATATTAGGTCACTATAATTTTGTCATGATTTTATCTGAGGAGGTATGATTGATCTTACCTAATTTGCAAGATAGGAAGGACATTGAAATAATTAGTGGGTGCATATCTCAGAGTGTCTAATATTAATCTTTGCTTATGGCTTTATGGGCCTATTCATGCTCTTCTTGAAGTCATTAGTTTGGATCCCAATCTGTGTCTGTGTGCTGCTCAGGAGTGGGAGCAAATGTGACTTTAAACCATCTTCACATGCTCCTAGTCCTGAGAATGTCCTGTTGCTGGTCCAGTCCTGGTGTAAAGGAAAGTAGCCTCAGCGCTGCTCAACTTTACAATGGCCAAAGAATGTTCCTGCAGTTGATGATCACTAGGGTTACTGGACACCACAGCCACTTCCTCTTTCTCCTGGCTACTTCCCCTATGCTGATAGGATGACGGGTGTGTGAAGCAGGTGATTGGTGAAAAAGCTGCTATTATGCCACCATAAGATTCTTTGTGCATAAAGAATTCCTGCTGGTTGGATCTTCCAAGCTAGAGGCCATCTTGTGCCAACAGACCAACACAAGGTGGCCAATAGCACTAAGTCTGTTAGGTTAAACTAGAAGGAAGCGATATCTTCGGAACGACTCTGCACTCTTCAGAAATGACCTTGTGGCCTAAAAATTAAAATATCATTCTTGGTGTTCCTTGTGTAAGCTCCTTGTGCTGCACCATGTCTTTCTATGGGTGTGTATACAGTGGGCACAGTTACAGCACAGTTAGGGCCTCTGGATATAATGATGATGCAAAGAATAAATATTAATATCAAGATGAAGATTCTTGCAGATCAGGCAGTGGCTTAGGAGAATGGATCCTGACATTCCTTAAGGCCCAGCCCTGCTTCCACTGAAGTCAACGGCAAAACTCTCACTGACTTCAACAAAGCGGAATGGGGTCTTAAACCCCATTCAGGCAAAACCCTTATTGAAGTTGCTCCTCAGGCTGAAATCAGGATTTAGCCCCCCGTCTTTAGGATGATTGAATTTTATTTCTCCCGTTCTTCTATGATTATGGAAAACCCAGAAGTCCCATAACAGCAATAAAAGGTCAAGTTGCGCCTTCTGCTTTTAAATGAGAGAGTGATTAGTAAAGGGAGTCTATAATCCCCACCTGCCAATTTCAGCCTTGGACAATTAGGCTTGAAGTTTCCATCCACTTGCTCTCCTTTTAGGCATTATTCTCCCTACTGTGAGACTAGAGACACTTGGCAACTGGGCAGCAGCACTCCCATTAATGTGGGATCAGATTTGCTTACGCTCCTTGTGCGTACACACGCAACACTGCCTGTCTGTGGTACAAAGCAAGTTCAAGTTCTTAATGTGTACTACTCTGTTTTATTCTGCTTTTTCTCATCTGTACTACATCATTAGCTTAAGGAATGTGACATATATCTCTGGAGATGCCTCCTCTGAGCACCAGGACTCCTCGTGCATAACATATGAAAGTACAGGACTAGGGAGACACTGCAAAGAGCCTGAACACATAATGCACTAATTTTCAAATGACTTTTCTTTTGAAGAAAGCAAACACAGCCAAACCGAGAAGCTCTGAGGGCTTCATGTTCTATTGTTTTCTAAGAGGGAAAGAGTGCAAATGTCTCAAAACCTGAGGGCGGCTGATGAACCAGGTGTTTTATTTGTCTTTACTGCTTTGTCATGTCTGATAGTGGTCATTTGAGGCACCAGCAATGCTAAGCTCTAGCAATGCTGTTTTATTTTCTGCCTTGCATGTTGACAAGTTCCAGAGGGGGTAGCCATGTTAGTCTAGTTCAGCAAAACAAACAAGGAGTCTGGTGGCACTTTTAAATACTAAGAAATTTATTTATCGCCTGAGCTTACAAAAGCTCAGGTGATAAATAAATTTCGTAGTCTTTAAAAGTGCCACCAGACTCCTTGTTTGTTTTATTTTCTGTTCCCCCTTCTTTCAAATGCAACAGTCTGCATCCTTGCAAGGTACCGTGCATGAAAACAGCCCTTTGTGTAGTCAGATTGGGCTACACAATCAACTACATTTACTAAGCCCTAAAAAGGTTTCTGTAGAATATCCAGCATCTGTTTAGCATAAGTGTGTCTCTTCATAGAGGGAGATGATAATGTGATGTGAAGGATTTATTAGGAAGAATTTGGGAGTCTTATTTTATTTAGACTTTTACACAAAGTAAAAATAATGGATACCTAGCCCAGGTTCTAGGCACCCTTGATATACATTCCCTAAATTAAATGAAATAGCTAAAAACCTACAATTTCTCTTCCCATCCCCACGTCTCTAATTACCTCCTCAAAAACCTACCTTTTCAACAGACTTTGAAAATAGAAGCCTCTTATAGTGTGTCCTGAGTGTCAATAGACCCGGGCTATTCTGGACTGGCAGAGGAAGTCTGTTCTAAAGTGGCGAATGCTCACAGCAAATGCTGGACTAGCAGGCCCTCCTCCCCTTTTAAATTCGCTGGAATCTAGCTCATGCACCTCTGCTGACCACAGTTGTGACAAGTAGGAAGCCCCTTGGCTGTTTCGGGCTTTATAGGTAGGTCAAGCAAACACCTTAAATTCAATCTAGAAAAAGTAAGTATTCAGGGCAGATCACAGAGGCATGACACACCATTTAATAAGTGGGTCACTGCATTCTGCACCAACTTAAATGTTCTGAGTTATTTAGGTATATACCCCGTTTAGAGGGATTTCTGCATTACTCACAGGTAGCAAGGTCGTTTGCGAGTTGTACAGGTCATTCCAAATGAGTGTTGATTAAAACCTTTGCCACACCACACTTGGCCAGTCTATATATCCTACATACCTTACTGAAAACACTACTTTACAGATATATTAGAGCAGGGTTTCCTCAAATCTCTCTATAGTATGCATTGTATTTTAATGGAGTATCCTGTGGACTTCTCCCTTCCGTTCAAGATTTCCCAGGCTACTATCCCTGTATGCAATTTCACAGCTTCCCTTGAACACAATTACTTACATGAAAAAGTATCGTATGAGTACTCAGTGTATTTAATGCTTTTAATGCACTTCAGAGCTGAAAACAAATAGGAGCCAGCAATATCTGACCAACCAGCTTCTCACAGAACACCAGTGGTCTACAGTTTGGAAAGTTCCATTTTACAGAGTCTCTGCAAATATTATTATTGGAACTATTTATGATACCCATCTCTCTGTAAAATCCAACTCCCTTAGTGCTACAACTTATATGCTCTGTTCAGTGGTGTGTTTCTCCAAAAACTTGAGCTTACTTGTCCAGCTTGCAGATCTTCCTGAATAGTATCACTTGTCTCAAGAGAGAAAGGTGTATGTTAATGCCATCTAGCTATCTAGCTTGCTTTGAAGCGAAACTAAGGAGATGATATTTGGATCTGTTCCATGATGCTTGTTGTCTATGGGATTTTCATCATTGAAGATTCCTGATTTCCTTTTTCTGTTGCTTATGACGCTGAAGCAGAGCTTTGTGATTAAGGGTGGGTGAAAGAACCATTCCCCCAGTTTTTCTTTTAATTTAGACATGATCTAACCGGTGGGAAATTTCTCTGCACTTAATGTTTCTGTCTACATTGCTCTGTCTTTTTCTGCCACCAGAGCTAAGGGATTGCTAAGTTAAATTCGCATAGAGTTGAGAGAACTTGACTGCCACCATTGTAGCTAGAATCATTTAATTGACTCTTCCCAAAATCCTACTGCCAGCCCTGAACCGGGTGGTGTGATAAGAGAGGGCAAGAATGGGTCATGTTTAAAGGGATGGGAGAACCTCCACAACCATTTCACAGGCCAGCTTTGTCACCAGCAAACAGGCTGTTGGTGTATTTTACTTTGGTCTGGTGTGGAATCTCTCCACTCAATAAAACAGAACATGTTTTCGGGCAGGGGAGCGGGAAACCTCAACAATTCGTAATTTGTAATAGGCTCAGGAAGTTGAAATATAACATGGAGAAATGCTTTTTCTTGTAACTAAAATAAAGTGAGTATCATTTAAAAGATCTTATGGCATTATATTTAAGTGAACTGTTACTCTGTTCTGGTAATACAATACTGCAGGCCACTAGGATATAACACTGTGGTTTCCTCATGTATTCTGTTTCCTAGAGGACTTCCCTGGGGGGCGGGAGGGGTTGTAAGGAAATGAGACAGTCTATAAGGTAAAATAGTACAGCAGGGATAGCTATTTCTGACAGAGTAAACCCAGTTTTCAAAAATGGTAGTAACTGGATAATAGGTTATCTAACTTGTATATTTGAATCCTCAAGTCTCTGGAGTAGTTAAGGGCCAGATTTTAAAAAGGATTTAGCTGCCTAAATATGCAGATAAGTATTTCTGAATATCCCGGTAGGTGCCCAAGATATGCTTTTGAAAATCCCATTAAGCACCAACTTGCAACTTTAGATGCATAAATACCTTTAAAAATATGATCCTAAATGGATATTTTGTATGCTTAACTGGTGATGTGAGTATTCAAATATGGAACTTATATGTCCTGTCTAGGAGTTGACAATCAGTTTATAAATGTGGGATCTACACGGAGTAAAGGTTAATAATACATTTGTTCATCTCAGATCTCATTTATTCTTATTTTAAAAAAACCCTCTGTATAAAACAATATTTCTAAAATATCACACATTTATACACTTTATCCTTTCATAAAAGATGGCTTCCCTCCCTTTTTTTGAAGATGTTAACTAATAACAATCCAAGTGTAAGACATTTCCTGAGGACCAATCACTGTGAATTAATTGCCCAGACTGGTAATTAAAATACAGAAAATGTTTCTGCTTTGAGGTTTCTGTTTCTCTTTTATGCCAAATGTGTGAAAATGTGTGAACCCCTTATGCTGGCTCCCTATATCCCTTGTTTTCCTTTCTGATTTTACACGTCATGTTGTTGATGTGGCTGTATAGAGAATATTGCCTGACTGTGGTTTAAATTGACTTCATATTGAAGTATGCCGGGCTGTTGTAGACAGGTCAGTCCTAGGATATTAGAAAGACAAGGTGGGTGAGGTGATATTTTTTATTGGACCAACTTCTGTCGGGGAAAGAGTCAAGCTTTTGAGCTGCACAGTGCTCTCCTTCAGGTCTGGGAAAGGTACTGAGGGTGTCACAGCTAAATACAAGGCTGAACAGATAGGTTTGCAAAAGTAGTTAGCACATATTCTAAGGGACTGTTCAAGGGGAAGTGGCCCTTTAACACCCATGTGGCCAAAAAGGGGGGTTAGTGGGTCACAGATTCTCTATTAAGCCATAGATCAAGTGCCTTTATTAAGACCATCATTTTTAGTGTCTAGCAAAGTTATGAATTTAAGTCCCAGGTTCATCTTTTGAAGGCATTGTGCAGGTTTCCTGTGAGAATGAGGACTGGTAAGTCAGATATGGAGTGATTGCTTTATGAAAAGTGTTCACTCACAGGTGATGTGGTCTCTTTTTCTAGTGGGAGTTCATTCAATGGCATAGCAATGTCTGTTTGTCTAGTCTTTGTTATTGGGTCATTTAATGCACTGGATGAAGAGCACCACATGTTGTGACAGGCATGTGTAGGGCCCCTGTATGTTGAAAGGTGTATTGTGGGAGAGGGGTTGATCATTATAGCAATGGGCATATGTCTGGGGTTTTCTTGCTGGGTTTGGTGCCACACTGAAGTGTTATTTAGCACCAGAATTGTAGCTTAAGTTCTCAGGTAGGGTGAATTCTGCTCAGCCAGAGACTTGGACGTGGGAGAAGGGTAGAACTGGGGCCTTAGGACTGCCCAAACTTGCTCTTGGTTGCCTATGGCCTTAACCATCTTGCAGCCAAGAATAAGAGGAAGTACATTGTGCTCTGGCTCTGGTCTCCTCACACCCATTACACCAGGCACCGAGTAGGAGAGTGGTAGGGTTCCCAACCTTTTCTCTGCTGTGGCACACCTTGATACCTTTAATTATTTTGAGGTACACCACCATATAGTCTCCAAATTAACTCATGAATGTTCTGCAGGGCTGGCCTTACCATGAAGCAAACTGAGGCGGCTGCCTCAGGTGACAGACTGTTGGGGGGGAGGGGAAGGGCACTAGGACTCATGGGAAAGTTGAGTGGAGGCGATAAAGCCTATCAAAGACCAAATTGGGAAGATAGATGGTGCCATAATTGCCATTATGGAGGATAATGCTATGACAGGAACTGTTCGTGGGAGAACAGTGGCAGAGGGAAATGGAATCACCAGAAACATACATAACTTCACATTTCTGTGTGGCTTAGTGTTGTGGCATGACATACTGTTTGAAATAAATGTTGTAAGCAAGAGACTCCAAGGTATTGACCTTGATATATCTGGAGCAATGGAACAACTGGACAAAGCAAAGTCATACCTACAGTCTTACCGGTCAGATGAGGGATTTCAAAATGTTCTGAAGAGTGCGCAGAAGTTGGCAGAGGAACTTCGTACTGAAGCTATTTTCCCACCCATTCAAGAATACAAAAGTCACCAAAGAAGAAGACATTTTGATTATGAGGCATGGGATAATCCCATAAGAGACCCCAAACAACAATTCAAAGTTGAATTCTTTAACCAGGTGCTAGATTGTGCAATACAGTCAGTTGAAGAACGTTTCATGCAGCTCAAGGAACACAGCAGTGTATTTGGGATGTTGTATGATATTCCAAAACTCCTCACTATACCTGAAGAAGACCTACACCAGCAATGAAGGGCACTAGAGACAGTGTCGACACATGATGATATGCGCTATTGATGCGAGTGATTTGGGTGATGAACTGAAAGCCCTTTCAAGATACATTTTAGCAGGATCAACTCCAAAGGCTGTTCTGGAATATATGTGCACAAATAAGATGAACACCCTTTTTCCAAATGCTTTTGTTGCTTTGCACATACTTCTAACACTTCCTGTAACAGTTGCCAGTGAAGAATGCAGCTTCTCCAAGCTGAAGTTAATAAAAACATATCTACGCTCCACAGTGACACAGGAGAGGCTGGTCGGCCTTGCAACCATCTTAATAGAGCATGAGGTGGCCCAGACTGTGGACGTTCAGGAAGCAGTTCAAATCTTTGCAACCAAGAAGGCATGGAAAGCACCACTTTGATTATTCAAACAAATAAAAATGCCAGTGTTTACTATGCAGACAAGAAAAGTTACATTTGCCGTTCAGGCGTTTGAAAGTTACTTAAAATTTCTGAACAAGGCATTTTAAGTTGTTAGTTCTCCTTTATTGGGGTAGGTAGCAGAGCAGTACCATGATAGGAGAAGAACAGGAAGAAGGCAGAATTGAGACCTTTCAAAGTTTTGGCCCAAGCGAGGGAGCTTGGGGATGTCATTTGAGATCCCCGCCTCAGGTGCCAAAACGTTGTGGGTCGGCCCTGAATGTTCATGAACCAATCCAGGACTCTTTGAGTAGTTTTTCAAAAAATTCTGTGGCACACCTGCTCAGGCCTGACAGCACACCCATGTGCCCTGGCACACCAGTTGGGAAACACTGCTCGTTAGCAGCTGTACAACAGGCAGGGAGTCCCCAGTGGCTGGACCAGCTGACTTTACTGCCCTGCCTTTTGACTTTTGTAAAAGATGTGGTTGTACAGTTCATCTGAAAACGTGCCATCTCCTGTCTCAGCTTCTTGGTTTATAAAACAGGTAATAAGGAAGGATAGTTTTATGAAGTGTGACTTGCAATGTGTGCAAAGCATTTTCAGAAAGTGCTGTAGAAATTACAGGCAAAATCATTCCTTATTTGACATAGGCTACATTCCTGATGATCCCAGCAAAATGGGGTGAGCTGGTGTCATGCGACTGCTATTGCCCATTCTGTACAGGTAGGCAATGAGTGGGCAGAGGTTCGACGTCACCCCAAAATGTTCCCACTGGCATAGGTTTAGAGAGCAGCAGTTCATGTCCTTCATAAAGCAACAATTCAATCACCAAAACCTCTTCTTCAAATGAGCCCAAAGTTTGGTGCGACTGTGACCAATAGTGTCAAGAATTATTGTTCGACACTTGCCACTGAATCAGAGTTGTTACAAAATAAAATGATGATGTTTTATCCACCTACTTTCGTATTTGAACTATGAAGATGTGATTTCTAAAAGGCTTGAAAATTATTATTTCACCGCAAGTTGGATTTTTACTAGGCTCAATTTATAGTTTATAAATATGTGAAATTGTTAATTCAGTTTGTAACTTGTCTGAACCCTGAAGCTTGTGTCAGTGCTGTTATCTATTATAGAAATGCAAACATGCTCTTTGATGTGTTATTCTGAGTGATTTGGGAGGATAAAGAGGGAGTACTCCGTAGGCATTTATAAAAGGAATCCACAAATTGTAAGTCTACTAGGGCCCAATAACAGGTTTCCATTTATTTTTCTTCTTCTTTCAATACACATGATGACAATAACTTTAATAGGAAAGACAACAGAGTCTTGTGGCACTTTTAAAGACTAACAGATTTATTAGTCGCATGAGCTTTCGTGGGAGAAAATCCCACTTCTTCAAAGCGTCTGACGAAGTGGGATTTTCTCCCACGAAAGCTCATGCGACTAATAAATCTGTTAGTCTTTAAAAGTGCCACAAGACTCTGTTGTCTTTCTACAATAGACTAACACGGCTACCCCTTTGGAATTTAATAGGAAAGAAATAGTCCATCTATCTGCATTCATTTAGCAGAAAAAAACCAAGCCAATTTTCCTGCTATGCTGAGAGTTTTCTCTTTCTTTGGTAAAATGGTGCTGTGTTTTTCAAACATGATTGTATTCTTATTTATTTTAGAAAAGAAATTTAATGCAACCTGTTACATAGGACTATTGACAACTTTTTTTTACAGGAAATCATCTCTTAGACACGTCAAGGAACAGCATGGATCTTGGATGACAATGGAATCTTATTCCAAAGGGGTAGCCGTGTTAGTCTATTGTAGAAAGACAACAGAGTCCTGTGGCACTTTTAAAGACTAACAGATTTATTTATCGCATGAGCTTTCGTGGGAGAAAATCCCACTTTGTCAGATGCTTTGAAGATGGGAAACTTACAGAATGGGAGGAAATTAAATGCAGGGGAGTGTATGACATAGGATCAGGTCAGGCTGTAACAGCAAATCAAAATAGGTGTTAGGATTCAAACACTGGGGAACAGCACATAGAGGAGGGTGAGGTCAAATCATCTGTTGTAATGAGAGAAAAATCCATATGTATTTCTGGTTTTGGAAGAGCACCACAAATGGGAATATAAAATAAATTGAAGTAGGGTTTCCTGAAATTTAGAGACAATGGGCTATAATTTGAACAGGCCTTCAGTTAGACTGGTAATGCGATCAGTCACTGCCATGGTGATTACCACAGCACAAGAGCTACAAAATTGCCAACAAATTAATTGAGTGTTGGTATTAGAGATTTAATAAAAAGGCTGGCTTTAAATGCTAACCAGGCACAACTGCAGGAGGAACAATGTAGGGTGCTCTTTAACTTACCATAACAACTTAATAACTTCAAGGCTCATGTTAAAGTGTGTAGAGTTCTGTATATCTTAATGAGTTTGTAGGAACTGGTTTGGTCGGAAACAATATCTCAAACATTTCTGAAAGTGATTAAAACTTCCACTGGGACTATTTTTTAAGTCCCTCCACCTTTGAGTCCAGGCTCCCTTATTATTGTTAAGTCCTACTACACAGGACTGAAAGAAGATGATTATAACTCATGTTTCTAAAAATTAACTATTACCTAAAAAGAGTGTTTTCAATATATAATGATAAAATTTAAAGCTTGGATTTCAAAAGGAGCTTATGGAAGTTAGGCACGCATGACTGGATCTTGCTCCCATGGAAGTAAATGGTACATTTTATCACTGACTTCAGTGGTGAAGAATCAAGTGTCTAACTCACTGTATTTTAGCAGGAGTTGGGTGCTTACCTCCAAAATCCCAGCTAAAGAGTCTAATTCATGGTCTTCTAGATATAGAAACAAATGTTGTCTCCCTCCTTGGGAAGCTGGGAAACTAGAGCAAAGGTTATGAGATATTGGACTTTAAACTCTTCATTGGTGCAGGATTGATTATTGACTGTTCTATGTCTCAAACCAGTGTAATTTATTCAGGGATCAGGAGGAATCCCACATTTAGACAAGAGAAGGAAACATTTTTGTGGCCAGTGTGGTATTTTGAATTTATTTAGTGGTTGAGCAGACAGCAAATGGTTGGGATATGAAAAAGTAGGGTTGGGTGAGACAGACCAATGGGCAGAATGTAGGAGAGGTCATCAGAGATGTATAATGATCTCATAGCCTCAAAGGCATATCACCACCCTTCTAAAAGTCAATTAGATCTGTGCAGACATCTTCTATGCAAGTGCAGAACTGAACTGCATTTAATAGGGCTTAGCCACTACATATAAGCAAGGAGTCTGTGCGTATGTGCACACATATACTTAGGCAATGGTAATAGCAACTGAACGTAACATAAACCTCTTTTTATACTCACGACTCCAGAACTCTGCTTTCTAGCTCCAGTGTCAGTAGAAGAGGAAATATTTGTATATCAAGCAAGTAGTGCTGGTTTATTTACCAGTGCTTCCAGAGTAATGATCATTCAACAGCTTTTTGGTTAGTTCTGTCATATTTATTGCATGAAGGTGATCTTTACTGCACAAAATTGATTAACCTCTTTAATGAGTACATGAGTGACCAATACTGACTCCACATCAAAATGTGTGGTTGCTGCTGCGTGCTGACATGAATTTTAATTGTTCACTAGGTTTTTTTAATTGAACCACAGATGTGCTAAAGAATAGACTAGTCAGTGTATATATTATAAAACATCAAATACCAGCTTCAATAGATAGACATCTAACACACTGCTTTACAGGTATCCTAAACTTAAAAGAAATCTTTGCTCTTGTCTTAAAATGAGGAACAAATTTTAATTTATATACTAAAACTTATCTGCATGTACTACTGTGTGCCACAAAGCTTTTGAATAAAGGTATATAAATAAATCAACAATGAATAAATTAGGATTTTAAGTGTGTGTGGGGTTTCCACATGGTTTTTACATTCCGTCCTCTGAGTCCAAAAAACCCGCCTACAGACAGATGTTATTCCCTTCTTCTGTATCATCAGTATGATACATCTGTTGCTTCAGCCAGTGGCAATGCCAGACTCATGAGAAAACGTGCTACCCTTCAGTGATGAAAACTGGGAAATAAAATTTTAATATTCAGGAAGCTAGTGTGCTTTGCTTTTTATTATAACATCTTTTTTGGATGCCCTCATAACATAAAAGGGACCAACTCTATTCTTTCTGCCCACAATTCACCCTATTTTTGTTGGAGAAAGACACCTACAAATTTTCTTTCACCATCCTTTGTTGTCCCTGTCTCACCAATTGTATCTTAAAGGTAAAATGCAGTGTCCATGTAGGCTTTGTTTCCTGTAATGTTTGTGACAAATCTAGTGGCTTGCTTAGAAGCTGCATGTTTGTGCTAGACTGGAAAGACAGGAAAAAGAAGGCCCATGTTTCATAAACAACACTTTGAAACATAGAAAAAGATTTAGGAACAAAACTCATTTCAATGAGTTGGTATTTGTGAACATAACTCTGTAACATATGTATTGAGATGAGTCTATCACTCTTAATTCTGTCTGAAATGGGAGTGCTTTGCTTTTCTTGCATCGTATGGTGGTAATAATCTAGGTAATAATCTGTCTCTAGGTTACCACTCGCAATATTGCCTATAATCAAGGGAGATGTTTGATTTCATGCGGATTTGATTGTGTGTGGCGCAGAAGCTGCTTCAAGGACTTATGCCAAAATGGTCTTTTTGCACTTTGAGAGACATGGGGGAAGGACAGAGGGAAGGCAGCATGACAACAGATGGCAGATTAGAGAGAGGAGATCGTGGAGCAAACAGTCCACTTGGCTATGTCTACACTGGCAAGTTAGTTCGAATTAAGGAGGCTTAATTTGAACTAACTAAAGCCATGGCTACACTAGGCTTTAGTTACTTCGAATTAAGGTCTTCCTTAATTCGAACTAATAAATTCGAATAGGGTATTCCAACTAAAGAGTTAATTCTAACTAACTAACTAACTAATTTCTTAGTTCGAACTAACCGGCCATTGAAATGAATGGGGATCACTAATTCGAACTAAGCAAGTGCCATGAATGGCACTTGCTTAGTTCGAACTAAGTTTTCCTAGTTCGAATTAAGCTAATTCAAACTAAATTTGAACTAACTAATTCGAACTAATTTTAGCAAGTGTAGACATAGCTCTTGTGTCACCACCTCAGCTGGCTTCCACTCCTTTAGGTGGTTAGTTTACAAAAACTGAACTAACCTCCTCCACACCCAAACCCACCACCCCTTTTTTTGTAAAACTTAACAAACTAGATCAGGCCCTGGAAACCAGTCTTCCAAACTCTATTGATCACATACACATTCTAAGAATTTCCATCCCGTACTCACTCAGTCCTGTCCTGCGTACAGTGGGCTTGATGTAAAATGTGGAATGGAGTCTCAGGGGAGAGTCTTTCTTCTCCTTCACATGTGCTAAGGCATTCCTGGGGGACTGTATTTCTCAAGGTCAACATTTTTTATCAGCTGTGAGTTCATCAAGATGATGTTGTTAAGATACACTGCAACTGCTTGCTTTGGCTTTTAAAGTTCCAAAGAGAACCAACTCTTGTCTGCAGCAGAAACCTCCATCCCCCACTTCTTCCTGACCAGAGTTCCATTGTAGCAAAATACTTTGCAACCTGTTGCAGCTGGTCCTGCAGCAGAGAATTTCTCCAGATGACAGTTTTGAAGAGTGTTAGCTTTAGATATTTTATCTGATAAATTGGTGTTTTTTACCATTTTAGCAAGAATTGCATATGCAATTTTGCATGTAGTTGATGTAAACACTGTGGATAGCCCCTCTGTTGTCAAAGGGGTATGCTTTAAGTTAAGCACACTCTTAAGTACCTTGCTAGATTGAAACCTCAGTCATCAAACTCAGTTACATAACAGACCCTTCTTTTTTATAGCAGAATCCTCACTTTTATGGAAATAATATTATAGTGGTTATATATATTATAATAATTCTGTGCCTAGTCTAGCTGAATACATTTGAGGAATGGAAGGTTAAAGAGTAACATACTAGATAGAGCGAATCACCATCATACCTCTCTTAGATCCACAGATAAAACATATTCTTTAGGCATGTGTGTATGTGTACAATAGTGTCTTTTCCTATTTCAAATATTCCCCCATATTTTCCAGATCTACTCTATTTCATGTAGTCTGTAACAGAATGTTTGTAACGGATAAATATATACACACTGATACCTCCAAAACAAAATATCTTGGAACATTCTTGCCAAAAAGAGAGGAAAAAATTCTCCATGTCTTAAAATCAAGAAATTTGCCAAAATAAATTTTGATTCTCCAAATAAAGAAACCAGTATTAAAATCAAATTAAAATGGGGTATCCCAAGATTAAATCCTAAAACAAGAGTTAATGAGGAAGAAATTTCATAAACAACTTACTAAAATATAAGCGTAAGATGTATATGTTAAAAGGATACACAAACTTATTTTACATTGACATGTAATTTCAAGAAAATAACCAGTTTAAAATTAATATAATTTATTAACTATTAAAAATTATAACACGTGGGGGAAGGTTGGAGGTGAAATATTGGATTTCCTTTGATAGGTAGAGTAATTATGAAGTGTGCTTTTGAAGTTCATGAAGACAGCCTTAGGACAAAACATTTTTTTAAGTAAAAATTGGCTTGCACTCTGTTCGAGTGATTTATTTTACACTGAGGAGTGGGTGTGAGACATGATATGATTTAAAATTTTATCCCTTGATGGAACTGCTTGAGGGTGACACTTTTTTTCTTTTCTCTTATTTTATTTTATGGTTGTTCAATCTCTAAAATTTTCTATCTCAAAGAAAATCTCATGAACATCTTTAGGAAATAAAAACCCAAGAGTTAGGAAACTTTTCCTTACTGCGCAGGAAGCTAAAATCTAGACTCTAGAGAGAGCCACTATGCAGGCTTACATTTTCCGGAGTAACAGGTTCACCCTTTCTAATTTATGTTGTCCACTGGATTGTTCTCTTTGGAGAAAACAAAAGTTACATGTTTGAACTTGATGAGAGATAACAAATGTTCTTGGAATGTTTCTTTCACTGACCAGAGGCTTTCATAAACCCCAGTTTTGTACCTCCCCTTCAGGCTGCATCTCCTGAACTCTCTCCTGTGTCTTTCTCTAAAATACCATGTTTCAAAGCTGGACCAGACTAAAAATTGTGTCCTTTTACACTTTTACTTACAGTAATATGCTGAGGCCTTGATCCTACCCCTCTGAAGTGAATGGAAACTGTTGGCTCTCAGGGTACTCGGCACTGAGACCATGTTACCCCCTGCCTCCAGCACAAGGGTATCTGTGGTAGCTGGGTATCAGCTCTCTGACACCACTAGCCTTTTTAGGCCCTCCAGTACTTTCTTCTGGGCTATGCCAGACTTAATTTCACTCTACAGGTAAATGGTAGGTGCATCCCAATCCCTGAATCCCTTGGCAATGGTCCCCAGTGGTAACCTGCCTCTGACACTGTCGTGTCATAAAAAAGGAGAGTCCTGTGGCACCTTAAAGACGAACAAATTTCTTTCGTGGGCTCCAACCCATTTCGTCAGATGCAGGAGGTTGGAGCCCACAAAAGCTTATGCCCAAAGAAATTTGTTAGTCTGTAAGGTGTCACGGGACTTTGCTGTACACACAGACTGACACAGCTACCCCTCTGGAAATTGTCTTTTCATAGAAATCCCAGCTCCTCTACACCCAAAGAAGCAGAATACATGGTTTACTAGTTTGACCTTAGACCACCACTTTGGTAAACCACACAGTACGCTTAACCACACAGAGCGCTTAAACGAAAAGTAGATTTATTTAAGAAGGAATAAGAATTTAACCAGAAACAAAAAGGGTGATGGATTAAGGTTAGGGTTAGGGCTACAATACAAAACAACAAAACAAAGTCCTAAAATGTGAACCTGGGTCTGCACTTATCAATTGTTACCTTTCCTGTTTTATACAGTAGATTTTTTTTTTCTCCCCCAAAATTCACTGCGATGCAGAGCTAGATTGCTGTTCAAGAATCAGGCTCCAAATAATCGTGAAAGCACCCCCTATCCCACCAAAGGTTTCCTGAATAGATACAGGGTCCTTTTCCCTCCTCTGTGTTATACTGAAAGCAGTCTTTGGTTTCTATGCACAGACAGAGCAAACCCCCGTCTTGTTGTAAAGTTGTGTTTGTTTTTTTTTAACCTTTAAGTGGTTTTGATGATTTCTTGTTGCCTCTGTTGGTTTCCCACTCAAAGTTTTAGTAGGCTAAACAATTGAACTTGCATTGCATCACTGGTTGAACAGGGTGAGGTGATAGCTTCCCCTTGCCTGCATGGGCCCTGACTAAGACACATTATCTTCACTGGAGCCTTAGGTTGACTTAAGGAAGGTTAAGTCGACCTACAGACTCCAGCATCCACACTGGGCTTTTATTAAGTCGACTTAAGTGCTTCCTTAAGTCGACTTAATAACACCACCTTTGAAGGTCGACCTTATTAAGTCGACTTAAGCCAGTGTGGATGGGTAAAGCCCTTAAGTCGACCTAATTGGCCTCCAGACCCTGGTGCAATGTGGGACAGCTACCCACAATGCACCACTCCTCTGTCAACCTAGCACCTGCCAGTGTGGATGCAGGCAGTCGACTGGAGTTTTCAGTGTGGACTCTCTAAGTCGACTTAAAATTGACTTTGTTAGGTCGACTTAATAGAGCCTCCAGTGCAGACATACCCCTGGTGACTAATTTTTATTTCAAGTCTGTAAAGCATGCTTTATATACATGTAAATAATTATCCCTGAAATATTGCCTGTACATGTGTCTTGCAATGTTTATGAGTCTTGACAAGTTACGAGTTTGCTGTGGATAGCTTACATGTTATGCTTAACCAACAAATAGGTTGTAAGAAGTGTTCAGTACAGTGAGTTTGTCTGGTCTGACAGGAGTGTTGTTTGCCAAGAACAGGGGACCTTTTGCCAAAGGGTCTGTATGTTGTAGAAACTTTTCTATTGATTTCAGTGAATGCAAAAGTAAATCTTTACTGAATAGCACATCATAGACTCACTTGCTCTACTAGTCTTTATAAACAAGAGGGGAAGAGTTAGAGATGTTTGTGCTAATAATAGGCCTGAATGGCAAGGATGGTGCCACAGGTCAAATTATGCCCTTAATGACATCTGTGCAATATCAGTGCCTTGAGAGGGATTGCACATGTATAATAGCCCTTTAGACAGTGTTCTTCAGTCTTGTGAATTCATCACAATCTCTTAAATGCCTAGCTATTAAAGTCACATGAAGATGTGAGAATCTCTGCTTTTATTCAAACCAACCAACCAATCATCCAACCTCAGGAAGTTTCTAGCTCTCAGGGTTGCAGAGAAAAATGTGAAAATATGACCAGAATGCACCTTAATGGTTCAAACTAGATGGCAAAAAAGAACCATAAATGCATTATTATTTTTTAAAATCTCATGGTTTTTAAAAAAGTGAATGGCATAACTTTTGGGGGCATGACTCATGTTAGTAAGAAGGAGTGTGGGCCCCTTACAAAATCGGGGAGGTAACCTAGTGACTGATGATATGGAGAAAGCTGAAGTACTCAATGCTTTTTTTGCCTCTGTCTTCACAGATACGGTCAGCTCCCAGACTACTGCACTGGGCAGCACAGACTGGGGAGGCAGTTAGCAGCCCTCAGTGCTGAAAGAACAGGTTTAGGACTATTTAGAAAGGCTGGACATTCGCAAGTGCAAGGAGCCAGATGCAATCCATTCGAGGGTGCAGAGGAAGTTGGCTGATGTGATTGCAGAGGCATTGGCCATTATCTTTGAAAACTCTTGGTGACTGAGGGAGGTCTCAGATGACTTGAAAAAGGCAAGTATAGTGCCCATCTTCAAAAAAGGGAAGAAGGATGATCTGGGGACCTACATACTGGTCAGCCTTACTTCAATCCCCAGAAAAATCATGAAGCAGGTCCTAAAGGAATCCAGTTTGAGGCACTTGGAGGAAAAGATGGTGATCAGGAACAGTCAACATGGATTCACCAAGGGCAAGTCATGCCTGACTAACTTGATTGCCTTTTATTATGAGATGACTGGCTCTGTGGGTTTGGGGAAACTGGTGGACATGATGTACTTTGACTTTAGCAAAGTGTTTGATACAATCTCCCACAGTATTCTTATCAGCAAGCTAAGGAAGTATAGGTGGATGAATGGACTATAACAGGAGTTGGCAATAAAATTTGCAGGTGGGCCAGTGGGGGCAGTGGAGAGCTGGCTGGGGGCTGAGGCCGGGGTAGGGGAGGAGAGCTGGTGGGAAGGCTGGAGCGGAGGAGGGGCGAAGGGAGGGTGCATAGAGCTGGTCGAGAGGCAGAAGGGACCAGTGCAGCTCTGGCCGAAGTCCCAGACCAGCGTGGTACCGGTGGTGGTGGGACCAGAAGGGGAGGGCACAGTCCTGGCCCCAGCCCTGGAGCAGCGCAGCACAGCGCCGACCGGGGAAGAGAAGAGAGGGGTGGTGTGGCACAGGCCGGAGGAGGGTGGCACAGCCCTGGCATTCGAGCAACACAGTGCCAGCCGAGAGGGTCGGGGGAGCGGGCCAGGGCAGCGACCTCTGGCAGGCCGGTTTGCCTACCCCTGGACTATAAGATGGTCAGAAAGCTGGCTAGACTATGGGTTCAATAGGTAGTAATCAATGTCAAGTTGGCAGCAGGTAACAAACGGAGTGCTCCTGGGGTTGTTGGGCCCAGTTTTGTTAAACATCTTCCTTAATGATCTGGAGAATGGAGTGGATTGTACCGCCAGCCAGTTTGCAGATGACACTAAGCTGCGGGGAGTAGTAGATACACTGGACGGCAGGGATAGGATACAGAGTGATTTAGACAAATTAGAGGATTGGGCGAAAAGAAGTCTGATGAGGCTGAACAAGACAGGTGCAAGTCCTGCACTTAGGACAGAAGAATCCCATGCACCAGAGGTTAATGTATGCCGGAACACCCTGGAATGCTGTTTCGGGGCCCACAGTTTTCTCAGACCAGTGTTCCACGGCCCAGAAAAATAGAAAAATGTGGCGGAATGCCAGAAAAATCTGTGCAGGTCATCTGGGACTCAGGAGCAGCCAGCTGCCAGGGACTTTTCAAATCTCCCACCCTGAGTGAGTATGCTGAGACAGTGTGGCTCAGGGCGGGACAGGCCTGGCCAGGGAGCGACTCTGCACACACCCCTGCAGCTCTGGCCAGGTAAGGTGGGGGACGTGGACTGGGCAGGTTGGGGAGCCACCAGGGAGTGGGAACCAGAGGGTCAGGAAGTTCAGCTGGCTGGCGGGGAGTGAGACTGGAGGATCGGGGAGTTCTGCTGGCCGGCAGGAACGCGAAGATTGGGGAGGTCAGCTGGCTGGCAGGAACTGGAGGGTTTGGGAGCTCAGCTGGCTGGTGGGGAGCAAGAACGGGGAGCTCAGCTGGTCACGGGAGTCAAGGAGCTCAGCTGGCCAGCGGGAACAGGAGGCTCGGGTAGTCAGCTGGTCGGCGGGGAGCTCAGCTGGCTGATGGGGAGCAGGAACTGGAGGGTCGGGGAGTACCCCGCTTCACTGCCTGGGCCGGGACAGGACTCAGGTGAGGGGCTCTAAGGGAGATTGGGGGCGTGGGGAGGGTTCCCATGAGGGTGCCCTGCCTGGCCCACCTCCTGCCTGGTCCTGGCATGCATCTGGGAGCTGGGCTATGGCTGCTCACCTCCCTGCCCAACTTGGGGATGCATGCAACCCTTTCTTTCTCTTCTTTCTTTCCTTTTCTTTATCTTCTTTCTTTTTTTAAAAAAAAACTTTTAAAAAATTATTTTTTATTAAAAACCTTTCTAAAAATTAAATTTTAATTAAAATGAATTCTAATGAATTAAAATTTAAACCCAATTAATTTTAATTACAATCAATTTTAATTTAATTTTTTTAAATTTAATTTTAATTAAATAAACTAGTGGCCCTTCATGGTTTTAAAAATTGTGTTTTGGGCCCTCAACCAAAAAGGTTGGGAACCACTGATTTATAATGCAAAATTTTAAGTGTTTATTTGCTTTCTCTTTGTCTTTCTAATGATACCGCCATCTTGAATGGAAGTAATTCTAAAAGTAAATGTGTTGTTTTGTTCAGGCCCCTTTTGTCATAAGGCTATCTAGCTGTGCTGTCTCCAGTTCTAATAATAACTCGTCTATGAAAAGGTTGCAATGATGCAGCCCTCAGGCCAATATCCTAGTCCTCATGTGGCCCTTGTGGAGATTTGAGTGTGAGACTCCTTTCCTAAATAGTGTTATTAGGTTAGCATGTGTTATACATTTTTTATTTGGGTGGTGGCCACTCACCATCCAGACCTCATTACTTTACAGCAGTTAAACGGTGTTGATATGGGTCGTGTTTTGCATATCAATGTTGTTTGTGCTGATATAATAGACCACATATCTATGGAGATGAAACATTGTTTGTGTTCTAGTGTCGTTTCTCAGCAATATCAAATTTCTGTTTTAATTGATGAGAGTAGGAATTTAAGTAAACTTTCTTGTCTTGTAATTTACTTGTGCATAACTTTTGATGCAAACGTTGCTCCTGTTACATTTTTTCTTGATTGGGTTGAACTAGGCAGCAGTGATGCTGATGGCGTAGTATTAGCTTTGCTGCACATGGGTTCATGGAGGAATTTCTCAAAGATAATTGGGTTGGTTTAGGTGCAGATGGAGCCTCTGTCATGTTAGGCAGTAAGGCTGGTGTTGCCACAAAATTAAAGACACGATTTCCACTTTTGATAAGCTGGCATTGTTTTAAACATAGGTTGGTGGCTGATGCTATCAAATGCTTCAGTGAAGTTAATCACTTTAAATAATTTGTGGATTCATTGTATGCTCTGTACAGTTAGTTATCAAAGTGCTTGAGAGAGTTGGCTGAATGTGTGAGTGATCTGGAAGTCCAGCTTAATAGAATTGGATGTGTACTTGATGTATGTTGGATTGCCTCCAGCTGTCGCACTGTACGAGCCGTTTGGCAGTCATATGTAGCCCTCCATAGCCACTTCTTGAAAAAAATCAACTGATTTCTCACTAGAAGGGAAAGAGAAAGCAAAATTTGCTGGCATGGCAAAGAAAACCCTGGAGAATCCAGTTTTTGTTAAAAACTTGGGTCTCAGGCTTGATGCTCTGGAGGAACTTGCAGACCTGTCCTTGGCATTGCAAAAATCTGATGTATTATCTACAGCAAGTAAGTTGATAAGGTGACACGTTCAGGTGTTTATAGCTCACAGAGAGTGCGATTCAGAGTTCTACCAAGCGACTTGTGAGGCAATTGCTGCAGGTTGCTTTAAAGGTGTATGTGTAAATTGAAATTTCTAAATGTCAGTTTTACCAGGCCTTAGTGGACTGCATGAATGCTAGATTGTTGCCAGACTCAGAAAAACGTCCAAGGAGTGCTGTTGAAGCACTTAACCCATCACATTTCACTACAGAGCTGTCACTGGAATTTGGTGAAAGTGACATAAAATTTTTGTGTTCCAAGTTTGGCATTGCATTTAATGAAGTGAAATGTGCATATTGGGAATATAAAGATCACAATGCTCATTGTGTGATGCAGTGTTTGCTAGTTTGTGACAATAATTGATATAGACATAAACACCATATAAAATTATAAATATTTTATGGAGCGATAACCGATGCATAGTGTACTGGGAAGTGATTGCAAATGCTTACCTGGGCTGGGGCCCACACATGCATGAAGGGGGCCCTGACAATACAGGAAGGGGGCCCAGAGATTATACCTTAACCACTGCCATGGACTGCTACAGACTGGGGACCGACTGGCTAGGTAGCAGTTCTGCAGAAAAGGATCTGCGGGTTACAGTGGATGAGAAGCAGGATATGAATCAAAAGTGGGCCCTTACTGCTAAGAAGGCTAATGTCATACTGGGCTGCACTAGTTGGGGCATTGACAGCACTGTAATAAGCACTTGTGAGGCTTCGTTTGGTGCACTGTGTCCAGTTGTTGGCCCCCCACTACAGAAAGGATGCGGACAAATTGGAAAGAGTCCAGCAGAAGGCAGTGAAAATGATTGGGGGCTGGAGGACAGGACTTAGAAGGAGAAGCTGAAAGAACGAGGCTTGTTTAGTCTGCAGAAGAGAAGAATGAGGGGGGATTTGACAGCAGCCATTAACTACCTGAAACGGGGCTCCAGTGAGGATGGACCTAGGCTGCTCTCAGTGGTAGTAGATGACAGAACTAGGAGCAATGGTCTCCAGTTGGAAAGGGGAAGGTCTAGGTTGGATATTAGGAAAAACATTTTCACAAGGAGGGTGGTTAAGCGGTGGAATGGGTTACTCGGGAGGTGGCAGAGTCTCCATTCTTAGAGGTTTTTAACATGTTACTTGACAAAGCCCTGGCTGGGATGCTTTAGTTAGGGTTGGTTCTGCTTTGAGCACTGAGTTGGATTAGGTGACCTCCTGAGGTCCCTTCCAGCCCTAATCTTCTATGATTCTATGAATTTTGAATATCTGGGGAGTTAAAAGCACTGCATATGTTTCTCTTGATGAACAAAAGGGGTATCCAATACACGCCCCCCTTAGCTGTATCTGCTCTGCAGCGACAACAGACTAAAACATAATAAAGTATGTTTAATCGCTAACAGGAGCAAATAAAACTGAGTAGTCACAGAGAGCAGATCTGTTGGGTAAGAAGATGCCGCTTTTCCTTTGTTACTTTTCAGAGTAGAAATGCCATTTAATCTAAAATAAATCACTTAAAGTCTATGGATTCTCTTAGTGTTTGGAAAGCACGTAACAAGGGTTATAACCAGACTTGTTCTAAAACTACATAGGTTAAAAAAAGCAATGAAATCAAGGGACAGAATTCACCTTTAAATAGGTGACCCTGTTTGCTCACACTTTGTACTATATTAAACAAAATCAAACCTGTTTCTGACTCCTGCTTACTCACTTTTTCTCTTCCCATAGGGAAACATTCATGCTTCCCTATCGTTGGACTTCCCTCATCTATTTTTGTGGTTTCATTTGTTCATAAAAGTTCTGTGTCAACAGGATCCCAGTTTCAATTTGATTGCAAACAACACATAAGTAGGATGATATTTCTAACAAGGTTGGGGCTGTTTTAACGCCCCTGTGGGCCCTGGGCTATAAGATTTTGTGGGGTCCCTGACCAGCCACTGGCCAGCCTGGGTGGGGCCATACTTACAGTGGTGTCCCCAGTCTGTGGTAGTACACTGTGTGTGGGGCGGGGGTGGGGGGGAAGTGTATGTGGGCCTGTGTCCCACTGTCCTCCACTTATCCATCACTAGCAGCAGCAACACACCCCATGGGGTTGAAGAGAATCTGCGGGCCCATGTCCCGCTGTCCCCCTGCTGTAGGGACAGCGGGTTGGCCGTGACAGACATTTTGTGGCTCCTTCCTTGGACCCAGGGCAGGGGCAGAGTGAGTCAGAAGAAACCCTGGATACTAGTGACCTGCAACAGCCTGGACAGTGGGGCTCCTGCTCTCACATTCTTCTTCCAGCCTCCCATCCCTACATCCCCACTTCTCTCACAGTGCCCCCCATCACTCACATCTGCTCCAGCCTCCCTCCCCTAGTCACATAATGACCCTGCCCCTTGATTCCCCTGCACTGCCTCACCCCTGCCTCCCTTCTGTCCTGCCCTCTTCATCAGCTATCACCTGCCTGTTAACTCCTCTGGCCCCGTCCCCCTCCAGGCCCCTTGTGGCTCTGGCTCCCAGGGTTCAAGGTCCCTACCCTGCAAACGAAGGAAGCTGGTGGCAGCTTTCCCTGGTGGGGGCAAGGAAGGAATTGTGCCCAGCTCAGCTAGGAGAACCTGGAGCCAAACCTACCACCTGCACTCAGGAGGTGGGACTGGGAGGCTACGTACTTGGAGCAGGGGGGTGAGAAGGTCTCTCCTACATTCCCTCCATGTGGTGCCTTCCTGGGAGCAGGTGCCAGCCAGCCAGGGATGGATTTTTGTGGGAGCCCCCTTTAGCCTGAGGCCATGGGCTGCAGCCCCTAAAGCCCCAACATTAATCCAGTCCTGAACAGGGTGGAGGGGAGCAACTTTTCTGAAAAATATCAGAAAAATTCCTTATGACAATGGCTGCTTCAAACATAATACATTTTTCTTTCAGGTCTTTTGTAAGAAATACAACTACTTTAATTACCGTTTTTTGCTACTTTCGATCCTGCTTTGACAGCTATGCATCTTATCTGAATTTTATACTACCTTATATATGTTTTTGGTAGAGTCGTTCTATGAGATTCATCCCAATTTTGTTGCACATTAGTCTGCAAAGTGAATGGAAAGTGCTGACTCGCCATTAGCTGGGAACCATCTCTATTGATGCACTATGGGCAAGGACCTCCTCCACTCGACGCTACATCATCTGAGTAGTTGTCTAGCCCAAAACCTGAACCCATAGGAGGATAGGATATGAGGCACTCAATCTATAATTCACAGGCGGCACTAAGTGCCATTTTGAGTAAAAATACTTCAGATTTGGACTAAAATATTTTGTTGGCAGTTGGAAAATTTCTGTGGAATCCCCTTCCCTAGTTTTCCAACCAACTCTAATTCCTAGCTTTGCTACTATCTTTGTAGCAAGGCTTGAACCAGTCTATATGAATAGTAGCAGAGGGAGGTCTTCCCTTTTTCTAATATGTATCAATCTTATGGGGCAGCTGTAAATGTTAATTAATTGTATTTTTTTCTATTTTAAGCCTTTGGGGGGCAAAGTCTATATCTTCTTTTGTGTTTGTGGGTGCTACGAGAGACTAGGACATTATTGTATTTTAAGAACTTAGCCTTTTGAGAACTAACAGAAAAACGTAGATTACTTTTTCCTGTACTAAGCCATGTTTTAATGCATAACTTTAAAAGAGCAACACTACACTCTGCATTTCCTAGCAGCATCATGTCTTGGATTCAGTGTGAGCCTTGAGGAAGAAGGCCAAAGTTTGAATGTTTTCCACTATCTGAGATATAGAGTGATATCCTTGTAGCCTATTATGTTTTATTGCTGAATCAATTCTTGAAACAGGCCTGGAAATCATAAGACTAAAACAGCTATGAAACTGGGACTCATGTTAAATCTATAAAAACTTTAATGTATGTAAAGCAACATGTAAATTACACCTGTTCATTGAAAATCACAACAGATAAAAGGGGTTTGGCAGCTGAATCATAAAAAGTGATTCAGAGTAAATGCTTACACAGATTTAATAGCACAAAGGCTGCTTTAGCATTTAAACAGAATCCAGCAGCATCAGGTAAGCAGAAGGAATGGGCCACCTGGTCTAATAACAAGAACAGAATCTCACTAAGCAAACATTCCTTTTGAGGGCTTTATTCTTTGACTCTCAGTTGCAAGTATTATAACAAAAGAAAGAAAGTTTCTATATGAACAGAAAAACAAAGGAAATAAGAGATTCTATCCCAGTCTTCTGTTAGGTGTGGGGCTCTAGTTCCTGCCTACAGGGAGCTGATTTTATAGACTACAGTTCAGGAATGCATTTAAACATGTGCTTAATTGGCTTCACTGGGACTTAAGCACATGCTCAAGTATCTGCTGAATCAGGGCCAGACAGAGGAAGAATGACCTTATGGTTAATATAATAAACTGAGACTCAGGCAACCTGGATTCAATTCTATCTCTGTTGCTGACTCCAAATGTAGCTGTGGACAAATTATTTAATATCTCTATGCCTCAATTTCCCCATCCATTCAGTAGTTCCCTGTCTTCATATTGGTGTAGTGAGGATAAATCAGTGAATACTGTGGAGACACTAAGATGATAATGGGTACCATATAATACACAAGAGTAATAACTTCCCTTAGGTGCCTGACTGGGTTCTCAGTCCACAGTCCCTGTTTACTCTCTTTACCTCCCAAACTTGTGGGCTAGCTAAGCCAGAGGTGTCAAACATGCAGCCTGCTGGCCATCTGCTCTTCTGCGGCCCACACTGGTTGTACTAGCCCAGGATTTTCCCCATGTAAATCTGTTAAGAATGAGTTATATTTGATCATATCAAATGAAAGATACATAAAGATTCACCCAACTTCATTAAAGTAACTTTTTTTTTTCAGACCAACAGTTAAGAGTCTACAGACCGTGTGTACAAATAGTTGCTGTGAGGCTTATTTTTTTTTTATATCATTTTGTGGCCCGCCAGACTGATTTGCTGACAGAAATGGCCCCCAAGGCTAAATGACTTTGACACCCCTGAGCTAAGCGGTGAGTTAAATTCCTGAGTGCTGGTATTCAGGCAGGTATTCTGCTCTCTGTGTTAAACATAGTTGAAAAAGTAGTCCGCTGCATGACGGAAAATGCAATTCCTATCTATCGAAAACAAAAGAAGCTAAGGAAACGCGCTGCAGTCATCTTTGATATGGGACTCCACTGATTTGAAGCACTTATCAGAGAACACCTTATAAACTCAGCAGTAACAGAAGTGCTTAGAACGAAATTAAATAGATAAAAGACTGAAAGAAACCATATAAAATCACAGGCAGAGAAAAGTAATAGCAAAGAGTTAATGCAAATGCCATGCTGCTTTTCCTTTTATCTTCATTACTTGAATTTAATATTCGGGACATATGACAGTTGCTCAGCTATGGCAGAAATGGACAAGTAGATTCAGGAATTTGTTCACTGCACTTCAAATCTGAAGTCTAGAATTACAGAGTTCCCACCTGCTGCAGTTGTTGCCTAGTGCAGGGAGGTGAAAGACGTTTGAGTTGCTGCCCAACAAAATATCTAGCAGAGATTAAGATCTCCTTAAAAAAGCCCTTAATGTTCTGATTTACCATTTATCTGTAAAAAGAAGACATTAAATAAAATATTTATCTTCAGGCAACTGAGACGAAAACCAGGGGAGATTTAGGCCAGATTCTTTTAACAAGCGTTCACATGAGCAAGATGCAAATTGTGTAACATTGTTTATCAACCAAGCTTCAGGGAATAGCTGTTAGAGAAGCAGAGTTTACATTGGACAGTTAGACTCTTAGCCACAGTTACAAAAATGACAGAGTCCTAGGTTGTGCTGTAGAAAAGAACGCACAACGTCTGTATGCTAAAGGCATATGGTCCCCAGCAGGCCAAGCTTCAAGAAATGAGATTAATTTCCAGATCCTTCAAGAAGATTCAGTGGATCATATTCCACCCAGAGGAGACTTGATTTGTCTGGCATTTGCAATAAAATATTGTACAGGTGGCAAGAAAATAGCATGTGATTACACAATGCCAATCCCAGAGAACAAATTCAAATGGAAATCAGGAAAAGCGAGAGCCAGCGGCTGTGAACAAAGCAAACCTGTGGTGCGGGTTGGTCAGAGTGTGGCATTAACGACTATACTGAACCAGCCCTATCTTCTCCCTTCTGGATTCTGCTCTGTTTTACTTGACCCCTGCTTCAGCAAAGCACCTAAGCAGATACTAAAGTTAAGAATGCTTTTCAGAATAGCATTTAAACCTATGCCTAAAGGTAAGCACATGCTTATGTGTTTGGCAGAATGAGAACCTGATTTTCTCTCCAGCAGGGTTGAGGGAACTGGGTAGCAGGACAGAAGGAAAGAATAAAAACTCATTTTAGATCAACCAAAATGAACTTTAGATACAAAGATATGAGAGCTTATTTTAGAAAATGTCAATAATATATTTAAGAGAACTGTGAAAATGTTTAATTAAACATCTTCCCACCCTTCTGGATCTCTGTGGAGTGAGTTACTTGTAGTCTTCATGTCCATTTATTCTTTTCTGGGTCTTCTTGACTCTTTCTAGTGCTGCTCCTTAGTCAGATGAATAGTTAAAGATGAGCACAAGTCAAATGGGATGTGCATTCATGTCAGAGGGACATCAATGAAATCCCGCCTGGCCCTCTGAAGTCAATGAGAGTTTTGCCATTTGGCACCACAACGGTCACTCTCCATGGTTTTGTCTAAACTGAGAACTTGAGGAAATTCTCTCACCATTGCTCTAGGCCTGGTGTTACCAAGTGAAGCATGTGTGTGTTTGCAGCATCAGGGACTTCAGAGGTAACACTGTTAACCATTGCACTGCTGATTACTTTAGTGGAAATATTCAGGAAATGTCTCCAAAGTCCTCCCTGGTGGGGATCTTAATATCCAAATGAACAACAGAGGGCAATTGTGCTGAATGTATTATTCACTTTTGTATTTAATTGATTTCAAACCTCCATTTTTACATTTAAGTGAAGCTGTTACAAAATTTTCAGTCTGCCTTATAGAGTATCACAGATGCCAGGATTTTGCCATAGACCTAAGGCAGGGGTCTGCGATCTGTGGCTCAGGAGCCGCATGCGGCTCTTTGGCTACCTCCTTGCGGATCTGGGTTCCGGGCCCTCTCCTGCCACCAGGGGACCTGCAGGTGGCCCGTGACAGGCTCCAGGCTCCCCTGCCACTGGGGGACCCTGCAGGGGGCCTGGTCCTAATTCCAGGCTCCCTCACCCCCACCAGGGAACTCTGCGGCAGGTGTCCTGGCCCAGCTCCCCCCTGCCCCCAAGGAGGCTACACCCATTGTGGCTCTCAAAACACTTGGTTATTGAAGGAATTTTTTTAAATGGCTCTTTTCTTTCGAGTTGCTGACCCCTGACCTAAGGGTATCCTGCCACAAAGTACATGGGAGATTTGTTCAGAGTCCCCAGAAGAATTGGGCAGTGCTTAGGGTGTTGGAGTATGATTTATAAGACCTGGGTTTTATTCCCTTATCAGCCACTGACTTCCTATATGAGCCTGGGCAAGTCACTTTGCCTCTCTGTGCTATTGTTCCCCAGGATAATAGTAGGGGGATAACAATACTGCTCTGCCTCACAGTGGTGCTGTGAGGATAAATACACTAATGATGTGAGATGTTCAGCAACTGCAGCAAAATGTGGGGAGGGGGGATACATAAGTACCCAAGACAGACAGATTCATTGGTAGTTATGTTCTAGTCTCAGTTGATTCAATGTTACTGAGGTTCCCCAAGGATGATTCTGTCCTTTTTGAAGGACAAGGCATATATGAAAAATTTTGGTAGAATCCTGCACCCTATGAGAGCAATAGAATTTGTATTATGTTCTGCTCTTTGTGGATCTGATTGTGGTTTCCATAACTATGCTTGAGCATGGAAAGATGTTCTTTTTTTTTTTTGGCTTCATTTTGGCCATGTAAACCAAAACTTATTTCCTAGTCCTTTCTTTTTCATCTGCAGCACAGATCATCATAGAGACTTTTTATTATATAAAGGCATAAAGAGTTCCAGTAATTCAACAAATATATTACTTATTTATATTATTATAGCCAGTCAACCCAATGGATTTGATCAATGTGTATGATGTCACATGATGTATAGTGGAGCAAGTAACAGTGTGAGACTGAATTTAGAATGAGATTCCGTAGTGGTTGCAATTATAAATTGTGATTTGGAGTACATGTAATGACTGGAACTGTCATGAACTGAATTTGAAATATGTGGACAAATACTGTATAGCACACTGTATTTTGTATTCATAAATTTATGTGAGATAAGCTGTTGGGATTCCGCAAACTACGATTGTTTATGCCTTAGAGAGTTTAGTGAAAGTGGCAGATGCTCAACAGCTCTCAGCATCAGGCCTACATAATTCTGAAATAGTTAAGTGAAATGCAGAAGATTTTGCACATATGATAACTTGTTTTAAATGGTTGGGTTGATTATTCATTGAAGAATACTGTTTAAATGCGAACATGGATTATTTTATACCTGAAACAGCTGGGAAAATCTATGAATGTAAGTAATCCATCTGTTGATTTATTGGCCTAACTTCTTTTAGAGTGTGTCACAAATCTACATGCTGTCTCTGGGTGCTGGATTTTGTATTTGGACCTCTGAATGAAAACTCATGTAGACAGAGAGCTCCCTATTGGCTATACATCTGAGGAGCCGCAAGAGTGCAAGTTATTCCAAGAAGGGTCTGGAATAAATTAAACCCTGCAAATTGGCTCCAGATAAATCTATTTTGGATTGTGGAACATGAAGAACTTGTGTGGTGTGCTAAATCCTCCCACTTTTGCCCAACTAATGTCCCTTTTTGGGGAGCTGCCATCACAGATGTGGAAGACATATTGATCTGGAGACTGGCACAAGTTGGATAGCAAAATCCTAGTGGATCATATTTTGTGCAAAGGCCTCTCTCAGCCCCTTAGACACATAAATTATTTTAAACCCGTGAGATATGCAGTGAGGATCTGAGAGTAAAATCATATCCTTCATTTCAACCTAATAAGACCATTTTTATATGTGAAATAAGTAGCAATATATATCTTGATCTCAATATATAGGTGAAGATATATGGTTAAATCTCAACATTTATTTTAAATCATTTATTGCTATGCATATAAAATTAAGTTGTTATTCAAAACATATTTATATTTACAAAAATAGCAGCATGAACAAATAATAGTATCAGTAGTTTGACATATTTTGAGGCTTTAACATTGAAATAGACACGTATATCTATTACATAGTGCCTTTCATGTAATCAAGTTCCAAAGGGGTAGCCATGTTAGTCTATTGCAGGAAAACAGAGTCCTGTGGCACTTTTAAAGACTAACAGATTTATTTATTGCATGAGCTTTCGTGGGAGAAAATCCCACTTCATCAAAGTGTCTGACGAAGTGGGATTCTCTCATACAAAAGCTCATGCGATAAATAAATCTGTTAGTCTTTAAGGCTATGTCTACACTTGTTCAAATAAGTCAACTTTGCTAAGTCGACTTAACAAAGTCGACTTTAAGTCGACCTTGTTAAGTTGACTTAGCATGTCTACACTGTAAATTTAGGTCGACTTAAAGTCGACCTTGCCAAATCAGGGGCTAAGTGGACCTGGGAGTGGTGCATGGTGGAAAGGGGGGCACCCAAGAGGTGTCCTCCTTCCCCGGGCACCCCTTTAAATGTGCCAGGGAGCTCAGCATCTTCCCCATTGTACCTGGGTACATGGGGGCTGAGCAGGACAGAGACAGGGGCAGGGTACAGGAGTGGGGTGGGCAGGGCTGTGTCCTGCCCTGTGGGTGGGCACACCAGGCTCTGGCTGTGCCAGGCACCCTGGGAGGGAGGTCAGTGGGGGAGCCCTCGGGACCCTTTAAGTCAACTTAGGGCTAATCCGCGTCTACACTGGCTTAAGTCGACTTAATAAAGAAACTGTAGTGTAGACGCAGAGTAAAGTAAGTCGACTTAAGCCTGCTTAAGTCGACTTAATGTACTAGTGTAGATGCACCCTAAAAGTGCCACAGGACTCTGTTTGTTTTTATTACATAGTGGTAACACTTCAAATATTCTTTGTGTGTATATTGAATATGCAAGCTTCTTGTTGAATTTAGACTTTTAATTATAAGGTAGGCAGTGTTGGTCAAACTTGCAAAAGCATATTCAAAATGTGTACATGTAGTGTTCCATGCATACACAATTACATATCCGCAATCCTTCAGATGCAGATTGTCCTCCACAGTCGAGTTTGATTTTCTTTATATTAATTATATTAATAATATATTTTATTTTCTTCTGTTAATTTAGAAAAGTTAGGCCAGAATCTCTAGTCTGTTAAGGCCAAGCAGCACTAACTGACTTTAATAGGCTGGTGATAGCCAATGGAAAATTCACCTTGAATAGCTAAAGTCATTTCTTATGCCAGTGGCATCTAAATTGCCAGTATAAGGGCAGGGACAAATGCCAGAGGATTTCCAGAGACATGGCATGTGCGAGAAGTAGAGTGGAATTCCACTATGCCCTGATGTAAGAATCAGACTTCATGTCAGTAGGCTTCCTGCTGCTCAAACTTCTACCATGGCAGGTCAACTTGTGCCATTCTCTGTGACTGTTGCTGTCCATTAGACTTCAAGTAGTGGAGAATGAGGGCCATGCTCATTATTGCCAGTGATTTCTAGCCGTATGATCTCCCTCCCTCTCTCTGGCTGTTTACACATAGTTAGCTGCGTCTCCTAGTTTAAATGCAAGTGGAAATATCCTCCTTTTCACTCAGGCAAAACTTCCATTGACTTCCTACTGGGAGTTTTGCATGAATAAGATCCACAGAATTTGACCCAAGAGCAACATTGTAAGGAATATAAAATTTGGATCCTTTATATTATAGTGTGCTACTGCTTGGCTCTAGGCTGTTCCCTTTCTATAGTAAAATGGGTGTCAAATAATACGTATCAGTAGTAGTAGTATGTAGTAGTATTTGAAATCCACTTCACATAATGAAGTTCTTTTGCTATAGTGATATCAGTCTTTAAGAAAACTCACCCTCTCCCCACACCCCCACAGAGTGAGAGAGAGTACAACGAGCTAATTGTGTGGGTTTCATTCTAACCTCATGCCAGTTTTTCACTGGCATAATTCTCTTGACTTCCACGGAGATATTCCTGCCTTACCCTAGTGTGAGATCAAAATCAGGCTCTGAATCTCTAAGCCACTGAATCATCACTTGTCTTCTACTCTTTGCTTCTTTACTTTTTCCTTATTTAATAGCATGTATATATGATCTGTTCCTGCAACATTCCCACTGTTGGAATTTTACAGTTAGAATCTTAACGTTTCATGTTTTGAACTCTTTTCTCTCTCTCCATGCAATGATGATGTTGGTGTATTTATTCTTATGATGCCTCTCGATCCCCACAGTGGAAAAGTTTAGGTGGCTATCTGTCTTTCACACTATCAGACCCTTTTCTGAATGTTTTTGTGAAAAGGGTAATGCAAAACAGAATGCTGTACATGGCTTCTTCCAGCTATGAATTAGTCTCTTTTATCTGTCTCTGACCACAACAGAGGTTGGCAGCCTTTCTGTTCCATATCCTTAAGTCAGACTAAGAATATCAGTTCCGCTTGGGGAAGCTGCAGGGAAAAGTTTAACCCTTTCAGCAGGCCTTTCCCTAATTTTTTAAAAAAAAATTCTTGTCCATTCTAGTTTAAAAAGAAAGAAAGACAGTGTCAGTAAATGTCCGCAATGTTGAAAGCAATTGTAGGAGGTTCCAAGAGTCGGAATTGGATCAGAGGACTTTTTGTCATTCTTACATTTGCAGACAGCTTTCCTGCAGCAGGGATGCTTGGAAAGGCACCATGAAGACTGCTGCTCATGTTTCAAATGTACAGTTAGAAAGAGAATTTGCATAGAATGACAACATCCCATCAGCTTTTGAGGGTTATAATATCCAGCACTCAGAATGTGCCGCTGTGCATCACGGTCGGATATAGGGCTTTTCTGAGGGAAATGAACAAACAGTCGTTCCAGTAAGTCTTGATACAATAAAGCTCTTGAAATGTCATTTGGAGGAAAATGAATTAATGTGAAAGGTATAGGGAGCTAGTATAGGAAGAGGGGAAGGAAAGGAAAGGAATAATTCATGAAATTAATCCAAATATTTGAGCACAACAGAAAATAATTTGACCTTATGACAAATAGTAAAATGCAATGTAACACATTAAAAGCAGAAACAAGAGACAGTTCAATGAATATAATATTCAGTGAAGAAAAAAGAAACCTTTGAACAAAACTGAGGGTGCAAGTTTCTCAGTTCTGGATGTCTGAGTTGTATTTGGGTGGGAAAGGAAATGGAGAATTCTATTCTGGGTGACTTTTTCTTCTTTTTTGTATTAGTCAAGAAAGCATACTTTGCTGAAATTACTTCTTAAAGCTCTCTTGAACCTTATGGTGAAAGGAAAATGGAAATGCCATGATTACAAGTAATACTCATTTTTTAAAAAATGGGATTATTAGTTCTCAGAATCTGGAATCGTGAGACAGAGAAAACACCTTCTCTCTGGCCTAGAAAGAACTTGGAATGTTGAAAGAGAGAGCACTGAACCACATTGTTAGAATAAAATTTTCAGAATCCTGGGTCTGCCACAAGTATGAATGTGTATGTGTATGTAGAAATTTACCCGCTATCTCTACCATATTTAATGTAGTTTTTATTTTTGTAACTTATTTATGCAGTCTTCCCTGATGTGAATTTATATGATGAAATAACCAATAATAAATATATATTTTCTATATACCCATAAATTACTGATTATTTAATTATATCAAGATTATAGTGATTTGAAACATTATTTTAAAGGCTTGACTAGATAATGCACATTTTTCCCTATGGGTAAAATTAAGAAAAACCTTGCACACCTAGGTTCTCTTCAGGATAACCTTGGACTATTTACTTTCATCTTAAAACACAAATAAAAACAAGAAAGAACAAACAAAGCCTTGAATACATAATGATGATTAATTATGAGTGTGTAAACCTCATATTATAAATTAAAAATGAGTTAATCTGAAAATCATAATTAAAAAGCGTTACATAAAGAGCTTGATAATGTAAAGTAATGTATACTTCACTAATTACACTACATTCATCATAGTCGTTACACTCATGATTAACCTCTGGTTTTCAGAGCCAGACCATTCTAGTGGTTCTTCTTACTGTTCATCCACGGTACTCATGCATGAACTATGGTCCTTATAAAGCCTAATGTGCAACTCATTAACTGTATTCAAGGGAGGGGGGGAGGGTGTAAGGATCTAATTTTATTGACTGACTTAGAATGAAGTAGCATACTCAGCTTGCTCACATCCTCTGTGGAGACACCTCTTTTTTCCATTGCGCAGAGACTCCATCACATATGTTTAGAGGCTGATGGACTGAAAAGATCTGTAGGCCACATGTGGCTGGCAGAACGAGCATCAGGCTGGATAATAGGTTCTGTGGGAGATGGCTTTTGGGAAAGTTCTCACACACAAGACAGTATAGTGTTTCTGTTCTTACTGAGCCTGATTCTCCTTATACTGAGTCACCCTGATGCTGCTCTGGCACTGTAAGAGGCCCTTACAGTGGATGTAAGTGACATTTACACTCATTTTAAAGCTCCTTTACACAGCCAGAAGGGTCTAAAGGGGTAAGAGAGAATCAGGCTGACCGTTTCTTTGCATCGTAGCTTCTTGTGAGTCAGAGTATGTGCCACAGCCAGTGGAAAGGGAAAGGCTTGTTTTAATGAAGGTATATCAGAACTATGTAGTGACTCCCGAGCAACCGAGAGCAGGGTGCACAGAGAATCACAGAAGACTTTCTAGTACCTTGGAACAAACATATTTTTGAGTGATGGGGGTATAGTGGGAAAGATTATATCTTAAACAATAATAATGCAGTACAACAGTATTCATGAGGCTTAGCTTCTCAGCGAGGGTGGTGGGTTGATGTACCCCCAATCCCCATGTCCTTCCCCTTCATGAAGAATGCAAGAAATGCCGCATACTGATGTGCCATCTTCTAGGCCTTGGCCTCAAGAACCATAGAGGACACTACAAGCTTGACATTCCAGACAAGTCAAACAACGAAGTGGAGAAGGTGTCTCTCTTAAAGGGGTACTTCCAATCCTGTGTCAGGCAGATGATTCTGCAATGCCCAGCCAAACAACAGCTCAGGAGTTCCTCCACCCCTCTCCAGCCACTCAAAACTGTGTTGCTTCCCCTCATTTTAGAATTCCCTCATAATGTCCATGTCTGTGAGGCTACTCATGTGCCTTTTCTCAATATGAACAGGCAGCTCACAATCTGGCCCTAGGATCTTCTTCACTGGGAAGTTATACCTTATGCTTAGTGTGCCTTAAACCAAAAGAATATCCAGCAATTACTAAAATAAATTAACAGGATCTGATAAAGAAAGCCTGACTTGTTGGTAAATATTTTCTAATAAGTGATACTTGGGGCTTTATTTATTTATTTATTTATTTATTTATTTATTAACTTGCTTGCAATAATGTGGTCGTCTTTTTTGCAGGATAATCAGTCTTTTAAATGGGATCCAACAACTTTCCTCAAAAACAAACAAACAAACAAACAATCCCTACATTCAGCCAAGAGACACTTTGAATGATATTTAACCTAAGGCAGCCAGTATTACAGAACATGAAGAGATAATATTTTCTTTCTCTCTTCTTCGGACTCAGATGTACATGCTTAATTGCATTTTTTATCCATATCTAAAGACTGTGTAAGACTCTATCTTTATCCATCTCCATTGCAATTCAGCACTGAGGTATTTTTAGATGCTCCATGCTGTATCTGCTAAATGTTAATCTTTCTGTGTCATTCATCTATAATTTTGAATAACTATATAATCATAACAATTCTTCCTTTAGATCTGATAATCATCTAGTAGCTTTTGAAGGGTGTGAAGTGGGAAAGATTATTATTTAGGGTGAACGAAATGCAATAACAAGGAGCAATGCATATACTGATTTGTTAGCTTGAGGAATAGTTTTGTGAAGGAAATGGAGAGATATTTAAAAGTACTCTGAATGCAGTACTTGAGAATATACTAGAGCAATGTTTCTCAACCTTTAGTGGACCAGGGGACACCTAAAGGTATTAATTACTGTATGTGGAACACCTGATGAAAACATTCTTAAAAAAAGCTGGAAGCAATGGCTTGAGATTTAAAATGCCCCAGCTGCAGCAAAGCTTCTAGGTGAGCATCAACGTCTGCTGCCGCATGCCTGGAAGCTTTGCTGTGTCTGGGGCATTAAATTATACCTTCCTCCTCCCCATTCAGTCCTCCCAACAGGGAGGGTTTGCAGTGGATCACGGAACACCTGCACTATGTCTGAGGAGCACCAGTGTTCCACATAACACAGGCTGAGAAACACTGTACTACAGGAAATATGGGGCTGGACTAGAAAACACAAGAGGTCTTCTTTTGCTTTACTTTTTGTGGGCCATATGCTGTCCTCAGGTGCCATGGCATAAATTTGAAATCAATATAATTAGATGAAATTTACTGTTGTTAGTGTCTCTTGCCAGGCTGTCCCTGGAGGGGGGGCAGGGCCCAGGGCCAATCATCCTGTGTGGGGCCCCCGGCCTGCCCACTCCTCTGTGCTGGGGCGGGCGGGCCAGCTCAGAGAGGCTGCGCCCTGTGCACCCGCCCCTCCTCTAGGCTGGCTGCTCTGCCTCTGGGGGCAGGGTGGGCTGGATCAGAGGCTGGGCTTCGCGCTCCATCCTGCCCCGCTGCCTTTGGCTTGCTGCTGAAGGCAGTGGGGAGCACGCATGCTGAAGCACGGCAGTGGGGGGCAGCAGGGCCCACGTAACCGTTGGGCTCAGGGCACTCACCCTGTTCACCCATCCTTCCTCCTCCCCCCTCCATCCCAGGACAGCCCTCTCTCTTGCATATGCACAGACACATACTGATCCCCAGGAAGTATCTGATGAAGGTTTGTTCTATGATCCAGAGACTAAAGCTGAGGTGATAGGGATATATGATGCTTGGAAAGGAGCAATCCAGTCAAACTTACTTTCTTCTGAAATGTATTGCTGATTTCTGTAAGTACTGACTCACTGTCTGAAGAACACGTGATAGGCCTCTTAATTTCCCAAATATTTGGGTATCATCCTGTTAGTCCTTTTTTTGGGTGAAAGGATCTTGTGAATTAGGTTGCAAATATGTCACCAACCAGGCCTCTGGGACCCAGACCCCCCAACCATTTCTCGGCTGGTCATAGAACCTACCTCCTTCTTTAATCCTCCTCTGGGCAAGGGGACTGAACAGCTGCATGTTCACCACACTGCCCTCTGCTTGTTGATTACAGGTCTTCCCTAATTACCAGGATATAGAATCATTCTTGCTCTTTCCCTGGCCTAATGACTGTCTTTTGTCATCATGAAGGACTATGAATCGCCATTCTGAATGAGAAGTCACTGGGCCAAAGACCCAGTGTGAGAATTATTCTGTAGTCCGGTGGTTCAGGCAATCACCTAGGATGTGAGAGAACCAAGTTCACTTACCTTCTCCACGTTAGGTATGTCTTCTACATCGCTGGTGAGTGAGTGCTCTGGGCTAATGCACTCACACTCTTTTGTCAAAATGCCTGAAAATCAAAATGAAATATTTTGGGTAGAAATGAAACAAAACTCTTTGAAATGTTCTTACTTTTCTGATTTGGTTTAAATTATTGGGCAAACTTGACAAAAATGGTTTTTACATTTTTTTTCGTGAATAAACTATTAATTGGAAAACTATTGTCCAGTTTTATCAACAGTCACTGTGATTTAAGATATAGCTCTGGCACTGTTTTAAGTGTATGGCAAGGATTCTGAAATTTATCAGAAGAACTGGTTAAAAAAAAGGTGTCAGTATTTCTTAGTCTATTTAATTTTGCTGGTTTTCATAAACTGACTGCTTTCAAAAACTTTCCAAAGAATCAAAATGTGGTTTTTTTAAAAAAGGGTAATTTTTGACAATGAGCATTTTTACCTTGAAACCCCCCACCATGTGATTAAGCTTTCCAATTAAAAATGGCAATGTACCCTTCAATTAAAACAATGCACAAACCCTTACAGATGAAAAATAATAAATGAAAACTGATTTTTAAAAAGTTTGAGGCAATTTTTTTCCAAAAACCTAACATTTAAAAAAATATGTTCATGAATGTTTCTAGTTCTGCTTTTTTCTTTTAAAGGGCCAAATTTAATTTAAAAAAAACACTTGAAGAAAAGATTCACTAGGCTAATTGTCGTTATTGGGTAACTAGTCAATGGGAGTGGCAATAAGAAAAGCCTACTTGCCCTCAGGGAGAGGGAGAGCCTGGACGTGGGAAGCTTAGTTACGAATCAGGAGGATAATGCCACTTCAGCATGTCTAATTGTTTAATGTCGCAGTATGTGTAAACTAGGGCAAGTTGTAATCATATGAATTAAAACAACCCAAGGCTGTCTTCACATTGCATGCACTCTGCTCCTGTTGGAGAGGAGATTTACCATTGACTCTGATGGGAGAAGGCCCTGTGCTCTCTACTTTTGTTGATCAGTGGCTTTTAACAATATACAGATGAAAGCACTAAACTATGGTTCCTGACCGTCCCTCAGATGCATCCTCTGCTGAAGGTCAAGTGTGGGAAGTGCCTTAGCTGCGGATGAGCATTGGTGTTGGCGTGAGGCGCACTACCCAATGGAAGCTCTGGGAGACATTGTTCCTAGAAGTCTGGGGAGTGCAGACATAATGCCAACCTTCCCAGGGATTAGTAGGTGCATGGAAAAACTCATATCGAGAGAGTTTGAAAAGACTGGGACGGTTCACCTGAAAGAAAAGATGAATAAGGGAATATGATAAAGTATACAAAATATGAATGGCAAAGAGATAATTGGGAGCTTTTGTTCTCCCTGTCTCACAACACACTCCATTCCCACTAAGTGCTAGGGTGAATAAAATTGGCCCATTTCACTTCTTATGCATCTCTGAAGATGTACTGCCACTAACTATAGTTCTCCGGATCCTTTCAATCCACCAGCTCATGGATCCATCTTTTTATCAGACTGTAGCTCTTTATAAATTTTGATCATGCACAGCTACTTTGTCAATTGTTAATTTAATTAGAAGAAATCGCATGCATTTTCCTGTCATTGTGGCACTGAATATATAGTTTATACTGTTCAATTAACAAGGACTTAAACTAACAAGGAGTCTGGTGGCACCTTTAAAGACTAACAAATGTATTTATTGCATGAGCTTTCTTGGAAGAAAATCCCACTTTATCAGATGCTTGAAGATGGGGAACTTAGGGTGTGTCTACACTTACAAGTTAGTCAACTAAAGGATGCTTAAGTTGACCTAAACAAAGCTGAGTCCACACTGGGCTTTTCTTAAGTCGACTTAAGCATTTCCTTAAGTCGACTTAAGGAAAGCTTCAGTCGACTAAAGCCTTAAGTCGACTTCTTAAGTCGACTTAAAGCCAGTGTAGATGGGGATTAACGCTAAGTCGACTTTATTAAGTTGACTTAAAGCCAATATAACAGCTATCTTTGCTGTTAAGTCGACTTAACAAAGTTGACTTAAAGTGTAGTCAATTTATTAAGTCGACTTAACTTTGTAAGTGTAGACATAGCCTTAGAGACTGACAAAAGTGGGATTTCTCCCACGAAAACTCATGAGATAAATAAATTTGTTAGTCTTTAAAAGTGCCATCAGACTCCTTGTTTGTTTTGCTGAACTAGACTAACACGGCTACCCCTTTGGAAAAGGTCTTAAACTCTGAGCTAATTTTTGCTGAAGAGAGAAGAGCTTGAAAGCTTGGGTCCTGTCACATACTTTTCAGAGTCCTCTCACTGAACTCAGCTAGTCTGCTGGTAACAAATTATTCTAAAGAGCTCCAGCGAGTTCTAGGCCGGGATGCTAACAGCTGCTTGCGTGAGTGCTTATAAAGTCTTCTGTACCTGTAGCATACCTGTGGCTTTAAGGAGACTAATAATTTAATTCGGAGCAAGCATAGCAATCTGTATTGTTTTAAAATTTCTTAGAGTAATTTTAATTCTGTGCAAAATAAAAATACTAAATTATTAGGACATAATTAAGAGGAGACATTAAAATATACAAGGCATCCATTTACAAATAAAAGAAATGAGAAGGTGTTTCCCTTTAATAACTGTACTTTAATTTGTGATACAATGTGGGTGCCTTGACGCATCCTCACAAAAGTGCCACCTGGCACAAGATGTACATTTTGCTGCCCAAGTGTAATGAGAAAAAATCAGAATAGTAAGTTGCCTTTAACCTTGGCAGACCTGAGGTCAGATTGTGATCTCTGTTATGTTGCTATAAATCAGGTGTAACTCCATAGAATTAGGGGAGTTACTACACAATTAACCAGTGTAAAGTGACCAGATTTCAGGCCTGGAGCTCATATGCTGTTTAGAGATTTGTTGGTTTTATTGTAGTCCACATGTGGCCACATCACAGAAGAAGCAAACAGTTTGCAAGATTGTATTGGTGGAAAACTAAGGGCCTACTCCTTCTTTCCCTGAAGTTAAAGGGAGTTGAGATTTATTCTTCACTTTCAGATCTTTATGCACTTTATAATTCTGGATATAATTCTAGATCTTGATTGCGTTTAATTCTTGTTTGATTTCCCACATATGGTTGACATTGATCCTCCTCTGCAAACATCACTGCTGCTGATGTGTTTGTGTAGGGTAAGGTGTGATTTGTTTTGGTTAGAACTGCAAAGCCATTGCATTTAAAAAGAGAAAGGACTGCTTGTTGAGCACAGAGAAGAGCTAATTTTTCAAAGGTGATGAATAGCCATGGCTCTCACTGACTTATTCGGAGTATGGGTACAACTGACTCACTTTGAACTATCATCAGAATTTGAGTCTGGAACATCAAGACTAAAAGCATGAGTCTCTTCTACTTGAGCTAAAGGAATAGTTCATTTAGCTAACAAATTCTTAACCCTTAAATGACCCAGTCACTAGAGGGGGACAGAGATCCATACTATCCTAAAACCTCTGAAAATTAAGTTCTCTGCTAGTTATAGCTAGACACTAACAGAGTCATTGTCCCTTAATTAAATTGTACATATTAAGAACATAAGAATGGCCATAGTGTGTCTGACCAATGGTTCATTTAACCCAGTGTTGTTGGTGGTTGGTGCCAGATGCTTCAGAGGGAATTAACAGAACAGGGTAATTTATTGAGTGATCTATCCCTGCTTGTACAGTCCCATCTTCTGCCTATCAGAGCTTTTGGGACCTGCAGACCATGAAGTTACATCCCTGACAATCTTGTCTAACAGCAATTGATGGACCTGTCCTCCATGAAATTGTCTAATTCTTTTTTGAACCCAGCTATCTGGGTTGCCAACCCTGCATTTTAGTTTTCACCGACAAGGTTGATTTTTTTATGGGCACGGGAAGCTTTTTACTGAAAGCAATAAAACCAGCTTGCCCCTGGCACCCTTGTTCCCCCCTTGCCACTGAGGTTCCTTTGACCTCAGTGGTGGCTGAAATTAAACTGGTCTCTACTGCTGAAAGAAAACTGCCATCAGAGGTAAATTTGGTGGTAGGAGACTTGAAAAATAGCGGAGCAGCAGCAGCTCCGGAGAGTTACAGCAGTTTGGGACACTTTCAAAGGCTCTAAAAGGGGCAATGTCAGCTGCAGCTCTTACAGTGGCAACAGCCTTTTGGCAGAGGCTCCACTTTTTTTTTTTTTTTTTTGAAAGGGACTTTTTTGTTTTACTTACAGACAGCAGTAAATTTCCCTGCTTTTTTCTGACTCCTGTAAATTTATGGATGGTTGGCAACCACAACATCCAATAAGCTGACTGTGTGGTGTGTGGAAAAAGTACTTCCTTATTTTTGTTTTAAACCTGCATCCTATTAATTTCATTGGGAAACCCCTGATTCTTGTGTTATGTGAAAGGATGAATAACACTTCCCTATTCACTATAGGTGCATCTACACTTACAAATTAAGTCAATTTAAGCTTGCTTAAGTCGACTTAATTTAATCTGTATCTACACTACATTTTCCTTAAATCAACTTAAGCAGCAGCTTAAGTCAACATAAGGAAAATTAAAGTCGACTTTATAAAACCTACTTTATTAAGTCGACTTAGCCAATGTGGATGCAGATTAGCCCTAACTCGACTTTAAGTCGACTTAAAGGGGTCCAGGGCTCCCCCACTGCCCTCTCTGCCAGGGTGCTGGCACAGGCACAGCCTGGCGTGCCCCCCCACAGGGCAGGACAGAGCCCTGCCCACCCTGCTCCTATGCCCTGCCAGTGTCCCTGTCCTGCCCAGCCCCCATTATACCCAGGTACAATGGGGCAAATTCTAAGCCCCCTGGCACTTGGCAAGGGGTGCCCCCCCTACCACCAGGGACCAGTCCCATGTCCACCTAGCCACTGCAAGTCGACTTAGGCATCCAGTGTGGATGCTCTAAGTCAATTTGGCAGGGTCCCCTTTAAGTCGACTTAATTTTTGAGTGTAGACATGCTAAGTTGACTTATTTGGCCTATATCCATATCTTCATGACTATATGGAACACTTATCGCATTCACCCTTAGTCATCTCTTTTCAAAGCTGAACAGTCCCAGTCTCATTAATCTTACCTCATATGGAAGAAGCTCCATATGGTAATAATTTTTGTTGCCCTTCTCTATATCTTTTCCAATTCTAATATCTTTTTTGAGGGGTCACCAGTACTGCGTGTAGTATTCAAAGTGTGGGTGGACAATGAATTTATATAGTGGCATTGATATTTTTTGTCTTATCTATCCATTTCCTAATGGTTTCTAACATTGCAGTAGCTTTTTTGACTGCCAATACACACAGAGCAGCTGTTGTCAGAGAATTCTCCATGATGACTCCAAGATCTTTCTTGTGTAGTAACAACTAATTTAGACTCCATCATTTTGTATCTATAGATGGGATTATTCTCCAATATGAATTATTTTGCATTTATTGATACTGAATTTCATTGGCCATTTTATTGCACAGTCACCACAGTTTTGTGAGATACCTTTGTAACTCTTGGCAGTCACTTTTGGACTTAATTATGTTGTGTAATTTGTATCCTTTGCAAACTTTGCCACCTCACTATTTACCTCTTTTTCTAGGTCATGTATGAATATGTTGAACAGCACTGGTCTCTATACAGACTCCATTCTTTACCCCTCTCCATTGTGAAAATTGACTGTTTATTCCTACCCTTTGTTTCCTATATTTTAACCAGTTACTGATTCATGAGAGGAGCCTCTGGTGAGGAACCTCTAAGCCTTTGACATAAAGGCTTTCTGAAAGTCCGTACCCTATATCCAGTGGATTACCCTTGTCCACATGCTCTCTCAAAGAATTTTAATAGATTGGTTAGACATGATTTCCCTCTTTAAAAAATCTGTGTTGACTCTTTCTCAACACGTCACTTTCATCTATGTCTGATAGTTCTGTTATTTACTATTGTTTCAACCAATTTGCCTGGTGCTAATTACTAGCCTGTAACTGCTAGGATTTTGGCCCACCTAATTATACTTTCAGAAATTTGTGTTACTTTAGCTACCCACCAGTCATCCGGTACAGAGGTTGATTGAAGTGATAGGTTACATACCACAGTTAGTAGTTCTAAAATTTCATATTGGAGTTCTAGAGAGAACTCTGGGGTGAATACCATATGGTCCTGGTGATTTATTACTGTTTGATTATCAATCTGTTCCAAAACCTCCTTTAGTGAGACCTCAGTCTAGGACAGTTATTCAGATTTGTCTTCTAAACAGCAGGGGAATCGCTGGGGATGGGGCACATGGAGCACAGACCCTGAATGTTTTGGGAAGTGCCCCAATTTGTGCCTGGGAGCTGGGGCCGGTAGGGCCATTTCAGATCTCCTGCCCTGCTGCGCTCCCAGGCATGTGGCTCAGGGCAGAGCAGAGTGGGAAATATAAATATCACCTGTGCAGGGAGGGAGCGGGTTTGGTGTCTCCTGGCTCCCCTAGGCGCTCCAGAAATGGTAAGTAGTGTGCTAGGGGGATGCAGGGGCTCCAGAACTGGGTGTGGGCTTGGGAAGGAGCTTGGGGTGGGGGGCGGGGGGCAGGGTTAGGTGTGCAGGCCTGTGGGAAGAGATCTGGAGCCTATGCCCCAAATCCCTATTCTATAGAGCAGCGCCCTGTTGAAAAGAATGATTCTCATGTAGGGTTGTCCTTCACAGCCTCTGCACTGAAGAGCGATGCAAAGAATTCATTTAGTTTCTCCTCAGCAGCTTTGTCTTCCCTGAGTTCTTCCTTAGCACCTCAATTGTCCAGTAGACCCACTGACTGTTTGGCAGGCTTCCTACTTCTGATGTACTTAAAAATCTTTACTATTAATTTTTATGTCTTTTGCTAGTTGCTCTTCAGTTTCTTTTTATTTTTGGTATGCTTAAATATACTTTTCCACTTGACTTGCAAGAGTTTATGCTCCTTTTTATTTTCCTTAGTAGGATTTAACTTCCAATTTTTAAAAGACACCTTTCCATCTTTAACAGTCTCATTTACTCTGTTTAGCCATGGTGACAGTTTTTGGTCTTCTTTTTTATTTTTTAAATTTGGGGTGTACATACAGCTTTACTCTCTTATTATGATGTTTGGGTTTTTTAAATTTTCTATGCAGCTTGCAGGCATTTCACTCTTGTGACTGTTCCTTTTAATTTCCATTTAACTAGCCTCCTCATTTTTGTACAGTTCCCTTTTTTTGAAGGTAAATGTTATTGTGGGTATTTTCCGTCTTACAAGGATGTCAAATATAGTTATATTATGGTTGCTATTACTGAGTTGTTCAGCTACATTCACCCCTTGATATTTTTGGTAGTGTTTGCAATACTGATTTCAATTATTTTCAAAACCAATGAGTGATTAAACAGTCTGTCTCAATGTCAGTTTTTTAATATGCAGCTCCTTGCAACCCGAAGGACATGCTCTGCACAGTTAACTCGTGGTTTTGGAGATACTACATTTAACAGAGAGAATAGTGTTACTATGATTTTAGAGATTTAACTGTCATCTCTCATTTACATTTAAACCTCCTTCTTTTCCCCTTCTTATCCTGGGGGCATTATATAAAGAGTTTTTTGTTAAATTTAAGCTGGAGTCATCTGAACTGAGAAAAAGAAAGTGCCTGCCCTAGAAAAGAAACACCCCACAGTTTCCATGTGAAATGTGGAAGGCAAGGAGGTTCATTTCAACAAAGCTTTACTGGAAGTTCTTTTTATTGAGTAAGGAATGAAGAAGACTTGCAGTTTGAGTACAGAGATCAAGATGGCCTCAAAAATTACAACAAACATTTACAGATTATCCCCTAAACTTAGAAATAATACTTTTTACTGATACTTTTAGCCTTTTCAATTCACATTATCCAATTAGAAAAGGAGCCCCTCCCCTAAAATTAACCAATCATTTTTATAAATCAAAGCCATTGTGCAAGAAACAAATTACTATGGGTGGGATCAGGATCAATCATTCAATAGGAGCAATATGTGGGCAATGATTAAAGAGATGATTTAAGTAGTGTCCAGAGGCCCCAGTTATGAACAGGACTCCATTGTGCTAGGTGGTGCATGTGTGTATGCACACATGCTCGCACACTCAGACAGTTCCGGTTCCAAAGAACTTGCAAGCTAAAAAGAGAAAGGACAAACAAAGCAAAGGAAGGTGTTCTAACTTATTTCTACACTAATTTAATAACACTAAATGGATGCAAGATAAAGTGGTAGAGTCAAATAGTAACAGTATGACTTTTTAATGAGAATACAATACATGAACGAATACCCTGTTGCCAAAGGTCTCAGGGTTTTCCCAGGTAGGGAAGGGAAAAAAGGGAACATGTCAACAAAAGAGGGAGATTAACATCACATGCGTATTCCTGTTCCAATCCTCCTTAGTTATTTCTGTGTCTCAGGACAAGTCTATACTGATGGCGGCAAAGTCGCCGCCGTCAGCGCGATCTTCAGTTTTCGATTGAGGCGTCTGCGTAGACACGATCAATCGATAACTGAACCAGAGCTGGAACACCAGCTCCGTAACCGCACTTACACTATGCCGATCAGACGCCATTTCCGGTCGGCTTAGTGTAGTGGGTAGGGAGGATTTAAGAAGTCAGCGGGAACTACGCAAGGTATTTTACATACCTTGCGTATCTCCTGTCGACTGTCGCCAAAAACAGCAGTAAGTGTAGCCTAGGGCTTAGTGTAATACAATGGCCTAGGCCTACATATGCGTCCCACTAAGAGCTGCTCTCAGAGACTATAGGCCTAAATCCTTACTGGCATTTAGGCATCTAAATCCCATTGATTTTAAGTCAATAACAGCCTGTGCTCTTTCTCAAGCATTAACTGCCATTACCTAAGGACTCAAATTAATTTGCTGGATGATAATTTGCCATGATCACTCATTCTTCTTTCTTTATTTTTTTTAATTTAGTAGCCTTTTCTCCAGATCATGTATGAATATGTTATACCAGTGCCCTTGTACCTCCCCAGTTCTCCTAAATTCTTTAAACAATTTGTCAGAGATTCCATTAATTTTTTTAACCACCGTAAGTCCCTCAACCTCTTAAAACACTTGTCCTTAGGACCTCCTTCATTTTCCCAGTATACCCTGATCTGCTTTATATCCACAACTCTTTTTATAAACCCTATATCCTAATTATCCAAACTTTGTATGTCTTGTTAAAGAAAGTGTTAAAAAGCTGACTAATGTGTCACAATTTCAGAGTTATTCATATCAATCCCCACATCTTGTAGCAATAGCTCCATCTTTCTGCTAAAAAAATTTGGGTTCCCTTCCTGAAGATTTGCAGAAGCTTTCTTAATTCCCAAGCGCCTTTTGGCTCAAATTCTAATTTCTTTGCTGCCTTTTATCTTTTCCTTGCACACCTTAACTGACAGCTGCTTATATAGTGTTTTCCTCCTCCATTTCTAGTGCAGTTTATTCTTTATCTTCTGAGCTTTGAGCAGCCCCTTGTGAAATGTCATTAGTTGTTACTGCTGCTTTGCTGAAGCGCATTGTGCGGAAAAGGGGAATCAGTAGTGCTTGGCCTTTGATTACTAGAAGGACCTCCCCTTGCTACTTAAAGCCTGCCTGAAGGGGAGGGGAAACATACAGCAGGGTAGATACATTAATATACCTACAATAGCTCCAATTACCTGGAAGGAGGGAAAAAGAACACCTAATTTGAGAACAAAATTAATTTATAAAATGTAGGCCATATGGTAATATATTTTTTCAGTGTAATCTGGATAGCAGCCTCCAGCATTAATAGTAACTGACTGTTCTTTTTGTGTGTGTTTACTTGGTTGCTTGCATTTTCTTTCATGTACTGTTTGTATACAACTAAATTATCATTGGATTCAGTGGCAAGGTTAAAATGAAGAGGGTTTCATCATTTTATGACCAGTAACAAAATATTTAATCAGGCACATTCCCAAGCTAAAGCTAAAACATCCCTGAAATTTGAAGGTGTTCAGAATCCAATCTCAGATTCAGCGGATATGAAAGTGACACCTAATTTTATACCAGGCCTAAACCACACACTAGATCTGAGGTCTGGATTCAGAGCCAGCTTTTGTAGCTGGTAACTCTGTAAGGGTGAGTCTACACTGGCAAATTAGGTCGACTTAAGGACGCTTAAGTCAACCTAAATAAAGCCGCATCCACACTGGTCTTTACTTAAGTCGACTTAAGCATTTCCTTAAGTTGACTTAAGGAAAGCTTAAATAGACTTAATAATACCTCCTTTTAGGTCAATTTAAGCCTTAAGACGACTCCCAAAGTCGACTGAAGGCCAGTATAGATGGGGATTAACGCTAAATAGACTTTTTTAAGTTGACTTAAAGCCAATATAATGGCTCTCTCTTCTGTTAAGTCGACTTAATAAAATCGACTTAAAGTGTAGTCAATTTGTTAAGTCGACTTAACAAGGTCTACTTTAAGTTGACTTAAAGTTGACCTTGTTAAGTTGACTTAACAAAGTTGACTTAACTTTGTAAGTGTAGACATAGCCTAACACAGGAGAAGTCAAATCACATACTTCAGGGTAGCAACTGATTGGCACAGGAGTCAGCATGGCATTTTTCATCCAGGATCAACTATACACAGCTGGCCAGGTTTATTGTGGATGTTGTTTTTGTGTTTGTCCTCCTTTAAAGACCATTAATGAAATCAGGATAAAACAGTTGGATGATTGATCTGATAAGGCATTTTTTCTGTTGCCGTTTCAGTTTTAAGGGAACGTATGTCTTTAATAGATCTATTGGAGGGTTCAGATTTGGAGCCAGATACAAATTTTCACAAAGTTCAGGGGGATTTAAATGTAGGCTATGATAGATTTGGAGCTGCTCTGTAAGAACTGATGAAACTGTATGTTGACCTGTTTTTTTGGATGTTTACAGTATGAATAGGTTATTTTTGTTTAATATGGAGGTCTGGGGGGAAATTAGCAAAAAGAGAAAAAATGACTCGAGATAAATCACTTCTCAGCAAATAATGAGTTGTGAAGAGAGAGTGCTAGGACAGAAAGAGGCCTGAACAAAGTGATCAAAAGAACTATGACAGGTTTTAAAAGGAGCACACTCTCAAGAGAGGGGGGTAATTGTTGTAGGGAACCAGATAAACATAGACATCTACTGATGGTGTCTGAAGAAGTTAGGTCTGTCTAGGCTGGGTCAAGGGATGGCAAACTTTAAGTTGAGAGAGACCTGCATAGACTGTTTCATTTTAAAATTATTTTTCTCTAAAGGTTTTGTTCCTATTGTTAAAATAAGCAATATCTTGGTTTTAAGAAAGCTATTTTGTTTCTATGCACCATTGAGCCACGATTCCTGAAAAGAAGAACCTCAGGTATCCAAACCCAGTTTCACCTGCTGGTATATACAGTTGATGCACAAGGTCCTGTAGCTCTTGGTCTGGGATAAAAGAGTAAATGAATTGTGGAATTCCACTCCAGCAGAGGTAAAAGCATGGGGCCTGCCACTGAAGGGGTGCACAGAGAGAAATTGAACAGAGGTGCAGCTTGCCTTGGATCATGACACAAGCCACTTTGGTAAAAGATTTCTTTATTCCTTCTTTAATAAAAGGACAAACTAGATACTGAATACCAGGGTTGGATGTATCTTTTATTAAGAAGCTTCAGAAAAAGAAGGAAGTCTAGTTCTTTGAATGAAAGCCCCATTGTCTCTTTATGTTGAAAACAGTAGCAGGGTGAAGCTCTCTTTGCATCACATATTAAAATCAGATGACATAGGACAAACATGCGACATTGAGTTATCAGAGACGCCTTCTTCTTTTCTTATTATCATGTGTACCACTTCTTACTAGTGACTGCTACAGGTATTTAATCTTTGTCTGCAAAGGCCTTGTGTTTGTCAGGGATGGTAGCAGGAAGTGATCGGCCATGGCTTTGAGGTGTTCCATCTGAAGGGTATTCATACTGAACAAATGACTGCTGTGACAAAGTTCCTCCTCTACCTTGGTGTGTCCCCTGCTTCTCTGTAGCGGTTAGTCTGTTTCCTTCAGGCCTCCAGGCCTGGGAAAGGTCCTTTGCCCCCTTTGGGCAGGGTTTTTTTTTCCTTTTCCCAGTCTCTGGGGCTCTTCCTGAGCCATGTTCTGCTCCTTCTCCAGATCTTTCTGCTTTCCAACCACACCATGCCTCCTCTCACAAACTCCCGTAGCTCTCCTCACTCTCACACTCCAGCCACACCCTGTCTCTGGAGGGAAGGCTTTTAACAAGTCTTGGGAGGGGTCTTAATTAGCCCCACATTTGCTAATTAACTTGGAGTAACCATTGCTCAGCTACAAGGGGAAAAGGGATTTGCTCAGCCGGGGGCTAATATATTGGCTTTCTAGAACTCTCCGGAAACCCTCTGGTCTGACTCCGTCACACTGCCCGTTTACATGTTTACTTAATTATTGTGGCATCAGTTTGTTCCACATTAGTTAAGGCTGTGCCAGCATCTTCACAGTAAACCTTCATTTTTGAAGTTTTATATCTGTCCATAAAAAGTTGCCCCAGGCTGATACAGGGATGTGGCATACAAGATATGGAGATGGCAGGGAAAGGTGCTAAACACCCATGACAAATTAAATTGCACCAAAATCTCAGATGTGCATTTGCAGTTAGATCCTTCCTGAAAGCCTGGCATCAGGACTGTATCTGCTGTGAGGGAGTCATGGGTTTTATTCCTGGTCTATGTCCTTCATTCTCTTGGGATGACAAAAGAGCGGAGAGTGCTGTGTTTAGTTCCTGAATGGGACGGGGTACCATGTGATGCTAACAATTGTCCTTTTGGATGTTGAAGGAACACTGATGACAAACCAAATGGTACACACACCTTAACAAATCCTCAGTGGCCAGAACTGACATGCCCACAGTAAGAACTATAATGTTGAGGAAGAGGGCTTATAGAGTAGTGAAAATGGGCTCTGAGGGAGAGATTGAAATCTCCTTCCTCATCTATCAGATGCAAAAGTGGTTCCAAATGCATCTTTCCCATATGTAGTTCAGATATCTGGTCTAGGAACTTTATATGAAATCCATTAGAGAATCTGAGCATCTCACAATTATTAATGAATTTCCTCTCATAACACTCCTGCGAGACAGGGAAGTACAAGTATTGCCATACAACAGATGAAGAATGGAGGCACATAGAGACTGAAGTCTGTGATGAAGCTGGGAATGGAGCCCAGATGTTCAGAGTCCTCAGTGTGGGAGCCTTAAGCAGAATCCCATCCTTTCTCCCTTCCTAAAAAACACATTTGGTCTTAAACTGAAGTTTTGCAAGTTTAAAACGGAAAAGAAGCTTTAGTTCGTATTCTGGAAGAACCAGTAAACCCCCGATTCTCTAAAGAATCGCAAATTGAAAAATGGTAATCACCGCTGGGTGGGAGGGAGGGCGGGCAGCCGTGCGCTCCC
>ML685791.1:4658964-4709896 GCA_007922175.1 Pelusios castaneus
GGGGATTCAGCTGCTGCGCACGCAGCTGCGTCCCCGCCGTGCATATATACATCTCTCGTTTAGGTATATAGATATCCCATTATGCCCCAGAGACCCTAAGATACGAGTCAAATTTTCAAAGGAGCTTTATCTCGGCCTCTAAATTTGCACCTACAATTGCACATACAGATTTTTCATGCAAGAAAGTTCCAAAGGGGTAGCAGTGTTAATCTAGTTCAGCAAAACAAACAATGGATCTTGTGGCATGTTTAAAGACTAACAAATTTATTTTTCTCAGGAGCTTTTGCAGGCGAAGTCATGCAAAAGATAAATTTGTTAGTCTTTAAAAGTGCCACAAGATCCCTTGTTTGTTTTTAATGCAGAAACATACTCATTTTTGTTTTGTTTGTGAAAATCAGATAGTTAAATATTTTTTCAAAACCACAAAGCCCCTTCTTTTCATCCATCTTCTATATAGGTAACTGCAGGGGTCTCTGATGAGTAAATAATGAACAAGACAAACATAAATATTTGTTCAAAAGGCTTGGACTTGGAAACCTTAATTAGAGGGCACGAAACCCCTAAAAAGTAAACCCTTTTGCCCTGGGGCTAATGGGGGTATGTTGGTCTTCAAAGCTACAAACCCAACCAGTTTTTTTACTCCCTGCCCTTTTGTCTGTGTAGAAATAGTCCATTTTCTTTTCACTTCAGACTCAAGGTACTGATCTCCCCTAACCAAAGTGGGATATTTTTTATAGTGTCTTCTTTCAATTCAGTCTTACTGGCATATTCAGAATTGCCATCCATTTCTTTCTGCTGCTTGTTATGGTTGCCTCTGAACAGAATTTAGTGTAGAAATGCTCCTTGTTAGAAATTGATATGTTTCATTGTTAAAATACATGTAAGCAAACACAGCATAATCTACAAATGCCATGCACATTTTAATTATACAGCAGCAGCATAGAACCTCCCTTATTTGTGATTTCTCTATAGTAACACATGTTCAACTTAAGATCTTACAGCCACTTGCAGCATGAGTCTTCTTTTTGTGGCTTCCAAGGAGATCACCACAGTGAGAAGGAAAAAAATCTGTGTAGCTTCAAAACAAAAGAAATGAAAAAGAATAGTGGGCGTCTTTTTTTTTTTTTTTGCTTGTTCTAACACAAATCCTACTGTTCTTTATGCAGTTATGAGCCAGATGTCACTATGCCAGCCAAGGGGAGAGTCAGGGTTGGGCATCTGGGTGTAAAGCCTGAATATTGTAAAAACTAATCACCGTGAGGCACATGGTCTGAGACTATTAAGTGAACGTTCACTCACAGCTTCAGCTTTTGCTAGGCTGCTTCCCTGTGATGGATGGGGAATGTACAGATGCAAGGAAGATGGAGCAGTCCACATATGTTAGCAGCATAGAGAAAGGAGGGTAAATAGGTATGAGCCGCTGCTGGGTAAAATACGTAAAGCAAGTGTTTCCACAGATCTTGAGTTTCTGAGTCATTAAAAGGGGCAGCTGTGTTAGTCTTTAAAAGTGCCACAGGACTCTATTGTTTTTCTACAATAGACTAACAGATTTATTTATATCATGAGCATTCGGGGGAGAAAATCCCACTTCGTCAGACACAGTATTCTATCAACGAAGTCAGCTTATGGTAGTACTCTCCTCCACTGCCCATTGTAAAGAAAAGACAGTGAAAAGAGACATCCTCTCCTACAGGAATGAAAAGTAATCGAGGGAGATGGGATGTGCAAGAGGCTATCTCACTTTTTGAGACCTGAATATTGAAGTGTATTAATTCCCTACATTTGTTATATTCTCATGCTTTGTTGTTCCAAGACTCTAACTCTAAGTCATCATCTTCAAGGGCTTTGCCACTGAATCAAGTTCATGGAGTTCGGTTTTAGTTCGTTTTTATTTAACCAAAATATTGAGGGAACTACACAGCATCAGATACTGCTCCTCTTGACTTTAGACTGCTGGGGTGTTAAACTCCTTTGTTATGGCAGGCCAGATTTGACTTAAATGTACTTTAAATGGGCCATACATACTGTAAATTGAAATACTAGGGCACTCTCGTGGCATCGCAGAGCACTATGTATGCGAGACTGTGCTTGGCGAGACAACACTCTCTCTTTCTCCGTTAGGGAGAGAGTGTGGTCTCACGGAGTGCAGTTTCGCGGTGTGCAGTCTCGCATACTCAGTGCTCTGCAATGTCGCAAGACGTGACACTCTCATGGCATGCTGGGGGTACGAGACCACACTCCCTGTCTCTCTCTGTTAGGGAGAGTGAGTTGTCCCAAGGAGCATAGTCATGGGTTGGAGTGAAGAGGTTTGCGGGCTGCATCTGGCCTGTGGGCTGCATATTTGATACCCTGCTTTAGAGCATGCAGAATCCATGGATCATAATCATCACTCTAGTAATGATCAAAACCTGTTTGATTATCCAGGGCATAGCCCAGAGCGCCGATTGGTTCCTGAATGATTTTTTATTGTGTTGACCAAACTTCTAGGTAACCCATGCAGAGTGTGGGAGGCAGCCAACCTGATGCTGGTGTCTTCATGTGCCTAGTGTAGGAACTCACTGATTTAGGGTCCAGATCCAAAAAGATAACCAAGTGGGCATCCTGAGGGAATTTCCATATGGGATGGGTGTATCAAGTCTAACCCTCTGGGGGCAAATGGGAACCAGGGGCTGGGGCACTATTCCAGGGAGACTTGATGCACTTGATAATGATGTTGGCGGGGGATCAAGATCTTCTCTCGCCTCAACCTCCAAAAGGGGAACTAATGCTAGTGGGCACCTAGAGGGCTAGAGACCCTCCTAGTGTGATGATTGGCTCCCCAGGCAATGGGAGCACCCAAGATGTGGCAAAAGATCAATGGCATGTGATTGGCTGCACTGGATTGTCCTCTGAGGGGAATCTTGAATGTAAGTTGATTAAAAGTTGCAGCCTGGTTAAAACCTATATCATGTCCTTTCCTTCGTCCATATAGAGAGCACATCAATATATAGTGTTTGTTTTCAGTTGGTTTTATTAAAGTGAAATACAGTTGGAACTACTTAAGGTCAGATATGGCTCCTGTGTAAGGCAATAGGAGTTTGATAAATTGGGTGCAAGCAAATAGATGGATAAGTTGGGTGCAAATAGTTTGATAAATTGGATGCAAGAAAATAGTACACATTTAATAAAGGCAAAAGTAAATGTATATATCTAGGAACATATAATGGAGACAATACTTATAGAATGGGAATCTACCTTGGGAAGCAGTGACTCTGAAAAAGACTGGGGGGTCATTGTGATAATCAGCTGACCATGAACTTCTAGTGCAATGCTGTGGGCAAAAAGGCTAATGTGATCCCTATATACTTAAACAGATGAATCTTGATTAGGATAGAGAGGTAATCTCACTTCTTTATTTGGCACTGATGTGACCACTGCTGGAATACTGTGTTCAGCTCTAGTACCACAATTGAAGAAGGTCCTTATGAATTGAAGAGGGTTCAGAGAAGAGCCATGAAAATGAGTAAAGGATTGGAAAATGTAACTTATAGTGATAGACATAAAGAACTCAATCAATTTAGCTTATCAAAGCAAACGTTAAGGGATGACTTCCTCACGGTCTATCAGTACCTACATGGGGAACAAATATTTGATAATAAAGCTCTTCAGTCTAGTAGTTAAAGGTAATAACAAGATCCAATGGCTGGAAGTTGGAGGGAGACATACTCCAACCAGAAATAAGTTATACAGTTTTATCAGTGAGAGTAATTAACCATTGGAACAACTTACTATAGGTTGTGACAGATTTTCTATCATTGGCAATTTTTAAATCAAGATTGGCTGTTTTTCTGAATGACACAGTGTAGTTCAAATAGGAATCAATTCAGGGAAGTCCTATGGTCTGTGTCATGCAAGGTGTTAGACTAGATGATCACGGTAATCCCTTTTGGCCTTCGAATCTGTGATTCTATTTTGAATAGTACCATACACAATGAGTAGTCCTGTTGACTAGCAATATTACTTGGAATGTAGGAAGAATAACATAGCAACATATAGCACTCATATATGACCCAATTCTGCCACCCTTATTGGTTGTAAGGAATGGCATCTATCATTGTTTTCCTGTGCTCAACAATATTGATTATAAACTGAATGGAAGGTTGAAAGCTGATTTGATCCACCTGATCTGGCTAAGTATCATTGGGTGTATTAACCAGGAAACATGGGTGCTAGTAACTCCCTCTCTTGCCATTTAATAATCAGTTCATAAAGCTGAATTCCAGCACCATATTTAGTTTCTATCTCGTCTCACCTAGAGCGAGCAGTTGAGTGGCTTTCACAGTATCTGATGGATACTGGCATGGATTACCACAAATAAACTGAGGCACAGTCTAGAGAAGACAGAGGTGATATTGGTGGTTCAGAAATTATATCTGTTTCACCAGCTGAAGATGGTTCTGCACCCGCTGACTGCTGGTAGTCTAGTTAGATTCCCAGTTATTCACCAGCTGGGTGACCGTCTTTCATCAGTAGCCAAGGTGGCCTTCTAGCATTTGCATCTGGTGAGCAGATTGCAGCCTTTTCTTTTCAAAGCAGATTTCATCACGGTAAGTCTTATTTTTGTCATCTTAAAACTAAACTACTATAGTGCATGCTCTACTTGGTCTTACATCTTAAAACCATTTAGAATTGGAAGCTAGTGCAAGACATGTGATCCTGTTTGGCTAATTCAGGGTTTCATCCTGTGAATATTTAACCATGATCTGTTCTGGTTGCCTTTAATTTCTTTTGGACATTCCTACTTAAGAGACCACCTCTCTCCCTCTTCCTGTGGCGGTGGAGGGATAATGTGGGTGGTGGAGATGGGTGAAGTAATGTGGAGAAGGCACAATCATGGTTGTCAGTTATAAGAATTGAGTGAATTAGCTAGTGATTTCCTAGCTCATGATTTTTATGGTTGAGTTGGTATTTGTACTTGAGCACCTTTAACTGGTTTTTAACACATTTTGAAGTGTTTGGGGGAGGGTTTTTTTTTTAGGTGGGGGAAGCAGGGAAGAATAGCAATAATTTTTTAGCTATATGTAATTCGAGGAATTAATGATTGTCTAGAGTTAATGGTCATAAACAGCGCCTCAGGCCACCATCTCCTTCTGGCTAGTTGTTAAACTTCACAAATTGTCTTGCTAATTGATGTGTTATTGCTTAAATATGGCTTTTCAAAATGCATCTTCCTCAGTTTGACAGTGTCAGTTCCCTTTCCTCTCTTCTAAAGTTTATATGTTATTAATATCACACCACTTCTTTAAAAAGAACCTATATGTTCCCTGTATTATTTTATAGGTTACTTACTGCCTGAAATTAATATATTTATGTGGGAGTGAAAGAGGGAAAAATTTGGCTCAAGAAGCTGACTATGGTGAAAGGAAACTTTCCATACAGGGATATTGTAATCTAGCCCATTGTGTGCAAGAGAATTTGAAATATCAATTGTGATTAGAATTACACCAGTGCAAATCCAGAGTAACTCCTCTGAAGTCAATTAAGTTATTCTTCAACAGCCTAAACGACCTCAGAATTTGTCCAATGGGGGCTCTTTGAATCCTAATATTTCCTTGAACCATGGTTGTGGTCAAACCATAGTTATGGCATCATTGACGCCATAATTCCAGTGTTTTTTTTTGCCAAAGCCTCTGAAGATCTGAGCTTTACTTTGGGAAGGAATTGAATTAGTTAATTTGCTGAATAAGTATGTGGTTAAGTTTTGTGGGTAACCTAAGGGGGAAGATTGAAATAAAAAAACAGCAACATTGCACATTGGTTTACTGTACGAAATTCAAGAGAATGACAGTAGTAATTTTGTAGTAGATTTTTTTTAAAAAGCTTTCCATAATTTTGTATAAAAATTGTAATATTTTAGTACTTGAAATAGTTTTGTTTGTATAAAGGCAACCTTTAGCCCATCTTCTTTTAACATTTGGTGTGACATGTGTCCTAATTAACTCAGCAGCATTTGCCTATTTGCAGAAAGTGTGGGGAACTTTCTTCTTCCCTTTGCTATTTAACAATCAATCTAGATATCTCCTTACCAGTGTTCTTTTTCTTTAATTTTGCAAGTACAATACATCAAGGAAAACTCCAGTCATGATTAGCTATAACTATTTAAGTGATTATGTATTGTTTTAAATACTAATGTACTGTACTTATGTTGTGATCATAACTATGTGATAAATTCTGGAGCTTGGTAATGAATTGTATGTATCATGCACTTTTGAATTTCTCACCTATCTCTTATCCATTTCAGCAGGTGTTTCTAAAATTCTACATCTCTGAGCACATTTCAAATAGCTGCCATATAAAAAAGAAATTTGAACAAAACTGTTTTGCCAGCCCAACAGCAGGGCCATCTAACTAAACTCCATTGTTCTGTGCAAGTGAGACCTCAGGACTTGGGTAAGGAGGAATAGAAAGAGATGGGGGAGAGGAGAGAAATGGAGTCAGAGAGTGAATGGAATAATTCTGGGTGAGGGAGAGATGAAGAACTACGGACGAAAAGAGAGATTCCTTATCCCCAGAGAAGGAGATAGGGAGATGCCTCTGAAGTTACTATAGGGAATTGGTTGAAAAAGAAGGGGTTAAATTTCCTCAAATGGAAATGAAACAAAACTTTTTTCTAATCATGGTTATGCAAATTTGATGTAAATTTATGTAAATTTTATATCTGGCTTTTACATAGCTCAGTGTAGGTGGGTATAGTCTCGATATGAGATGAGTCCAGGAAGTGATAACTGAATGCCACATAGCTGCAAATCATCCTTGGAACAAGATAGGCATATAAACAAGATAGACAGGCTCCCAGGAGGCTTAAGACAAGTTCCAGTCTCTTTATTCCTTTCCTCATTGTGTTTTACTTCACTGCTGTTTTAAGCAGCGTGTTCCAATGGCTGCATTGTCTTGGCAGTGTCTACTATATTGGTAAGATCAATTTATTCTCAGTTTGTGTATATATTTTGTTGTTTTTTGAAGTACCCAGATTCAGGCATCTGGAATGATACATAAAATATGAACAGTCAGTAGACCAAAACTCGGCTCAGTGGTCTAGGGAAGCCAGCCACTCTAATGAAACAATTGGGGCTCATTAAGAGAGACCAAAATGGTCAGCAAAGTCAGACTTCAGTAGAAGATTCTTGAGGGCACATGGCTTTTGTTATTGGTCTGACTGGATAAGGGTGATTCTAGAGAAGTACAGGAGGTTTTAGGTTATTCTGGTCAGGTGGCTGGAGGGTTGGACTAGCTCCATTTTGCAGGGCTGACTATATTCAGGTTGATGAAAGAATTATTCTGGATTGGGGCAAGATTTCCCAAAGTCATTGAAGATGGGGTGGACACCTCAACTTTTGGACGCACAGTGTGAGACACCTTAAAGCGGCCTGATTTACATTAGTGCTCAGAACTCATCCTGTGAAACTCAGGTCCCTTTCAGGTATTTCAAGCTCAGCATCAAATAATTGAAACAACCAAAATCAGTAGTCAATCTTGAGAATCTTGACCTGGTTTCTTAATAATATTTTATACTAAGAAACTCTGAAGTGCTTTGCAAATATTCAGTATTACCAACCCCAACATTCAAATTCATGAGTCAGGCTCTAATCATGAGACTGCTTTGTAAAATAACAAATGTTGAATTGTTTTTATTTGCCTCTTTGTGTTTGAGCATTTAGAGGATCATATGTTCATTGTTTTCCAAACCATGAGAGAGACAGAGAGAGAGGGAGGGAGGGAGACTTTTTTTAAAATGAAAGCTGAGATCCTCATGTAATACCTGGTAATAAGAAAAACACCAAATATTAGACTTACAGTAAAATCACGATTGGCAACACTGAGTATTAATAAATTCTGCCCCACCACAAGCATGAGGTAGGTTAGTAAAATCATTACCCCAGTTTTAATAAGGGAGAAACTGAGGCACAGAGTAGTTACATTATTTGCCCAAGATCGCTCAGTACAGGAGCAGAATGCAGCAATCTTGACTTTTACTCCTCTGCTCTAACCACTGTACTACACTATTCTGCATTGGTTACAGCTAATTAATGGTGCTTATAGCTGTGCAATAGGTAATCACTGTGACTTACTTTGGGATTTTTGTGATGACTTTTGAGGCTTAATTCATCCAGATTCAGAATCATGTAAGTGACATTCAATAACTGAAAGGTGTTTTCCATTTTCAACCTTTCCATAGTCCCTCAATTAAGTAATTGTGGAAAGATGCCAAACAACACACTCTTGTTTGGCAAATAAATGTTAAAGACTAGATGCCTCAAGCATGTTCTATGCTTTGCAGGAAATTCCCAGACTTTTAGAGAGATAGGCAGACGTAAACTCTGCAGAGCAGATCCAACTCACACCTATTTGCATAATGGCAAAAAACTAGAGTTAGATGGTAGAACACATTTCCTCAAATCTAGGCGTTTTCTATCTAGATGTACCTCCTACAATAGCATTTTCTTTTGAAATAGACGCAGAGTGAAAAATGTTCTATTGATATTGCATCCTGTAGTTTTTATTGTACAAACTAGGATGTTCATGAGCTCTCGCCTTTTTAACCAGGCTTTTAAAATGCTAAGGAGATCAAAAACAACCAAATGCAAATGAATCTCTTCCTTGGGCTTTCCCAGTATGTTAGAGCAGACCTATTACTGAAGTATTAAAGTATCTTTTGGCCTTTCAGTAATAATGAAGGGCACAATTGTGCCTGTGTGTGGTAGTAGCTGAAAGTATTTGGGGTGAAGTCAAACAGTCAGTTCTCATGTGCCAGTGAGGAACTGGCTAAATAGCTAACTTCCTAATATTAACCGGGCAGTGGAGGGATTACTGTGCGTGTCATAGGGAGGTTTAGAACTATTTGGTGGGTCCTGTGGCTGTAGACTATGTGTGATCACATTTTTAACCTTAACTATCTTTTAATTCAGTATTTTGTGTGGGATATAACTGCATAGACCAAAACTGCACAAGATACCAAGAGGCTGGAAAACACATTAATTACAGGTCAGTTCCATCATCCCAGCCTGGGAGAACAGAAGCAAATGCTGATGATGCATTCGGTTTTGGTTGTTTTCTATCCTTTCCATCTTAGATACAAACTGAGAACTCCTGGGGAGCCTTGTTGTACACTGATCTGGTGCACAGTACAAGGAGTAGAGGACTTTACCTTTGATGGGTGAAGCTGAGATAATGCAGGCCAGATTTGGCCCTCTATGTCTACATTCCTTTTCCTCTCTAGAATGGGATGAGGCTTTGTGTTGACAAGACGTGATGCATTTTGGAGTCCTTCAAAACCCAGACTTTTTTAATGCAGGGATGGATCCAAAGATCCCCTGGGTTTGACGGCCTCTGAACTTGGAAAGGTTCAGATACAAACCTAGACCCAGACTTGCAACTCAGGCTCACAGCTACGTCTGTGTTAGAAACAGTAGTTGCTCACTGATCTTATGTGCCATCGATCTTCCTCCCTGCATCTGGTTGTCCTTACTGCTATCAACCCTGAAATGAAAGGAAGCTAATAGTATGAGCTAAAGAAAAGCACGTGGGGGCAGTTACTTCTAATTGCAAAGGAAGAGGTTCAGGGGTGTGGAGGTCATTGAAGCCCTGATCCATAACTCTTTGACATCAATAGAAAAATTCCCATTGGCTTCAGTGGTCTTTGGATCAGGCTCTCACAATGGAGAAAGGGGATGAAAAGCATGCTAGCCAAAGAAGACACCTTTCAAAAATTTCTAACAAGTGACTTAGAGTCCTAAGAGTGAAATCCTGGCTCTGTTAAAGTCAATGGCAAAAACTTTATTGACATCAGTGGAGCCAGGATCTCAAGTCCCACTATCAAAAGAGACTTAGAGCTTGCCTACACAACCAATTAAACCTCAGCAAGTTGGGGTGTGAATCTTCCCAGCACTAAGCTGCCTCAGTCTAACTGTTCGTGTGCATCCTGCTGACGCACATTAGCAGTTCGTTAAATCACTTTGAGCTAGTTCTGTCTGCAGCAGAACTAGCTCAAAGCACTCTAATGAAATGTTGACACATATCAGCAGAGAACATGTTGACAATTAGACTGTGGCAGGGTGAATTCATACCTCAGCTTGTTGCGGTCCAGTTGTTCATGTAGAAAAACCCTTAGACAGCTGGGAGCTTAATTCTCATTGGAGACATTGGCTCCTAAGTGACTTGTGAATATAAGACTTAGGCCATGTCTACACTGAAATTGCTGCGCAGATCGACGCAGCAGGATCAAGTGAGCAGCCAGTGTAGACCCGCTCAATCGATCCTGGAAGTGCTCTCCCTTTGAAGTAGTAATTCTTCTCCTCCAAAAAGAGTAACGCTGTGTCAAAGGGAGAGCATTTCCCATTGATGCAGCTGAGTTAAGACGCTGCAGTAAGTAAGTCGATGGGAGATACGCATTCTACTGTACATAGATTCCATATTTTCTGTCAACTTAGCATGGCATTGTAGACTAGGCCTTAGGCTCCTACATGACAGGCACTTTGGAAATTATGCCTAAGGTCTGTAGGGCAGTAAAATTACATGAAAAGTCTAAGAAGTACTTTATAATGACTTTATTTTTCCCTTCCCCTTCATTTTCATTCATTCATCTGACTGAAGAGTGCTGGGTTTCAGCCATCTAAATCTTCGAAAATAGAGCTTTGCAGAGTCTGAGCAACTTCTTCCAGGCCAGAAAATGTTCCACAGTTCAGGAATTATTTTGACTATTACTGTTACTTAACATTTGTATGTGGTGCTCTAGGTGATTTATATAGCCAGCAAAGACATGGACTCTGCTCTGGAAATATAACCACATCTGAATGAAAAATTAGGCTACATCTACTCTTTGAGCTGAAGTTGAGATTCCCAGCTTGTGTGGACATCCCCGTGCTAGGTCTCCAAGCTAGCTTGCTAAACACAGTAGTGTAGCCACGGTGGTGTGCGCAGTGCAGTGGTGACACAGACTTTAGCAACCCTGAATACGTATTCTTAGGGGTCCAGAGGGGTTTGTACTCAGGGTGGCTAGCTTATGCCACTATGGCTGCGTCTACACTGGTAAATTAAGTCGACTTAAGCTTGCTTAAGTCGACTTAATTTACCCTGCGTCTACACTACAGTTTTCTTAAGTCGACTTAAGCAGCTTGCTTAAGTCGACTTAAGGAAAATAAAGTCGACTTAATTAAAATTAAGTTGAGTTTATTAAACCTCCTTTCCACTAGACCTAAGACTTAAGTCAACTCCCTAGAGTCAACTTAAGCCAGTGTAGCCGTGGGGTAGCCCTAAGTCGACTTAGGGCTACCCCCCGGCTACACCCAAGCCCACCCAGCGGAGGGGTGGGGAGGCAGAGGGGGGGCCGGACATGCCCCCCCACACCGCAACGCAGACCACTGCCCACCCTGCCCCTATGCCCTGCCAGGGTCCCTGTCCCCCTTTGCCCCATTGTACCTATGTACAATGGGGCAAAGGCTGAGCCCCCTGGCATTGGGCAAGGGGTGCCCCCTCTGCCCCCGTGGACCTGCCCTAGGTCCCTCTAGCCCCACAAAGTCGACCTAGAGCGTCCAGTGTGGATGCTCTAGGTCGACTTTGTAAGTTCCCCTTTAAGTCGACTTTAATTTTCAGTGTGGACACACTAAGTCGACTTAAAGTCAACTTAGTTAAATCGACTTAAATTACCCAGTGTAGACATAGCCTATTTGCTCCTATCCATGCTACTGTGACTACACTACTACTTTTAGCATGTGAGCTTGATGATAGCAAGCATGAGTTATATCTCCATGAGCTAGAAATCACACCCCTGGCTGCACGTATAGACGTAACACTAGAGGAGCACTGGCCACATACAGCAATTGATGGCATCTACTGCTCATGTAACTGTTTTTTTTTTTTAAATTAAGGGTGTGATAAATGAAAAAAATATAAAATGAGAACCCCACTCCTTCCTCACTTCATGATCTGTCAGTCATAACTCAAAATAACTACCATTAATTTCATTTTTGTGTTTCTCTGCACTTGGAGGGTTTGTCTGGGACTGAAATAACATGAGAGTGGATATCTTCACAATATTTCTATCCTAAGTTTTTCTGACCCAGAGGACTCAGATATTTTAGCCTGGCTGTGGTTAAACATTCAGACTTTGTTGAGGGGCTTATCCAGACCAGACCTCCAGACCTTTTGGGCCTGATTCTTGGTTACACTAAGTCCCGTTTTCTTTGCTGTGGCAGGGTAAAGAAGCCCTAAAACTGATGTTTGCTTAGCGTAACTGAAAATTTAGCCCTTTGAGTTTCCTCCTTTTACTATTTTTAACACTCTTTCCTTGCTGTCAACATACCTTTCTATAGACTTATTTTCTATTCTACTGTAACTTATTTAAAAGTGGTGTCTGCTCCCCACAGCCTTTTGTATCTTTTTGGCACTAATCTTTTGCTTAGCACTTGCTTCCTTTTGCCGTTTTTCTGACATATACTCACGTATTTTCTTTCCCAATTAATATTTTTTCTTTTACCATCCCCCATTCCTTGTACACTGACGAAAATCTGAGGCCTTTACAGAAGTACTGACAGCAAAAATGTATCTTTATGTTTACTGCCATCATTTCCTACTCCTCCGCCAATAGGAATGTGCAAGATAGGGCCAGCTGTTTTCCTTTAGCTGGATTTCTAATTAATTTCTTAAAAGGGATCCATGTGAACTCCTTTCCATCTGATAGCTTGTAACTATGTTGGGTACTGTTTGACTAGCATGTAGTATGATTAGCGTGCCCCATACGCACCAAGTGTGGTACAGCGAGAGTTAGTGAGAAATTATTCATCAAAAGAGAAGTTACTAGCATCCAGCAAAGCCTATACCTCAAAGGATAATCTTTATAAAAACAAAACCAAAATTGTTAGAGTAAATATGATATCATACTGGGAATCAGTATTAATCATTCTTCTAGTCACTGTTTAACCAGTTAGGTCCATGGGGAGGGCCTGAATAAGAAGAGTTCCTGATTAACAGGTCAGATTGGGGAGGGATAGCTAAATAGCCCATTAAAAAGGAGACTGGATAAAAGGGCACAGGAAGGAAGTGCCAGGGGAAAGCAGAAGAGAGAGAGAAAAGGTTAGCTGGGCCTGCTAAAGGGAGCTCTTTGTGTAGAGACCTTTCCTACCCCTAGGAGTAGAGGTAGTTAAAATTAATAGCTCTGTAAATAGTGTGGCTGTATGAGTATGTAAAAGGATAGAAGGTGAAGTACTGTAAATAAACTGCACGGTAGTATCTATAGAAGGAAAGTCTTTGGGCAGTCTGTGTGAGAGCAAAGAAGACTGTAGCAGAGGGTGTTCCATCACAATAAATAGCAAAAGAAAGGACCCAGGCAAGACCTGCTCTATGATCCTGCAGCAGGCATGTCCCAAGTGCATTCATTCTCCTTGCTGTCTCGCACCAGCTAATCCTATGTCAACTATTGCTTCCATACCAGAAACCTATTCTTCTCCCAAGCCTGACTTACATACCCAGTACTCTGGTCAAATTTCCAGTATTGCACATTCCAGTTGTCATCCATTATGAGATGGGGGTGCTCCCAATTGTTTGGCTTCCTACTTTATTGAAGATAATACCTATGTTTGGGAGTGGAATGCTCCACAAGTTAAATTAGCATTCAAGATGATTTACACTAGTTTTCTAATTAGTAGAAGTCACACTAATAGAACATCTAGTAGGGGATGGACTATGGCTGGTATTCTATGGGTATGCCTCATTCACCTTAGCAGTCATCTGAAGACATAAGGTAGCAGCACGCTTACATCTGTTTTCTTGTTAAAAATAACTTCAAATCAGAATTTATTGCTGACTTGCAGTTGGAGTCTTCTCTTATCTATGGGAAAATAAGTATACCAACAGGCTCTTGAGTAATTTTCTGGCTCAGCAGTGTTGGCTTTTCCACATTCACTAGCAGATATGTGTTCTTGTTCTTAGATCCAGGTCTGCCTGGGACTTCTGACTGAGAGTGTCAATATTGGCTAATCTGGCATTATTTGTTCTATTTTATTTTCTTTAATTATAATGCCCCAAAAGATGCTCCAGGCAGGCTGGCAAAATATTAAAACTAGAGGCTGAGATTCTGTGCTGTGATTCTAGGACATTTAAACTGTGTTAAATTACAGGCTCCCAATTCACCTTTTATAGGGTTTCCTGGTCCTGCTTGTAGACTAGAGCACTCTAGGGCAGTGGTTCCCAACCTTTCTCTGCCATGGCACACCTTGATACCTTTAATTATTTTGAGGAACACCACCATATAGTTTCCAAATGAACTCATGAATATTCATGTTCCAATGAGCCAATCCAGAACTCTTTGAGTAGTTTTTCAAAAAATTCCATGGCACACCTCCTCAGGCCTGTTGGCACAACTATGTGCCCTGGCACACTGGTTGGGAAACACTGCTCTAGGGATATGTGCAGACTGGATCCTCAGCAGTCAAGTCTGCCAGAAAGTCAGTCTGAAACAGGGAGGTTGGATTGCATTATGCCTCTCTGCCTAGGTAGCCTGTTATGTCTCTCTGTATTTGGTTGTTGTGTACTAGATTTCTGCATCCTAGGAAATAAAGTAGTGCTAGGCTGCAACCTTCCAGGAAGTATATTTGTTTTATTTCCAACCCTCTGTTTGTGTGCTGTGAATTGCAGCAGAGGTATAAATTAGCATTCTTCTCCAGCTGCCACAGAAAGTAAATACAATGCCACAGTAATACATATACAATTATATTATTAATACAAATACCCCAAAGGCATTAATGCTCATTCAATAAGGTTTAAATTAGTTCGGTAATTTTCATTTTAATTCAATGAGGTTTGTTCAAGATATTGTCTGTCAAATGGAATGAAGACCATGAATGAAGGATAGGATTATTCTTCATATATGTTGAGTGAGAACTTGTTTTGAAGAAAGTAGATGGGTGAGATGACAGAGAAGAAGGTTGCATCACCCATAGCATCTTCAAAATGACTATCCAGCCTTTTACAGTCAAGCCAAGGGACGTTCCTTGTTTCACTCACTAATAAGGGCTTGCCCATGAGTAATTTATAACTGAACTAGATAAAGTTTTTGATAATGGGCTAAATTCAGCACTCTGATATGTCCACAGATTTTCCACAGACTTTCATACAAACAAAATACATAAATCCAAGATCAGAAATTGGGTCTGATCTCTGAGGCTATGTCTACACTTGTCAAAATACAAAGGGGTAGCCGTGTTAGTCTATTGTAGAAAGACAACAGAGTCTTGTGGCACTTTTAAAGACTAACAGATTTATTAATTGCATGAGCTTTCGTGGGATTTTCTCCCACGAAAGCTCATGCAATTAATAAATCTGTTAGTCTTTAAAAGTGCCACAAGACTCTGTTGTCTTGTCAAAATAAGTCGACTTTAAGTCGACTTAGCATGTCCACACTGTAAATTTAGGTTGACTTAAAGTCAACCTTGCCAAATTGACTTAGAGCGTCCATACTGGACGCCTAAGTTGACTTCTAGAGGCTAGGTGGACCTGGGAGTAGTCCATAGTGGGATGGGGAACCCCTTTAAAAGTGCCAGGGGGCTCAGCATTTTCCCCATTGTACTAAAGTACATGGGGGCTGAGCAGGACAGGGACAGGGGCAGGGTACAGGAGCAGGGTGGGCAGGGCTGTGTCCTGCCCTGTGGGTGGGCATGCCAGGCTCTGGCCATGCCAGGAACCCTGGCAGGAAGGTCAGTGGGGAACCCTTAAAGTTGACTTAGGGCTAAGCCACATCTACACTAACTTAAGTCGACTTAATAAAGTCGACTTAGCCAGTGAGTCGACTTTAAACTAGGTTTTATAAAGTCGACTTAAAATTTCCTTAAGTCGACTTAAGCAGCAGCTTAAGTCGACTTAAGGAAACTGTAGTGTAGATGCAGAGTAAATTAAGTCGACTTAAGCAGGCTTAAGTTGACTTAATTTACAAATGTAGACGCGCCCTGAGAGTTTGATAGCTATAATAATAATAATAAAACATGCTGGGCCAAAATCTCTCATGTCTGTATAACACATTGACTTCAGTCGGTTAGCATGGGTGTGACTGGCACCACAGTTTGGTCTCCTTTTTATATCATCCTCAGCAAAGACTTTTAGGTGCAGGAAGGAGCCAGTGATGCTAAAATGTGAAAGATGAGCACAGTCAGGATTTTATCCCACTACTGTTTCTGCTTTCAGCCATGGCAATATATAACCCCAACTCACAATTTATGACTGCTTTTTATAGTAATAAAATGTTTGGAAAGAGGCTTCCTGGCACCATTGGCTGAAGTTTTCTTTCTTTTTAACACAGTCAGATGATTCATAATTAGAAAGAGTGACTGTACTGTTTGCTCTGTAGTGGTTACACTGAAACTCATTAAGCACAACTGCATCCAAGTGTACTGTTTTATGTAAACAAGACCTCTGAGAAAGATATAGATGTGTAATAAAGATGAAAAGGAAAGCCACACATTAATGTTGGGACAAATTAATACCGGTCTTGTCATACTCAGGAAGAAAAGATCATTTGTTGTCCAATAACTGCATGTTCCAAAGAAGGATGGGGATAAAGTGAGAGAGCAAGAGGGTGTGAGAGGAGAAAGGTACATATAGATGGGGTTAAGTGCAGATGTTACTGGTAGTAAATATCCATCCTGAGAATTTTCCATGAATATTTGGGCTTGCCTGTATGACCCTGGAGTCTGCATTACAGGGGTGTGATTTATGCTGTGCTCGAACTCACTCAGGAGGACCCTATTGATATGCTCTAAATGTTCCTAAGTGTGCATCCATTTATATGGTCCTATTTGGACCAGGACTACCTCAGTGCACATTAGCAGTGTCTACATGGGGAGCTGAGGATGGTGAGAGCTATTGATGCAACTGGACTGTTGACTCCAATATTTTAGCATTGACAAAGCTTACACCTGCATATAAGTAAAGAAATAGACTGCAATAAGGGTTTCTGCAGGATATGTAGTTAAGTGAATAACGATTTTCCAAAAGTTTGGTATAGTCTGCTTAATCAGGATGTGCTTAACAGACACTTTATGAGAATATACTTTAGGGAATTGATGTACCCTAATGATAGTAAATGGCAACGGCTACTGATGAATAGAACTGGTTAGGCATTTTTGACAATGTTTTTCATTAAAAAATGCCAATTTGTTAAACTGGAAATTGTTTCAGGATCAGTGTCAACAAATCTCCCAGCTCCAAAAATGTCTGTGAAGGGGGGGGGGAAGGATTTGAAATTTATTGAAATGTTTCATTTGAACATTTTAAAAAACAAATTCTGGTTTTCTAAGTCAAAATCACTTAAACTAAAAAAAAAAGTGAAAAAAGTGAAAAAAAAATGCAACCTCTTGAAGTGTTTGTTGGAAGTTTCCCACCCAACTTTACTGAGAAACAAAGTCAAAAGCAGCAAAAAGTCTGCTCAGTGAGGATGAACTGTCCTTCTGCAAAGTGGTTAAAAGAAAGGTCTACTCTGAAAAATATCTTTGGGGGTGGCGAGTCCCATGTTCATTGACCTGGAAATCAGTGAGAGACATATTTGTTCAGTTCACAATAAACTGATGTGTTCTGTAACTGCTGTATTGCAAACTCACTCTGGAATGTGAAAGCCAAGTATGTTCAATCATTTCCAATAAATCTGACTCAGCTAAGATATGCAATAGGCAGAGACACTCAGTTGCACCTTATTTACACTTATATGAAAGCTCACATAACTTAAATAGGGGTCAGATTAGGCCAATATTCAGTGATTTTGAAAACCCACTTAACCCTGGGATGAAACTATTATTAATTTATTTCTATATCAAGTAACAATTGGCTCTGGGAGATACTTCTTTTTCTTTTAATTACTTTTATTACTTCTCTCTTGTTTACTTTCTTCATGCTGTGGAAATGATACTAAACGTCAGTAACACACTACTTTTGGTCCAAAATTGGGACAGTCAATTTTGGATAATTAGTTTGACTATTTGACACCCATGACCTTTTTTGCATGGGTTATTGATGAATTAGGGTATTCAGTTCCCCACAGGGTGATTAGATATCAGTGGTATTAACTCTAATTTCAACTCCATCCCATTTCTGAACATGATAAATAAATCATGAATTACCTGAGCTGGAATCTTGCATCAACCGGACATAAACAAATGAGTAGCTGGACGAGTCACAGATTAAATAACACCTCCTACTCAAGTGTAGGCTGGAAAGCCACAAGATGGTCATTGTTAATGTGCACAATTCAAGACAGCCCGCAATGACAATGTCCACTGACAGGAGAATTCAAGCTGTGTCAATCCTTGAGCCTTTCTGGAGAGCTCACCTCAGTCACAAGGAAAAGTTGGAGGAATTCTGAGTCCGTAAGAGTCAACCACTATAGAGTTAACACTGGATTGATTTTATGCTTAACTGTGTTACATCTAAAACCAACATCAGAATTCAAAACCAGCTCTACAACAGGATGTATTAATGCAGCCAGCGCTGTCCCGTGGGGGGAGTGGGACCAGGGGCCAATTGGCCAAAGCGGGGCCCTGCCCCCCATGCTGGAGGGGAGCGTGGCACCCACTCCACCCCCCAGGGAGCCGGCCCTGGGCCGGGACGCCGAGGCTGCTGCCTGCCGGGGGGGGGGGGGGGGAGGGGAAGTCGGAGCCTGCTCCGGCCCTGGTCCTAGCCCCGGCCCGGGCCCCAGCGGGAGCCGGCTCCTGCTAGGAGGCCGAGGCCGCCTGTGTGTGGGGGCATGGAGGTGGAGCCGGCTGCGCGGGAGGAAGCCGGCCATATGGGGCAGGCCGTCCCAGAGGCTGGGCCCCACGTGTTCTGCCCTTGGGCATGCCTGCTCCGCTCTGGGGGGGGAGGGCCAGCCCAGGGGTCGGGCATAGCCCTCCTGCCCTGCCCCGCCCCACTGCCTTCTGCTGGGTGCCAAAGGCAGCGGGGCGACTGTGGGAGGAGGGGCTGCGGCGCGCACACGGGCCCTGCACTGCCCCACTGGGAGCGGGACAGAGCGGGGCCCATGTACCCACGGAGCCCAGGGCGATCGTCCCATTCACCCCCTCAGGGACAGCCCTGAATGCAGCAGACTGAATGGTCTTTTCCTCTTACCCTTAGTTGGAGTGTGATGTATGTTTCAAAAGACAGAGAATCTGCTTTCACCTAACAAATTGCCATTTTGCTTGCCTCTCTTCCTTAACTGATTTTTCTGGACATCCAACTTACAAACAGGTCGCCCCATGGCAGCAGAACAGCCATACATACATAAAGGAAAGCACTTGCACAAATCACATATTAGCCGTTCACCAAGGAAAAATGCTATAACCTTTTTCTTCCTCCAGTGAATATTTTAACTATGAAAAAACCGATTTGCATCAAACAGACTTGAAATCTAGGGGCCATTATATGCCTGACAGGTATATTGCTCTTAAACATATAGGTTTAAAAAAACAAAAGCAGCAAAGGCAGAGGATTATTGGGCCATTTGTAGAAAAGCAGGCAGTGCTTTTTGCAGATATACACTGATTTTTCCACCAACACAAAAATCCCAACAAGTGAATTGGAAGAACCACTGGCACTGACATGTTTTTTTTTCTTTTGCCTGATAGGTATTTCTCTCTTCCCCCCCTCCTCACTTACAAAGCACAGGCCTTAATGAGTTCTAGGGGGACAGTGACCTGTCAATCACAATATACTTTTCAAGTATAGTCATCTTTGCCCCATCACACAACCACAAGGCATGAAATAATTAGAAAGCCCACAGTAACTGTTCTGTTTTACAAGAGCAAAATCCTTGTGTGGATCATTTACATAAACTTGTCACTTCCCATTACAGTTCTAACTCAGGCTGGGTAGTAATCATGGAACCAGAGGAGGAGAGGTCAAGGTATGATGTCCCTCCATGTTTGAAGCACAAGGTACACAAACATGTGCCTGACTTTCCATCCCCCCACTGAATTAATGTAAAGTATCTTTTATTTGCCATTAAATAAGAACTATTCATGCTGCTATGGCAGCAGACCGTGTGCAGCCTCTTCTTCTTAAGAGAGGAAAAAAGGCTTTTGCGTCAAGCCATTGTTAAGGGAGAATTCACTTTGAGGAGCATTTCAAAGCTGATCCGATTGGGGAAAGAATAATGTTAAATATTTGGTATGAAATATTTATAAGACACGCACATGAGCAACTGACAAAGTAGCCTGGAAAATAAATGTTCTCCTCTGACAATTTTAGCTTTATTTTTTAATGATGCGGTAGAGTGTGTGTGTGCGCATGTACGGGGGCGGGGGGAGGACTTTATATATGTATAAATACATATAAGCACACAGGCAGACACACTTATGCACAAACGGTTGAATGGGTTGATGGGATTTAAGGCAATCTGCATCCGAATGCTGCTTCCCAAATATGGTAGCAATAGGAGATTGCTGGAGACTGTTTTTATAATTGTGAATGAGAAAGCCCTGCACTAATGCCCATAGTAAGGGATAGCCAAGGAGTAACAGAAGCGGCAGTGGCTGCTGCTGCTATTCTCCGGCAACCATTTTGTTGGCATTCTTCACAGCCATCATAGCTCAGAGAGGATCATCCACAAGAAAGTGAGCTTCTTTGCATTCTTAAAGGAATTGACCTTTCCATCTAATTTTTTTTTAAAAAATGAGTGCATATGATGGAAAAAAAGAGCAGTTTTGCCTACAGCCATTCAAACTTCTAAAGTATTTTTTTAACCTTTTAATTTCTTTAGGATGTAAAAAAAAATCTAGCTTTTTCCATAGCTCTGGCAGAGGTCTTATAAACTGGGTTGTAATTATATTTTACAGTCCTCACTGCAATAGTCAAATATGGATTTTTAATGGCTTCCTGTTCATGACATTTACAGTAAAATGCAAATGGCACATCACATGTTACATAAACAGAATCAAACAAATTAGGGAATCTCCTTCCCTTGTAAAATTGTATTAAAAATCGCAATTAATCATGAAATTAAAAAAAAGTCATGATTAATCATAGTTTTAATTGCACTGTTAAAACAATAGAATACCAATTTAAGGTTATCATGGAAGCATGTCCTTTATAATGGTGGTCAAAGGATAAAAGAACAAACAAATGTATAACATATCTGGCACATAAATAACTTTCAGTGCTGGTGACAACAGTGCCATTTGACTGCCTATTTCAGGTGACATTATAAATAAGGAGTGGGCAGCATTATCTCGCATAAATGTAAACAAATGTATTTGTCTTATAGCAATTGGCTGAAAAAGAAGTAGGACTGAGTGGACTTGTAGGCTTTAAAGTTTTACATTGTTTTGTTTTTGGGTGCAGTTATGTAAAATAATTCTACATTTGTAAATTACACTTTCACAATAAAGAGATTGCACTACAGTTCTTGTATGAATTGAATTGAAAAATACTGTTTCTTTTGTCTCTTTTACAGTAAAAATATATGTCATAAAATAATAATATAAAGTTAGCAGTATTCACTTTATATTCTGTGTTGGTATTGAAATCAATATATTTGAAAATGTAGACAAGCATTCAACATATTTATAATAAATTCCAATATGTATTCTATTATGCTTAACATTGCATTAAAACTGTGACTAAACCTGACTATTTTTAAAAATCTAGTTAATTTATTTTGGATTAATCGGTTGAGTTAACTGAGATTAATTGAAAGCCCTAATAATAACCTTCTCTCAGAATCAGCATCAATTTTCTCTTTATCTTTTGATGTCTCTTCTCTTTGTGTACCTCACCTTCACCTATTGTGGTCCATTGTCATTCTTTACTTTGGTGTCTATCTAATTTAGCTTGCAAGTGATTTGGGACAAGGACCTTGTCTCTTCGCCTGTCTATAAAACTCCATGCACACCTATAGTGTATAGAAATAAAGGCCATGCCTTTGTGTATTAAAGAGTTGTATGGATCTCTAAGTGTTTTGGAAGAATCATGCACTATCATTTTAAAAAGTGTTAAAGCAAATACATCTGTCAAATTTCATATGTTGCTACACATGTTTCATGTGAATGGTATGAATGGTTATAGACAATAATATTTGCTCTATTTTTGCCAGTGTGGCCATTTTTTCTTTGAATGGGGTACATAGGGAGGATGGGGAGAAGTAGGATATGAACTGTGTCCAGACCCTTGTTTCCTATCTCCAGAATCACCAAGAGGAAAAGCATTGTTGATGGATTTAAATCAGCTTTTTCCCCCTCTTCATGCACAACAAAAGTCTAAATCCCTTTCCCAGCCAGATTGCTCCATTTCACTGCATGGTCTAGGCAGATTGGAAACATGTTTGTCACTCAGCTTTTCTCCCAATCTAATCAGTAGACCCTGAGGTGGTGGGATTTCAGTGTATCTTCCTTTAATCTATGGAGTCTGCCTTTAAAAAGCTGCGGCTGTCACTGCTATTCGCGAGTTGCTTGTGTCTGTCATCTCTGAAGACATATAAAAATAATGTTAACCACGAGCATAAGCAGAGGGTTTAGCAGGGATTTGAATCTAAAATGTGATACTTCACACAGACCAGCCTGATTTGGTCCAGCAGAGCTGAACCCCTTATTGTGTTATAACAAAGTGAGTCATATAATGGGGGTGGGGAGGGAGGATGTTGGAAGAGTAGGATTTACTGCTTCTCTGTTTTAGTTCTCCTGATGAATAGACCTAAATGGTGAATAAACATTGGTTTGATGACCTATGGTAGGAGCAAAGTGGTTTGGCAGACCTGACAACAGGTTTCAAAAGTCTCTTTAGTAACACTAAAGTAACTACTATCTTTAGTAGATAGCATAGGCTCATCAGTTTCTTCAAGTTCACTGTGTTTTAGTGCACGGCATGCCAGCTCCATCTGCACCAGCTACAGTAGCCTTAAGGAGACATGTCATTATACCAAATAGTGGTAAAGAAACAGGATCCAGGGAGACTTGGACAAATTGGACCACTGGGCCGAAAGAAACCTCATGAGGTTCAACAAAGACAAGTGCAAAGTCCTGCACTTAGAACGGAAAAATCCCATGCACTGCTACAGGCTGGGGACCGATCGGCTAAGTAGCAGCGCTGTAGAAAAGGACCTGGGGGTTATGGTGGATGGGAAGATGAATATGAGCCAACAGTGTGCCCTAGTTGCCAAAAAGGCCAATGGCATATTAGGCTGCATCAGTAGGAGTATTGCCAGCAGATCGAGGGATGTGATAATTCCCCTCTATTCGACACTGGTCAGGCCACATCTGGAATACTGTGTCCAGTTTTGGGCTCCCCACTATAGAAAGGATGTGGGCAAATTAGAAAGAGTCCAGCGGAGGGCAACAAAAATGATTAGAGGGCTGGGGCACATGACGTATGAGGAGAGACTGAAAGAACTAGGTTTATTTAGTCTTCAGAAGAGAAGACTGAGGGGAGATTTGATAGCAACCTTCAACTACTTGAAGGGGTGCTCCAAAGAGGAGGGAGCGAGGCTTTTCTCGATGGTAACAGAGGACAGAACAAGGAGCAATGGTTTCAAGTTACAGCTGGGGAGGTCGAGGTTGGATATTAGGAAAAACTTTCTCACTAGGAGGGTGGTGAAGCATTGGAATGGATTACCTAGGAAGGTGGTAGAATCTCCATCTTTGGAGATTTTAAAGGCCCGGTTAGACAAAACCCTGGCTGGGGTGATTTAGTGGGAGTGGTTCTGCTTTTTAGCAGGGGGTTGGACTAGATGACCTCATGAGGTCCCTTCCATCCCTATTATTCTATGATTCTAGTTTTGTGTTGAGTGCAAATATCAGTAGGGTACAAATACATAGGTTAATTTAATCTTGTTTTATTGTACGTATGTCTGGTGAGAAACTGTATTAAAATAATTCAGTAAATTTTGTTGACTAATATATAGTAGCTGTCATAGCATATCATATATTAATAACTTCTGTTATCTGCTCAATATCTATATATTAGTACTTATTAAGTGCCAAAAACATTAAGCACAAATATTGTTAGAGTGATATAACCTAAACTGGCCTGTGCCAAAATCCAGTTCACATATGCTAAATATCCCATAACTTCTTGCATTTGCTGAAGAAAGCATTTAGTATAAGCAGATAGAAAATTGCCAAAATAAAGTTACAATCATTCTATGTAATAGTACAAGCTAGGAAAATACTTTCATGGACTAGTACCTGGAATATTAGTATCTAAAACAAAGATAAGGTAGGAACAGAAAACGTTAGGGAAATGGGTCAAACTGATGGGATAGATTTTAGTGAGGTGGGAAGAGATGAGTAACTTGTAAAATCATTATATAATTAATACCAGCTGCGATGTGAAACTTGAGGAGCACACCTTCTGCATAAGCTGAATGTAGCATCTCTGCATGGGACAGCTCCTCAGAGACTGGTATTATACACAACTTTTTCCTCTACCTTATTTATAAACCTGACTGCCACGAATCAGTCAAGTTTTTGAATGATTTTATTGAGTACATTTTGTAATGAACCTAAGTGTTGGCCAGCGACTATATAACTGACCAACAACTCTAAATTCTTCAGGATAAGGACTGCCTCTTACAATGAGTATGGGCAGTACTTAGCACAATGGGTCCCCCATAGTAACTGGGGCCTTCTGCTGCTCCCATAATACAAGTAACAAACAAGCCAACAAACTTGATCCATAGGTGAGACATATTGTACCAACTGGATGTACAGTAAAATTTCAAATCTTACCTGCGGTTACCCAAGCATGTTATGCATTACATCCATAAAGCCACATCAGAATCCAGAAATGTTGGGTGCATCCTATCTTTTTCTGTGACATTCAAGGGAACTTATATAGAGCCATATTTACCAACCCTCCTTTCTTTGTGTCCTATCTGGCCCATGTAGTCAATGGGAATTTGGGGTATATGAAGTGGCTGTAAATGGCCAGTTATTTTATTATTTTAAATGTTAAGTAACCCCTTGATGCTTTTTGTGCAAGAAGAATAGGAAAATATCAACCTCATGGTCATAGGGAAAGACTCTAACATTGAATTATTTTCTAGAATACAATTCCTCGCTTTCTAGAAGATCTCAAATGTAGCACAAATAAGAACATTTTCCTTTGGGCCTGCAAGGTGCCCATCATCTCTAATTCCCGCAACAGGCTTCAGTTGTGGATGCTTCCAACACATCTATGGGTTGAAGCCTGTGGCTTTTAAAATAGACCAGGAAGGCATCACAAAATTAACATGGTATCAGAAATAATCAGGTCAAGTTATGGATTACAGCACCGTGTTTAAATTTGGGTATCTAATGATAGGCATCTAAATAACAACGGGATGTGGAAATAAATGGGAGGGCAGGGGGTTCAGCTGTTTGCAAGATTGGGTCTTAAACAAGAATCACCAATGACTCTATGGGTATTCTTTGGTCAGGAGCAGATAAGAGGAAATATGAAGAAGGTTAAAGGGGAGACAAAAATAGGGAAGACTCTTGAAAAAGTGAAGAAATGTCAATTTTTAAAAACATAATGGGTGACATCCTGGTTACACTGAACTCAATGGCAGAATCCTCATTGACTTCCATTAACCTTAAGGCTGCATCCAATGTTTCTAAATATCTGCTCAACCTCTCCTTGCTGGGTTACAGATTGCAGCATATTAACATTAAGAAGCAAAGAGTGGAAAGAAAGGCCATCAACAGGCAGCTCTCTCTCCTTCAAAGTGGCTTGCATGCATAACAGTTTAAAATAGCCAATTTACTTAAAGAAAATTCCTTGCAGGCGGAGACTTCACATGACAAGATTGAACCAAGAATTTTTTTTTTTTTAAAGCTGTGTTCAGACATAAACCCATAAAACATAAAGGTTTGATACTGCAACACAGAAAGCGCTACTAGCATTTAGCTTTCAAACATATTGATCAGGTTTACAGATAAGCCAGATTTCTGACAGGCTAACAAAAGACCCAACTTATTAGGAACACCAGTCATGACCTCAAGGATTAGAGTTCATTAGCCACATTGGCTTCTCATTAATTCAGTTGCCTGAGAAAGTAAAATAAACCCAGGAAGTAAAAATCTTAACTGTTTTAAACTTGAATTTCTATAGTGCTGAGCAGCCAGAGTCCTTGGACTCTGCTGAAAGTGCTCTTTATTTTTCTAAATAGGACCCCATTTAAAAAAAAAAGTGTAAGTGAAATGAATACAGAAGACCAGAGTTGAGTGGCAGGATGCAATATTTTTTCCCCCTCACTCATTTCCTGTCTGCTCTGGCTACATCTGAAGTCACACTCACAAGACACACTATAGGTTGCAATGTAGGATGGAATTAAAGAAAACTTTTTAAAATGAACTAAATGTCGGGAAACACTTCTCAGTGATTATACTGATTAGATTAGAATAGTCTCCTACATATGCCTGGACATTCAAAAGATTGCAAAAATCACCTGAATTATAGAAAGAACAGTCCTACAGAAAGAGGGGATTAACCAGATGATTTAAAAGGTCTTTTTCACCTTTAAATTCTTTGTGTCAAACTTTTAACTATTCTTGCCTCTTTTTCTAGCTTTCTTATTCTCCTTGGGTGAAAAACACTAGATAAGGTGTAACTATTTACTTTTATGGTCATTATTACTTTCCCACTTATCTATCTTACTTTTTTCGACTACTGTACTTGCTAACAGTTACTCTGCTTTCATCTCTCAGAGCCACATCCCAGAAGAGCTGGATGCAGAGTGACCACAGAAGGGGTAAAGCTAGCTTTGCTGCATCCTCTATTTCTTCCCTACACCTTGCAGAAGCCCCTTTATACATATTCTTTTGAACCCAACATCTGTATGTAGGGACAAGGCAGTAGAAGGGTAACTGTCCATTTCAGTGACATCATCTCCCCCTCAGGAAATGATGAGTAAGTCAGCCTTAATTGAGGAGAGTTCCTTATTTGCATCCACTCTCCCAAGACTCTCCCTACAGACCCTCTCTGAGGCTGTTGTGGGGACAGTGGCCAACAGGGGAATATCCTTAAATCCAGCATACTGCTGGGGAGGCAAGGAAGCAGTGCAGAGCCAGAGAAACTGAAAGCTTCCTGCCTCATGAAGTTTCCAGGCTTCTACATAGAAGTCATGTACATATAAATCCATGGCATGTTCATATCTTGAATATTAAATGCAGATCTGGTTGCTCCATCTCAAAAGAAGATATATTGGATCTGGAAAAGATACAGAAAAGGGCAATAAAAATTATTAGGGGTATGGAACAGCTTCCATATGAGGAGAGATTAATAAAACTGGGACTTTTCAGCTTGGAAAAGAGATGACTATATGGGGATATGATAGAAGTCTATAAAATCATGATTGGTGTGGAGAAAGTAAATACGGACATGTTATTTATTCTTTCTAAAAATACAAGAATTGGGGTCACCAAATGAAATTAGTAGGCAGCAGGTTTAAAACAGACAAAAGTATTTCTTCACACGATGCACACTCATCCCGTGGAACTTGTTGCCAGAGGATGTTGTGAAAGCGAAGACTATGGCAGGGTTCAAAAAAGAACTAGATAAATTCATGGAGAATAGATTCATAAATGGTTATTAGCCAGGATGGGAAGGGATGCAAAACTACATATACTATACATCTCAGACTGTTCTCTCTTTTTCCCTACTACTTCCCTCCAAACTGGCCCCATTGGCGCAACAACACAAACATAATAACTGGCTACTGTGAAGTGATTAGGATGAGGTTATGACAAGTATAGGAGAAGCAGATGAACTCTTAACACATGGATATCAAGCAAATGTCCTTAAAAATAACAAAAAACCAGGGGGATAGAAATGCTACAGATATGCCATATGAGAAATGTTATTTGTAAACAAGATACTCTTCCAAATTATATATGAGACGTCAGTGGCATTTTAATTTACTTATGAGGTGTTTCTCTCTGGCAGAAAGTGGCTTGCCTTTATAAGATTTTCCCCCAGAAGTATCCTCACTGCAAAGTGAAGGCCAGCATTCAGTTTAGATAGTCCAGCTCTCATTTATCGACCTGAGAATAAGCATAGATTGCTTCCTGAAGCACTGCCATCAATAGGTGGTCTGCGTGAGAATGATGCCAAACCAAACAGTTCCCAAGACTATTCTATCAGGAATTCCAGCAGAGCCTGAAGAGTTAGCTTTGACAATCACTGTACTACTACAACTGTGAGCTTAGTTCTTTTTCTGTGCTAGGTCTCTGAATATTTAAACAGATGTATGTAGATACTTGCAAAAATTAAGGGAATATGCAGGTTACCTAACTTGGTACTATTTTAATGAGAAAATAATGCTATTACCTGAAGTGAATGAGAGGTCAGGGCCTGGCTATTATAGAGTGTATTGGGTTTGTCCTTTGTTTTTATTGAGATTAGGTAAAATTGAGTGGAAGTGTGGAGTCTTTTCTGTGCTGAATTCCCATTGGCCTTCCTCCCTGATGATAATACTTTACCCTTCTAGAGCACCTTTTTCCTGAGATCACAAAGCATTTAATGAAGATTAACAAATGAAGCCTCACAAGGGGCTTTGAATTGCAGTGGGAATGGGATACCTAATTTCATTAGACTTCAGTGAAAATCCCTGTCTTAACTGCAAAAATATGTCATTATACTATAAGCTTCTGGTAGGAGCAAGGTTCTTTTCCTGAGCAATGGTTAGGTCTACTGCTGCCAGAGGACAGTCTAGTAAATTAAATATTAAACCAGAGTGACTTATCCTGGTGGAGGGTGGGAAGAATTAATTTCCTTTACAACTCAAAAGCCCAACAAATAAGAAATAGGGGTGTCTGTTTGAAGAGCACCAGCAAAGGCAGGTCACAAGGATCTATTTGATTTAGCAGAGCTGTAACATTAGTAAGAAATGCTGCTGTTACAACATGCCTTTCCTTTTCCTTTGCCATGAGGAGGGGTCCAGCACAGCACATACAGCAGATGAGTGTCTGCCAAATGACAAAAAAAACCCACAAACCGCCTAACAAGCATGTGAGGCTGGGGTGGGGATTTTAAATAGAGACAAATCTATTTCCCTGGGGGAATCGGTATTGAGCTGATCAGTATAAGAGATATTGCACCACTAATTAACGCTTGATCCTTTGGCTGCACTTGAAACAGATCAGGAGTATATCAAGTCAGAGAGCAGGTGCTGACTAGTTTGAAAGCAGTGGCCCATCAAATCAAGTAAAGGTTTTACATGCAGTAACTCCCTTTAAAAGGGAGAATGTAACTTGCTAAGTGATATATATATACTCAGACCCTTTCAAGTATAATACATTATTGACAGAGTTTTAATGCCTCTGACTTAGTTTTATTCCCCAGAATGTTTGTAAAATTCCCCTCTGCTGTACAGATCTATCTCTGTCTCATATTCTGTCCTCATTAGTTTTTTCTTGTGTGGAATGAGTGCTTAAGGAAGCAGGACCAGGTGCAGCCTCGAAGCCAAGAGAGATTACATTTTTGCAGAGGCTGCCTTGGTGGGATCTCCAAGCTCAAGTAGGAAATTCTGTTTTTTATGGGAGATCCCGTCTATCATTCAGTTTATATAGTCTCAAACCCTTCCAAAGTTAAGAGAAGAAGAGCATGCAAAAGAACAGATACTTAGCTGAACTCTATCACAAATCAGTAGAACCTTTTTGGAGCTGGATCTGTCTTTATTAGTAGCACATGGGTTTCTGATTCTTGCTGGAATGAGAAAACAAAGCTAAATGAAAGTGAAAAATAATAATACTTCTGAGCCTTTTTGAATCACAGAAGGAGTTAGCTTCAGGATTTGGGATAAGCTTCACACAACATTTTACTGTACCTGAAAAGCATGCACATACTTTCAGGCTGAATGATCTTTATTCTAAAGTAAAGGAAAACAGCAAACCAAGATAGAATAAGAGGAAACCCCCATACAAATGTGCATGATGGCTTTCCTCTGATAGGAGTGCCTGTGAACTGAATGCAAGTTTGCAGTCACCTTTGTAGACATAAAAACTCTCACTATTGCTGATTCCAAATTTTCACAATCATAAGATTGTCTTAAAAATCATCAGATTAAAAAAAAATTGGTTTCTTTTTAAACAGAAACATAAGAATATCCATACTGGTGCAATCAGACTAGCTCAGTGTTGTCTTCTGATAGTGGTCAGTGTCAAATGCTTCACAGGGAATAAACATGGAATTAATGGAACGAGGTAATTTATCAAGTGTCTTGTTGTCTAGTCCCTGCTTCTGGCAATCAGAGGTTTAGGGACATTCAGAATATGGGGATGCATCCCTAATCCCCTTGGCTAATAGCCATTGATTGACCTGTGCTCCATAAACTTAGCTAATTCTTTTTGAACCCAGGTATACTTTTGTGTTTCACAGTATCCCCTAGAATAAGTTCTACAGGATGACTGCTTTGTGTGAAGAAATACTTTCTTCTGTTTGTTTCAAACCTCATGCCTATAATTTCACAGTGTATCCTGTGGAAAGGGGAAACAACACTTTCCTATTCGTTTTCCCCCTCCGGTTCATGATTTTATAGACTTCTGTCATATCCCCTCTAGCCATCTTTTTCTAAGATGAACAGCTAATAGTCTTAATTTCTCATCTTAATGCAGTTCCACACCCCTAATAATTTTTATTGCCCTTCTGTATACCTTTCCAATTCTAATATATCTTTTTTGAGATGGGATAATCAGAACTGTACACAATACGCATACCATAGATTTACATAGTGATACTGTGATATTTTCTGTCTTTTTATCTATCCCTTTTTTCCATGGTTTCTAACATTCTGTTACTTTTTTTGACTGCTGCTGTACATTGAGTAGATGTTTGTTGAGAACCTTCCACAGTGGCTCTGAAATCTCTTTCCTGAGTGGTAACAGCTAATTTAGACCCCAGCATTCTGTATATACAATTGGGTTATGGTTTCCAATGTACATTACTTTGCATTTATCCATATCAAATTTTTTTTTGCCATTTTCTTGCCGCAAAGTGAAAACCGTATTTATTAGACCCTAATAAACTAGAACTCGGAGTAAAAATTCCTAAGTCCCATGTAGCAACACAGGATACAGTAAAAATGAAAAAGATTTAGGTAAGTCATGTGCTTGGATCCTCAGCTGTGTATATCAAAGAAACATACTAACTACACTGCTGCATTTATCCTAGTCATAATCTTTGATAAACCAGATCACAGACTCACAAGATTGGTTTCATATTCTTAAAAAAGAAAATTTGAGATAAAGAATACAAAATTCCATTAATGTTTATGGGTAACATTTTCAAAAGTGCCTAAGTGACTTAGGAGCCTGTGACAGAGTGAGAGCAGCTGAGGGCTGGCTTACTACTCCATGCACTTTGTAATCCCCCCTGAATAGGTAAAATTGGGAGATAACTGATTAACCAATTAATAAAGTGATTCAGTTCATCAGCTGGGGATAGTTACTTGGGAGACAAGAAGGGAGAGAGGGTGGAAGGAAGGGCAAAGAAGCTCAAGATCTCAGAGAAGTGAGATTCCCCCCCCCCCCCCATGCTAAAGGAGGTATGTTGAAGTTTGGGAAATGTCTTGTTGGGATAGGACAGGAAGCTGCATATTACACTGTAAATAAAGTACATTGTGATGAATTCATATGAGGAGGACTGCTTGTAAAGAGAAATCCAGGTTGAGGGAGCATGCTCTGTGACACTCGGGGGCTTGTCTGAGATCTTCCTACTTCAGAGCAGTCAAATGACTGGAGAGTGGGGCCTACAAGAAGGTACAAGGGACCAGGCTGTAGGGACGAACTCCTGTGCTGATAGTTGAGCAGCAAAAGGAGATACAGAAAACCCTTCAGGAGTTTCAACAGATTAGGGTACAGAGACAATTGCTGTTCTTTTGCTTGCCAAGATAACAAAGCCTACAGCAATTTATTGCAGGTCAGTCTCAAATGGAGCAACAGCTCTAGGAGAGAGGTGTCCCATGGGTACAAAGAGGAAGGAGCTGAAGTAAAGGGGCCAGGTGGTGAAGGAGAAAGCAGAATTTCAGCCCTTCCAGCATAGCTTGTGTCTCTTATAACAAGCTGTAGATTATAGGCAAGCTGGGACCCTACCACCTCCCATGTACCTCCTGTGAAGATTTCATCTCCTGGAGAGGAGGAAGCTCCCTTCACCCAGGGAGTTGGATGAGGAAGAGGTGTTCACATTAACCAAGAAGGAAATGAGGAGGAAGGGTACAGCAATGCATCTAAAAGCCAATAGTTGTTCCATACTCACCTGGACCCCCAAATACAATCTGACTGGTTGCACTGATGTATGCTTCAACTATGGATGAAGGAGATGATGGGGCCCCATTAAATAAAACAAGTAGGTTGATATGCCCTCCCTCTTGGTAAATGCAAGCCTGTACATTTACATTGGCTGACAGTATCTAGCTAGATATCATTTTCCTGCTATATAGTTGCAAATACCATCTCCCATGACCCCATCCCCTCCACCCATATGCCCACTGCTTCACTGAAACTCTCCAGTGAGTGTCCTCATATTCTTAGTGCAGCCAGATTAACTTTCCACTCCCTCAGTTTGCATTGTGAGATGAGTGCAAAACCAGATCACGTGCCTATATTGTAATCAAACCCTCCCCCCGAACAGCCGACAAGCATATGCATGGAGGAAATTTCTCTTTTCAAACAGTACTTTTATTGCACAGGCTTTTAGTCCACTACTTGTACAACTGAAATGCTCCCAGCAAAGCAAATGAAGCAGCATTAGTAATAAATGGTTTCCTGAGGCTGAAATAATATGGTTCTATGTATATACAGGATTTGCATACACACGTGGTTCTCTATCAAAAGAGCAGTGCTTTTACGATATTACAGGTAGCTTGGCAAGGGCATTATAAACTATGAATAGAAACATAGCGCACTCAGGTTTGGTAACTCAAGATTACACAACTTACATTTCCTCCTATATTTGAGGTAGCATTGCAACATTACACGTCTATGGAGGCACTGAACACGGTTTGGAAAGGCACCGAGAACTCCATCCACAAACTCATACAGACCTGAATGGGGTACAGTTGGCATAGAGAGGATACACAATGAAATTAGAAAAAGTCCATGTACAGGTTGGCTGGGCACAGAGCATAGAAGTGAGCAAACACACATCACCAGCTGGCATTTCCAGTGCTATGGCCTCAGCCTGGAGCATTTAATTAACTTTTAGACATTTAGCTTTCCAGTCTGTCAGCACCCTTACCAAACCTTTTCTAGGAAGGAGTATTTAAGCTTTGCCCAGACATTTCAAGACAGAACTTCTTTGGCCTGCACAACAGGACACATTCCCATGCCACTCCACCAGAACCACTGAGGGGATCATCATGGAAAACAATTTGGCTGCATGTGTCCACAGGCAGCCTCCAGACATCTTGAACAGCTTCCCGCTCTGCCCCTCTGGGATCTCTCATACATAAATCCTTAGGGATCATGACTGCCTGAAATAGGTGCAGCTGTTTTTACTAAGCAGTATCCGTCTATATATCACAATAAACCCCTCCTCCACAGCTCCTCTTAAATGGCTGGGTTAAGAGTTCCACCAATACTCACCCTCCTGTAGGATTTAAGGCTCTTGATGCTCTTGTAATTCTGAGGTGATGTGCATATATGTATGCAGAATGAGGTGGGAAAATCCAAGTAGCTGTAACAGTTCTGTTGTGGAACACCAGTCCTACTAGATTTACCTAACCATTCTTCTCTATTTGTTCAGCACTGACCTCAGCAAGAAGAATCGTTAGGTAGCAAAGCCCCTGTAAACATCAGGTCACTCTCAGGGCCAAAAGGAAGTGCACAAAAAAGGACATGCTCTCTGAGGATTTTACAGGGCTCCAAGCAAAATGCAGAGGATGCTAGGGAGTGGCATGAACAGCTGCTGGAGGAGAGGAGGAAGGACAGAGAGGTGCAGAAAGACATGGAGCAACTACTGGGGCTGCAGAGCCAGCTGCCTGAATTAATTGTTAACTAGGGAGTATCAGGGACACCGCTGCTGCAGTTCCATCCACTCCAAAGCCTGGAGAATATTGGCTACTGGCAGGGATCATATTCCCCCATGTCTTTGAGCCAGCCCTCACCCCCCCCCCCCAGTCATTTTTTACTCCACCCTACTCCAGAGAACAAAAAGACTTGTTTGATTGCAAGTCCTGTCATCTCTGATGCGCTGACAGCCAGTCTGCACATTGCGCTTTGTGTGCATAGCTGTGGTGTGCAGTTAGTAAAGCCAAAGTTTGTATGTTGCTGTCTCTCTTTTGTGATGCCAGTGTAGACGGTACACACTGTTAGAAAGCTGATGCATCTTTATTGTGGTTTCTAGCATTGCAGAGCTGCCTATAGTGCCAGAAAGGATTCCATATCTCATTAACTAAAGTAAGCAAGTAGTTAAAGTTCAGAATCCATATGACAGAAGCAGTTGCCTTTACTCAGTGTACAAATAACCAATCATTTTACTAGTGCTGACTGTCAGCCATCTGTACTGCAATAAAATATTCCTTAAAAGTCATTAATTGACGTACAAAACAAGACAGAATCCCACAGGCTCAAGTAGTGTACAAATACAATGTTCCACCAGTTGTACTAATCATTATGTGGACAGTAAGCCGTAGCCTGCTAGTGTTTCTGTATGTATGTCTATACTAGACCTGGAAGGTACAAATTCTAGCTGAAGAAGACATACCCACACTAGCTGTGATTGAGCTAGCATGCTAGAAATAGAAATGTAGCTATCAGAGCTAGTATGGGCATTTCTCCTTGAGCTGGAAATTTTACACCTGACAATTTAGTGCAGCAAACATATTCATAGAAACACTGGCAGGCTATTGCTCACTGTCCAAGGAAGCTTTTAAAGCTTTCTTCACCAGAACTGCATTGGCAGTAGCTGTTAACTAGCCTACTTTCAGGTTGTTTGAATTCAGCACAAGACAGCTTGTCCACCTCACCCTGGAGATAGGGTCTCACCCTTGCTCTAACAGATATTATACAGTGCAGAACATGCAGCAGTACTTGTGGGAATCCTTTCCCCACTGAGATCAAATCTTTCCATGAGACATCTCCACCTGCCCTTCTGTCTGCCCAGGTGATAAACAAATCTTTCCAAGCTTTTCTTTATTTGTGTCCAACTCATTGGCATATGAGCTGTCAGGCTTTATCCCCTAATGGGGGAAGGGTGCCCAAACAATACCCGGTTCTTTAGATGCGGATGCTGGGGAAGCTCCCGAAACCCCCAGGCAAAGAGCACCAGTAGCAATGAATTTTTGTTTACACACTATGTATGTGACTTTTATTTGTGATTACTGAATGCAGGTTACACAGATTACCAGATTAAGGCAGTGATTAGTAGTACAATAAACACCCAATATATCCACAGGCACTGTAAGCTACAATACCACTGATTGCATGAATGCAGGATTTTTCATCAATTATGGCTTTAAGCACATGATATAGAAAATATAACAAAGCCCAATACACACAAATCAAAACAATCAAGAACACAAGCCAATATGTAAGACACAACCACACGGGACCCTTTGTATTATTGTATAAGGATCTCATTCACAACCATTGGGTCACAGGGTTCACCTGTGCACCCTTGGCTGCACGCAGGATAAGTCCGAGACCTGGTCAATGGTTATCCCCCATTCACACTTCCCCTCCCCAGCAGCAAAGTGATAGCAGCAATGAATGCCTAGCACAGGGGGTGCCCGTTTATACACTCATACAAGAAGGGGATCTAGTGGGTCACGAGGTTCACCTGCACACCCTTGCTTTCAAAACTCTTGCGGGCCTTGGGGTGGCTGTGTACAGGCCAAGTCTCAGACCTGGTCACTGGTTATGGTTTCCTTACACACAGACTTCCACATAAAGTCTTTTATCCTTCTTATTACTTATAAACACAAAACAAACAGGGAGAAGTACTTACAAAACTATACCCAATGTAAGCCCTACACCTACCCCAATTCCTACTTCAGCCCCAAACCCAAGATTGGTGCTGCTATTGTTCATTACCTGAAAGTCTCAGCATAAAGCCGGGCAAAACCTTAAATTTTGTATTGCTGTGCTTGAGGGCCGGGCGCTACTCCGAGCCTCTACTTTAGTTATCTTTCCTTTGTTGCAATTGTTGTCGGGTTGCTAATCCGAACCTTCCCTCAGCTGGCCAGGCCTCGGTGCTTTATGAATGGTTCTATTGTCCGTGTCCTACAGAGAGCCGGCGGGGAGTGCCCTTGGGGTGATCAGACCCTCGGGCCTGTTCCAATGCTAATTGGAATGACTCCAACTCGCCCCCCCACATAAGGCCTCCTTTTATTGCTCAAAACCGCAGTGGCATGGTTTCTGCTGATTCATGCGGTTAGCTGCCTTGCCTGGAGTGTTAGGGACCTTTTAACCTTCCTCTTTTCCAACGGCCGGCTGCATCCTGTTCAAGAGCTTGAATACATGTCAGATCATGGTTGCCAAATCAACAATTGTGGTTTTGCCCATTTTTAGGCCTTTGACTTGATTCTGGGGCCTAATTTTTGACAACTTAAGCTTTTAGCATCCTGACATGAGCCAGGGAAATAAAGGGTAGGTTGGGTCACAGATAATCATAATTGGAACAGAAACCCTGTTAATGTCAATTGGACAATCTGCTGAAAAAGTCCCAACTTTCAACTTATTGAAAAGCCCGTTGCTCTAAAAATCTGGGCATTGGGGACTATTCAGACCAGCCAACATTTATATCAGTAAATTGTCCATGGTGATCTACCAAGGCCTTCATAACCATTGAGAAGTACTCTTTTTTGCTTATGTACTCGGAATTTAGGGTGCTAGGTGTGTGTGAGAGAAAGGTGGGCACGGACTGGGGATGTGTCTATCCCAGCACACTCAGGGATGCCCATCTCCTTAAATCTATTATTTCTGGCATGTTGGATAACCTCACTACCCTGTACAGCTCAAAGCTGCTGTTCCACAAAGTGCAGGTGTTCTGAGACTAAGGGTAACTATATGACCACGTCAACACTTTGTGAGTATTTATAAACCAAGCACTCACCAAGGGATACCATGTAGGCACAATGGGCCAAGTTCTGCTCTTGGTTAAATCAGTGGGGTTGTCCACATATAATTAGGGGCAAAATTTGGCTCGCAGAAGTTACACCAGTATGAGTTTAGTCAAATTTGCTTTGGTGTAATCAATCCATATTCTGCATACTCCACCACACAGTTGTATTAGTGTCACAAGGTGGATTGGCCCTTTAGAGGGAACTGATCCAGACCACCTGTGCCTCATTAACAGGCTCACATTGGGACCTAGCTGAGGGAAGCTGGTCTTCCTAAGAGCCAGAGGGAACAGGAAGAGGAGACTGTGGCATAGACTACAAAAAAGCTGCACTGAGTGAGTGGTTCTTGTAGGAAATCCCTAACTTAAAGAAGAGTTTAAGCCTTAGGGGAAGACTCCAGATAAGAAGGCCTGAGAGCAGCTACTGAGCAGAGTGCTTCAAGGAGCCCAGCCCAGGACTTTCATCTTCTAGTTGGAGAGCCTCAGCTGCTATAAATTTTTGTCCTTTGCTCCAGTGATGGAGCTATGATAATTTACGCTAGTTGAGCATCTGCCCCTCAATAGGCTCTGCACAAGAGGGTTACACAGGCATATTTTGTCCTCTATGATACAATGGCAGCTGTGTACTCAGCTGCATCCAGTACCTTCAGTACCCTCACTTGTAAACATCAGATTGGTTTGATGAAAACAATACTGATATAGGGAGACTTTTGAATGAGAAACATCAGCTTCATAAGGCTTGCTCAGGAGACAGCTCTTTAACATCTAAGAAGGCAGCCTTCAACAATATCAAGAGGACTGTCCAACACAAACTTAGAGAGATACAAAACTCATGGCTAAGCAACAAGGCAGATAAGATTCCATCCTATGCAGACAGGAATGATATAAGGAGCGTCTTTGATACTCTGAGGATGAGCCATGGGCCATTGTCATCAGAAACATCTCCAATACTGAGTGTCGATAGTAGTACCACACTGCTCACAGATAAAGGAAGAGATACTGCAAAGGTGGGCAGAACACTTTAACAACATCTTCAATCAAGAATCATCTATTAGTGACGAGGCAATTAATCGACTGCCCCCGACTGATATCAACATATCTTTTGCTGATCCCCCAATACTGAGTGAAACTGCAAAAGTGATTGACTTGCTGTCAAATGGTAAAGCACATGGAGCAGATGCTCTACCAGCAGAAGTTTATAAGATTGGAGGCTTGCAGGTGGCTTTGAAACTGACTGAATTATTCCAGTCAGTGTGGACTCAAGAAACTATACCCCAGGGTTCAAGGATGCATCCATTCTTCACCTGTACAAGAGGGAAGGTAACAGACAAGCCTGCTACAACTGTTGGGGCATTTTCTTCTTGTCAATAGCCAGCAAAATTCTCACTAGAATTCTGCTGAATTGTTTTGCACAACACATTGAATGAGGACTCTTGCCTGCGAGTCAGTATGGCTTCAGGAAAGGTCAATGAACAATAGATATGGTATTTGCAGCTTATCAACATCAGGAGAAATGCCAGGAACAGAACTAAAACTTGTCTATGACTTTCATTCACTTGACAAAAACATTTACTACAGTCAGTCAGTTAGTCGGGAGGGCCTTTAGAAGATCATGGCAAAATTAGGTTGCTTGGAGAAATTGATCTCAATGGTTCTGCAATTCCATGATGGAATGCTCATTCATATTTATGGATGACTGTGAGTTATCTGAACCATTCCCAGTCAGCAATGGAGTCAAACAGGGTTGTGTGTTGACCCCAACCCCCTTCAGTCTGATGTTTTTTTGCCAGTTTACAGATGCCTTTTGTGACTGTGACACCAGGGTTCGCATCAAATACTAGATTGATTGCAAGCTCTTCAATCTGAGGAAACGACAGGCAAAGATGAAGGTATAGGAAATGACTGTCAATGATCTTCTGTTTGCTGATGACTGTTCCCTGACTGTCAGATCTGAGTCTGACATGCAAAGCAGTATGGAGTATTTCTCTTCAGCTTGTGTCAATTTTGGTCTCACAATCAGGGCTGTCCTTTGGGGGGGGGGAGGGTGGCGTGAGCGGGACGGGGCAGCATGGGTCCCGCACCGCTAACCTCCCGCTGCTGTGCAGCCCGCTCCCCCCACAAGCAAGGGACAGGGTGGGAGGGCAGAGCCCAGCCTCTGGGCCAGCCTGCCCCACCCCTGCTCCTGCTGCCTGGTCCACAGCTGGCCCAGGGCCAGCTCCCAGCATTGGCCTTCGGTTCCCAGCCAGGGCCAGGGCCAACTCCCACTGGCTGCGGTGGCTCTGGGTCCCCAGAGGGGCGGCCAGGGTCCCTGGGGGTGGAGCAGGCAGTCCCACCCCGCCCCTCCTCCAGTGCGGGGGGCAAACGGGCCCCCAGGCTGATTGGCCCTGGGCCCCATTCCCCCCAAGGGATGGCCCTGCTCACAATCATCATCAAGAAGACAGAAGTGACGTACCAGCCTGCACCTGGGAAGCCTTATGTAAAGCTTACTGTTACTGTGACTGGCCAAATCCTCCAGGCAGTGGACAAGTTCACGTACCTCGGCAATACATTGTCACATGCAGTTCCACTAATGATGAAACCAATGTCAGAATTGCCAAAATAAGTGTGGCTGTTGGCAGTCTATGTACACATAAGTGGGAGTGTGAAGCATTAGTCAATAAACTAACTGAAGATCTACAGAGCCATTGTGTTGCCAGTTTTGATGTATGTATGCAAAACCTGGAAAGTGTACAGATGCCATGTTATGAAGCTGAATCACTTTCACATGGGCTGTTTGAGGAAACCGAAGAGGGTCAGATGGCAAGAGCAGGTCCCAGATACTGAGGTTGTCATATGAGCAGATATTCCAAACATCCATACTTTGCTGATGAAATCACAGGTGAGATGGGCAGGGCTAGAAGGGCTAAAGCAGAGCCCAGAGAAAGGCAGTGTTGGAAGAGATGTAGGAAAGACGACAGACCCTTAGGAAGGAAGGACTGTACCCAGAGAGGCTGGGGTAGAGGAGTTGTTTTTGTGCTTGTTTGGATTTGGGACCCAGAAGGAGTGGACATTTTGTGACATGGCTGGAAGTCTAAACCGCCTCAGCAACTGAACTGTGCAGAAGACTGAAAGACTCACTACAGGTAAAGGGAAACTGAGCCACGGTGCCGCCTGTGAGGTGCTTTGCAACTGCATTCTGCCATGTAGGTGTTGAATATTGTCTTTGAGAGAAGCACAGGAAGCATCATTACATATTAAAAAAGAGTTTTTAATAGCAGGAATGGGTCTATGCAATGGAGGTCATTGGTGTGGGATTGGTAATTTAGGGGGAGTGGTCCTGCTTTTTAGCAGGGGGTTGGACTAGATGACCTCATGAGGTCCCTTCCAACCCTATTATTCTATGATTCTATGGTAGCAAAAAGATATGGAAATGATGGAGATCTCCCCACAGCTGCGCTGTTATTTGTGAGCAGCTGTGTTATCTTCCCTCCTGTCCTTCCATTGCTTAGCATGGTGGTCGTGTTGGCAGAGTTGTCTTCATAGCCTGTGGTTATATGCCACATAAACAACCTTTCACTGAACAGGAGACAGGTAAATTACCTCAGGCCTTTTAGCTGCCTGCGGTTCATGAAGCTCTGACACTAATGATCACCGCACCCTAGCTGTAGATATTTCACAGAAACAAATTGGGACAAAGGACTTCCAGTAGAAACCTCCCTCTAGCAGTGGGATAAGTGCCTTACTAGGAAAGCCCTCTTGACACTCCATTTGGCTTCGCAATTAAAATGAATTTTGGTGTTATCGATTCTTTGCCCTACAACAGCCCCAGCACAAAGGGGCCAAAAGCCTGATGAACTCGGCCTCAGCAATTCAGTGGAGTCTCAGGATGGTGCAGAGCTCGGATATCAATTCTACCCCTCTCCTGCCCACACCCAAACACCTCCTGGCTATCCCAGTCTGTGGCATATTCCTGACAAAAGGCATTATGACTGGATGCCCCTTGTGTTCCAGCTGTTCCCCGTGTCAGAATGTCCCTTGGGGTCCTGGAAGTTGACAGAGCTCAAGTCAGCATCCTTGAGGCTGTTTGAACTTGTATTAGGGGCCTCAATGTTTCGGAGCACAGCTCTTCTTCTTAATGCTGTTTTCAAATGCATTTAGAATCTGTGTTAGACACTGAACTAGAAGCAGCTGACCTCTTTCCCTCCCTCATTCCAATATTTTCCTTGTTTTGATACTAGTACCCTTCTGTGGATGAATCAAATGAGGTGATAGAAATATCACAACTGTCGGCTCCTTTCTAGTCTCTATCTTCTAATCTCCCACTCCTCCGCCCAGCATTAATATACATTACCTCCAAGATATGGCAGACTTCCAACTTCTTGGGAGTCCATGTCTAACACTTGAGCATGGGCTACCAACTGTCCATGGCAGCAGCCCCCTGATTTCGGAATGGTTACCACCAGTTTCTTTGAAGTGCTCCCCATCAGTTATCTCCTGTTGCACAGTGCTTGTGATTCACGAGTCGGTTTCATGCAGCTGTCACTCTTTAAGTCAGCAGGCATTTGAAGACATACCAGCTACTCAGTGAAAGGGAGAAGAGATTAACAAAACGTTTATCTTCAATTAAATGATTTGGAAGCTGCATAAGAATAGGATTCCTTGCACCATTTCCCTATAAAACCAGTGACGTCAGATCTCTTTCATAATCATAATAAAAAAGAACGCAGGCAACTGCCAAGGACTCTGATAGTGGTGAAAAAAGTTTGTACAATTTTGAGCCATATGGGGGCTGATTAATTCACCTGTCATACATGGTGATTTTAGACAATGACTTCAGTGAGTTGCTCTGTGTCTTCTCATTGCTACCTTCACAACAGCCAGTGACTCCTCTGCAAGCCCAAGGCTGAGAAATTTGCTGTCGACCATATGCTCTAGGGAGCCAATAATAAAATACCCAGACAGCTGACCCAGCACACAAGCAGTGGGTTTTTTAAAAATGTCGTCCTCACAATGAGTCAAGTTTAGTTCTAGTGTAAGTGCAACTGCCAATGAAGCCATGGTCTAGAGTCTCCTCTCACACCAGTGTATGCCACTGACTTCAGTGACACTATCCGTGATTTACACCAGAATAAGTGAGAAGAGAATATGGCCCTGTTGGCTATTGCACCCACTTACTCCTGGGCTGAATTTGCCCCAATGTCTTTCTTTATCACTTAACAAATATGCCATCTTTAACAACAGACTTCAGCACCTGCACTCTCCCACCGGTGGGCCTCATCTCTCTGAAAATCATTTTATCTACCACAGCAAGAGAAGACATTCCCTCAGAGGAGATTTCTCAGAATCACAAATGCTGCTCGGCAAGAAACAGACACTTCATTTGCATTAACTGTGAAAGTATTTCAAAGCTTTGCTTCCTGGGTTTATTTGTCTGTGACTATGAACTCTACATTCTGGAGAATTTGTTCTCAACATCTGGAGTGAGTTTGATGCAAATTCCGTAGCAGAACTATTGACAATACTGGTTCACATGAGTAAATCCGCTTGTATTCTTTAAGACCTGGCTTTTGCTCTCTCTGACCAACTGGCCTCCCTTACCAACTAGTGCACATTGCAGTGCTGCTGAGAAATCAAATCTCAGACAGAAAAGATCTCATTTTAAAAAACCAGACAGCAGAAAAGTTTGCAACAGCTAAGTTACAAACTGCTATCAGGCCTGGGTAGCTAGTTAGGTACTCCATGATGAAACCAGAGTTTTTTTTGCCATTGATACAAGTGGGAAATGTTCTTGTCATTCACAGTTGAAGAATATCAAAGGAATTCATGGTATGAAAGTTGTCTGTCTCCTACTGCATCTGCATACACCATGTGCTGGGCCACTTGGCAGGCTAGGAGATTACGTCAAAAATCTTGGAAAGTTGGCTGCCTTTGTTTGATATATCAGAAATGCTTTCTTTCCACAGCAGTAGCCTTGTTACTGGAGATTTCAAGCAGAGAGAAGGGCCTACATCCAGGACAAACCAAAGACAGTGCTTCTCCCATTCATTCCAGGGTCTTCAATAAGGTGCCTTAGGGACAGATTCAAAGGAACCATGATGGACTCTAGCAAGTGTTGCGATTCCTGTTCCACTCTTCAGCCAAAGGAAATGTATTCATATTTGCTAGGAATTTAGGCAAACCAAATAAATCTTACTGTCTGTGTTCTGCAGGAGCTACCACAGCGGGTGGGCTAGAGGTGGTGGGGTAGTCCAGGGGATTTAGTCACACACAGCCAATAATATTAATAAAAGCTGTATAGCTGAAATCTCCCTGACAGCTTTGAAAATCTCTTTCTAAGTGTCTCTTTCCACACAGAATTGAGTTTGGGTGAGCCCAATGTTTCCCTTCCCCACCATTTGACAGAGGGTTCTATCAAGTTAAAAATTAGATATTTTCAATGGATTAGATTTCTTTATCCATGTTCTGAACACTACCGTATTTAATGAAAACAGAATTTTAAAATGATAAATTACTCTTCTGTACTTTCTTTGGTTATTGTTTACATTTTACTAAACTTGGAAAATGAAAATAGACTAGTCATTTTCCCATTTGCTTATAGTTGTTCCTTAATCAGTTAGGGGTTTGAGTTCTCATACACCAGTATAACATTATGATGTTTGGGCTGTAGACAATATTGAAGAAAGTCTGTGTTTTTTTTTTTTGTTTGTTTGTTTTTTTAAACAAACCATTTCAATTGGGTTAAAAAAGTAATAGAAATATTGATCTTCAGATTTCATCAAGGTTATTGTTTATTTTAATTTATTTTTTTTACAAAGCCTAAATTTGCAAGCAAACTCAACCTAAACTTCTCCCATTAAAATAGTCACCTCAAAAGATTAAGAAAGAATTTAAGGGATGTGTGATTTTTCAAAATGTGAGTTCCTAGTGTTTGAACAAGTGACACCTGAAAGATCACTATATCTGAAAAGCATTAGTGGGAAATGAGGTCTATTTTTTATTTTCAATTTGCTTAGCTCTGGTCTACACTATAAACTTTTTTTGATATAACTAAGATGCTTCAGAGGGAGGAAAATCGATACCCCAAAGTAATGTAGTTCTATTGTTCTAACCCCCAGTATAGACAGCACTATGTCCAGTGGAGGTCTTTCTCTCATTGACATAGCTACCGCATCTTTGGGAGGTGTAGTATCTACACTGATGGGAGAAGCCGGAGGCAGTGTCTTCACTAAATGCTACAGCTGCAACACTGCAGCACTGTAAGTGTGGACAAGCTCTTACTTTGTGATTTTGACATCACTTTGTGTATAGTTAGCTTCACTTTTCCCTTTGTACTGCTGGGCTACAATTCTACAGTGAGCTCCTGGGGAGAGACCCCTGGGGAGACGGCTGGGAGGAGGGCAGGTAAAGAGCAGCCAAGTCTAGGGTTCATGCTGTGGTATTTTGGAATTATTTTTATTGATCAAGCAGATTCCAGAGAGTGCCTCTTTGACTCTATAGTGAGTATTTGGAGCTGGCTGAGAGCTTTTCTGGCTTATAGAAGTTCTGGTCTATGTCAGCTTAGCCCTTAAATACACAGGACGTCCTTTATGTTTGTTTTTTGTCTGTTCCATAGTAAAGCACATAACCTAGGCTTGCAGTACCACTTCTGCTCTGAGGGACCTGTTGCACTACTCTCTCCTCTCTGTAGACCTGTGGGGCTTTTAAAGTTTTAAACTTAAGGAATTAAACTTAAATTAAGGAAGCCCTTAATTTGAACTAATGTGTAGACAAGGCTTAAGTTAGTTCGAATTAAGCTTCCTTAATTTGAACTAACTTGCAAGTGTAGACATAGCCAATGGTAGTTGCAGGGACTTAGCACCTCTGACAATTGAATCTTGTTTCTTTAAACACCCACTCTTTAATATTCTTAAATATTTTTGGTGTGTATTGGAATAGGGTAGTATCTCTTTAAGTAGTTTGTGAGTCCACTGGTGGTTTTCTCTGTGTTCCATGTTTTATATGCTGCCAGAAACTAGCCAAGGCAAGAGTAAGTATGTAGTTAAGCCTTCATGCGTATGTATTGTTAGTAAACCCATTTCTTTAGGACCCAACTGTTCCCTGTGGCTTCTCCATATTGTTACTGTTGTGTAAAAAACAAAAGACACAGCAAGCCAAAATATTATCTTTGAGAAAGGTCTTACTTGATTTATTTATTAGATGGTTTCCTCCCAGCTGAGTTCCCAAGAATAATAGTAACACCTAATTGGACAAAGGCTATCAAAATGTTACTTAGATCAGAGATATCAGGTATATTATTACATCAGACAATCTTAATAAAATATTTAATAAAAATTTGTAGATCATGCATTCCTGCTCATAAGATAAAATTCACACTGCATACTGGCTAGCTTACGTAAATCTGAAAGGTCTTCAGAATCCCTAAAGTATCTAGAAAATTCTCTGAATATTGCGTACACATTTTAACACTCTTCTGTATATCTTTTGTTTTCACCCCAGTTTGTCATAATTTCCAGAGGGGTAGCTGTGTTAGTTTGTGTACAGAAAAAACAATGAGAATCCTGTGGCTCCTGAAAGACTAACACATTTCTTCTCCATGGGCTCCAACCCACTTTGTCAAATGCATGAAGTGGAGACTACAGTTGAGAGGTATGTATACACATGCCAGGGTGAAGGAAGGTAAGTGTTAGCAAAGTCAGTTCAGTTAGGGTAGATGAGGCCCGTTCACACCAGTTGATCAGAAGGTGAGAATGTGGGAATGGGGACAATTACTTTCTCTAATGTGCATTACTGTACGAATAAGGAATGGACACATTAATGCTTCCAAAAACCAACTGACCACAATACATACCTACATGCCTCCAGCTTCCACCCTGGACACATTACATGATCCATTGTCTTTAGCCAAGCTTTAAGATACAACCGAATCTGCTCCGATCCCTCAGACAGAGACCAACCCCTACAAGATCCCTACCAAACATTCCTAAAACTACAGTACCCACCTGGGGAAGTGAAAAAGCAGATTGACAAAGCCAGGCAGGTACCCAGGAGTCACCTGCTACAGGACAGACCCAACAAAGAAAACAATAGAATGCCATTGGCCATCACCTACAGGCCCCAGCTAAAATCCCTCCAACATATCATCAAAGATCTACAACCTATCCTAGAAGATGATCCCACACTCTCTCAAGTCTTGGGAGGCAGGCTGATCCTTCCTTACAGATGGCCACCCAACCCCATCAACAGGGGTCACAAAACTTCTGCAGTAGTAAGAGCTGAGTAACCAGCTAACTCCCCTTCGCTAGGCAGCCTTTTAGATACCCTTGCAAAGTTCCCATAAATCCCTTCTTTCACAGCCAAAGATTCAGCCTGTGGCAGGCACTTGTTTTGTTTTAAGAGCCCTTCCTTTCTCTGAGGTTTCTAAATTACAAACAAATTTAATTCAGAAGCCCAACAACAAAATCAGAGGTCTTTAGGGAGTTCATCCTCTGCATAAATAATTTGCCTCAAAGAGATTGGCAGCTCATCTGCGGTCAGAGAAGTCCCTCTCTGGAAGGAAATTCAGCATAAAATGAAAGGAAAGAATTGTTGGCCAGCTAGAGAACTATAAAAGAGAGAGGCATTTGCTCAGATCCAATAGGATTCTCCCCATTGTAGCTAGATTCATAACCCTAGAGGTGAGTAAAGAACGTGAATAGAGGGAAGCATAAATCTTTTAAGGATGGAGTCTTGCTTGAATCTTTCACCTCCTCTGGGAAAGGAAGAAGGAACTTCTGCCCACTCATAACAGTTCTGTTCTTGGGAGCCCTTTAACAGAAAAGTGCAAAGAAGCGTACTGACTATATGCCTGTGACCGAGGCCCTCCGTACTGCTTGTCCAGCATAGCCTAAAGCCCAATACCAGAGAATTATTCCAAACAATAGGGACCCCTCTAAAAATGAAAAAGACCCTATACTAGTAACCTAGTGGTTTATCTTATAGAACAGATTTGGGTAGTTGGCTTTGTCTCCCTTGGTCATACTAGCATAGAAATGGTCCTAGCTAAGGAGGGACCACTCTTCCCATTGCCTGTTGCTTGGCTTGCCTTTATATTTTCTGCTTCCTCCTGCAGCAGTTTAAAAGCAACCCTGTGTATGACTGCTATGGTTGGTAGAACCATTTCCATTGCTGGAATATCTTTTGCTTCTCCCTCCTTTAGACAGTGGAACATGTTTAATTACATTTTGTAACTTCACTATGAATTTTAGGAGCAAATAAAGATAAATGGGGAGAAAAAGAAATTCTTTTAAAGTGAGCTTCATTAACTACCAGGCTATTAGAATGAGGGTCACTTTGCTCAGACTGAAAGTACTGCATATGCCTAATTACATTTTATTTAAGTTATTTCTTGTTAGAAATTTAATATGGCTGGAAGCACAATTTAATTATACCTGGTAGCTAGGTCTAGGAAAGTATAGTGATGAGTGTTTATGCTGGTCTTTTAATGTTTACATTTAGTTTATATACTTGGGTCAGTTTCCTCCCAATCATGTAAAAATGTTTACAGCCTGTATGTCTCCATGAAAATTGGATTAATACTACAGATACTGCTATCTACCCTCAATACTAAGCTAGTTGAATGAACAACTTTTGTTGTTGGGCTTTTTTTTTTTTTTTTTTTGGTAGTCAGTGAGCTAGATAGAAAGGCAAAAAAATCCAGCACAAGCTTTTTTATATAAAAGGGTTTGGGGGTATCCAAAGTATTTGGCTAAATGGGGATGGGAAAGGGGAAGGCCAGAGAAAGTGACCTTTTCTGGGGGATTTAACCTTTCAAATGGATTTGCATTTAAATAGTGCGTGGGTAAGCAGGGTTGTAAATGGGGTTAGTTTTTGGACATGGTCACAGTTACCTACATTTCTGTTCTTATATCATCGTGTGTCCTACACTGCTACTTATATGCCTTCATATCTTTTCTCTGGACTCACCCACTGTGATGGAATGCACTGCTGTATTCATACCCTACACACTATTGTAATTACCTTTCTGTGAGATATGCCTTGTGAGGTATCATTTAAAAACTCATAACTTGCTGGTCAATAATACCATAGCAAAATTCATGTAACAATATTATGTGTAAAGTTATGAACATCATTTCAAACCATGACTAAACTGTGTTTCCCAGATAAGTCTGGGGTGTGGCTAAACCAGCTTCTCAAAGATAAAGAGCTAGTTGATGTTCCAACTGAAGGTCAAGAAAGCTGATGGGCCATCACTGATCATGTGGCCATCCTTTGGCAAGAAAGAGGGACAGGGACAAAGAGATCTGCATCTTAGCACAGAAACATCATGAAATCTCCTTGCTCCAACAGCCCCCATCCCTTGGTTCTCAGCTGGAAATGCTTTTCTAAGAGGGACTGAAACTATAAAAAGAAGGGGGAAACACCCAAGGTACACATCCTCTCTCTTCCTGTCCATCTGACTCTTTGCATCTGAGAAGACAAAGGAACACCTGTTAGATCAGGGGTCGGGAACCTATGGCTCGCGAGCCAGATGTGGCTCTTTTCATGGCTGCATCTGGCTCGCTGCCAAATCTACCGGGGCAGCGGGGTGGCCGCGGCCGGGGCAGGCTCCCGGTCTCCCACCCGCCGGCCGCCTCAACTTCCCCGCCCGAAGCCGACCCGCCCCGCCCCCGTTTGGGTCCCCGCCCGTGCTCCCTCCCAGCTGCAGACTCCTGCTGCGGCCGGGCTGGGGAGATTCAAATCTCCCGCCCTGAGCATGCTCAGAGAGAGCGTGCTCAGGGCGGGAGCGGCCTGGCAGAGAAGCAGCTCTGCCGGCCATCCCTGCAACTCCCAGCCTTCCTTTCTCTTCCTTCTCTTCTTTCCTTCCCCTTTCTTCTTTTCTTTTCTTCCTTCTTTTGCTCCCTTCCTTCTTTCTCTCCCTTTTTTTTCCTTTTCTCTCCTTTGCCTGCCTTCTTTTTTCTTTCTTCTTCTCTTTCTCTTCCTTCTTTCTCTTTTTTCCTTATTTGTCTTCCTTTTTTTCTTTCTCTTCTTTCCTTCCTCTTTCTTCTTTTCTTCCTTCTTTCTCTCCCTTCCTTCTCTCTTTTTTCTTTCTCCCTTCCTTTTTCTTTCCTTCTTTCTCTCCTTTGCTTTCCTTTTTCTTTCCTTCTTTCTCTTCTTTGCCTGTCTTCTTTTTTCTTTCTTCCTCTCTTTCTCAAGTCTCAACGCCTGCATGAAGCTTAACCTCACCACGTATCAACCAGACTACAAAGCCATCAGCAAAACCATGCAGCACCAGAAGTTGCATTAATGGTAAGAAGTACTTTATTCATCATTGGTTAGCAACATCATAACAACGTTATTAAAAAGAATTCAGAGACTTATTGTACTTTAAAAGTGTTGGTCGTACATAAAATGCACACATTTACTTGTATTTAGTTTTAAACATATTGTATGGCTCTCACGGAATTACATTTTAAAATATGTGGCATTTATGGCTCTCTCAGACAAAAAGGTTCCCGACCCCTGTGTTAGATGCTGAAGGAGGTATCCTGACCTGAAAAGTTTGTTCAGTAATCCTGTTGGAAGCATGTGGTAAGAAACTTTGTCTGAATCTAATCTAGTTTTAATTTAGCACTAGAAATTGTTTTATCTTTATTTTTCGTGTAACCATTTGTTATTCTTATGCCTCATTTCTTATAGTCACTTAAAATCTATTAAATTATAGTGGATGGGTAACTGTATTTAAGGCGGCAAGTTGTTGTATATTATTCCCTTAGAGGACTTAATATATTTGGACTTAATATATTTGGATTGTCCAGGAAAGGGAGAGGGAATACAAGACATATATTTCTGGGGGGAGATCTCTGACGGGGAATGTTCTGAGTGTGTACAGAGAGCCAGGGTGTGACCAGCAGGCTGCAGTTACACAAACCTATCTGGATGTGACCTGCATGCTGGCAAGCTGCTTGTGAGTGATCCAGATGGGGAGCTACAACACCAAGGTATTGTAAGGCACCCCCGGTTGCACGGCAAGGGTAACACAGCCCTCCACTGGTCTGGATTGCACCCGAGTATGTCGTACCCACTTAGGAGCAATGTTCCCTCTAAGGCTTGGCGGCTTGTGTGCAAAATTTTCAAGCCGTGTGCAAAAAGTTAAAGTAATTGTAAATAGAATTAATTAATTGTGTTTAATTGAATTTGAATGAATTTTGAATTGAAATTTAATTTTTAGAAAGGTTTTTATTTAAAATTAATTTTTTAAAAGTTTTTTTTTAAAAAAGGAAGGAAAAAAAGAAGGGAGGAAGGAAGGAAGAGAGAAAAAGAGAGAAGAAAGGAAGAGAGAGAGAAAAAGGAAGGAAGAGAAAAAGAAAGAGAAGGAAAGAAGTGGAAAGAAGGAAGAGGAAGGAAAGAAGAGAAAGAAAGAAAAAAGAAGGAAAGAAAAAGGAAGACAAAGAAGGAAAAAAGAGAAAGGAAGAGAAAGAGGAAGAAAGAAAAAAGAAGGAAAACAAAGGAGAGAAAGAAGGAAAGAAAAAGGGAGAAAGAAAAAAGAGAGAAGGGAGAGAAAGAAGGAAGGAAGAGAAAGAGAGAGAAAGAAGGAAGGAAGAGAAAGAAGGAAGAAAAAGAAGAAAGGGGAAGGAAAGAAGAGAAGGAAGAGAAAGGAAGGAAGCAAAGAAAGAGAAAGAAGGAAAGAAAAAGAAAAAAGAGAAGGAAGAGAAAGGAAAGAAGGAAGCAAAGAAAGAGAGAAAGAAGGAAAGAAGAGGAAACAGGAAGAGAAAGAAGGAGGAAGGAAGAGGAAAGAAAGAAAAAAGAAGGAAAAAAGAGAAAGGAAGAGAAAGGGGGAGAAAGAAAAGGGAGAAGGAAGGAAGAGAAAGGGGGAGAAAGAAAAGGGAGAAGGAAGGAAGAGAAAGGGGGAGAAAGAAAAAAGGGAGAAGGAAGGAAGAGAAAGGGGAAAAAGAAAAAA
>ML685791.1:4714896-4773743 GCA_007922175.1 Pelusios castaneus
ACTTTATTTTTAAGTGTGGACACACTAAGTTGACTTAAATTACCAAGTGTAGACATAGCCATAAAGCAGGAAACATATTAATTAATGAGCTGATGCTGGACAGATCTTTGTCCAGCCCAAAACAGTATTATCTCAGGATGCATTCCTGGGCAGTAAAGATCTTGAGATTATTGGCTGTCCCTTAGCTCTATGGTGGGTGCATATGTGACTCAGTTGGGTGTGTAGCAGCATCTGCTGTCATCTTGGATGTTAACAGGGTCTGGACAGACTCTGTGTATCATCAACAGAAGGATACTCGGAAGTCAGCACAAACCACAAGAGTAAGGAGATTCAGTAATCCCCCAGACTCAAGATGCATCAGGCTGCATGTCTGTGGCACTGTTGTCTGGAGATTAAAACCTTTCAGAACTCTGCTGAAAATGGAGAAACCAGGACAGAAAAGCAGAATGCAGGAGAGCTTAAACTCTGTGTATCCGGGGCTAGGGATCAGGTGGGGGATTGGGTTTTTGGAGAGTCTCTTTGTAAATGATCCTGGTCAAAGTTTGAATTTACTGAATGTTCTCTATTTTAAAAATACAATCTGCATCCTTCAGTAACCACCAATATGTTGATGGTGATCATGTGGTCATATAGAGCACTGCTATCTTGGTGCTTAGTAATATTCCTGCACCCCTCTCATGGATAGCCAGGCCACTCATGAGAGAGATGGGGGTATGCAGCAGTCCAACTGCCATAACGACAACATTCAGTCTTAATATGGCAGCTGTGAGGACTGCACTGAGCCAAATGAAGGCAATCCACAGGCACACCTCACATGGCCCCCATATGACCACACCCTCATATTGTGGCTCAGCCCCTCCTGGGAGGGGCAGCAAGTTTCAGAGTGAATGGGACAGTTCACATCGATTGGTTGTTGTGTCAGGCTCTCTGCAGATGCAGGCTGGCCACAGTTCTACTCAGGTCACATTTTTAAAATTTTCTTTGCATCCATGAGGTCTAGAAACATTTTTTTAAATGAAAGTTGAGATTCTGATCTCACCATGTGACACTGGTAGTTAGGGCTCTAAGGAAGGACATTTAGTGCATTAATCTGGACCTGGATGTTTATTTTCTGTAATTATTGTGCTACCATGATTTTATTTCCTTCCTTGTCTGTAACTAAATCAGGGAGAAATTCATGCCTGTACAAAGAGCCTTCAGATAGCCTATGCACCAAATAAGATTCAAAATAAGGAGGCTTGACTGGATTTTTTAAGTGGTATATATATATATATATATCTTGTGTATGTCTTCTGCAGAGGGATGAATGAATAGAAGATGTATCATAATTTTCTGGAAGTTTCCAAGTTGTATAATGTTATTGCATTCTCTACATTATAATGTTGCATTTTGTAGTCTAAAATAGAAAGTATCTTTTACAAATTATAGAATTTAAAGCAATCTTTGAAAGAGTATAGTCCAAACATTAGAACTACCAGAAATTGTGTAGTAAAATACATTTTCTACTCATTTGATGCAGAAAATGTTTGAAAGTAACTTTGAAAGATTTTAAATGTAAATATTTAGATTCTTCAAAAGCCTAAGATGGTGAGCAAATAATTCTATGATTGTGATATTCTGCATTTGTTTTAAAATGATGGCATTGAACAAGAGAAATCAAAGGTGACAGTATCTAAAGCACACAATATTAGCCTAACTCTGTTCCCAGAAAAGTTAATGAGAATATTACTTTTAATATAAATTGGAGCAGAATTAGGCCAATGTTAAGCACTTATGAAAATTCTACCAAAGAATATTTCTGCAAGCATTTTCTTTGTATTCCTAGGTGGGTGGATTTACAGTAGATCAACAGTAGTAGCGTGTTAATAATTCTATCCTGAGTGTTCAAAAAAGGACTAATCCAGGACTGCCAACGGCAAAAATCAGAATTAAATGAAGTGTTTCTTGAATTGTGGGAAAAAAGAAAGGGGCAGAGGAAAGGTTCCCATGCTACAGATTCAGAAAGTAATTAGTTATATTAGGTTTTATGGAATAAGATTAAACTCTCATACTATAAAAATATTTTTCAAAAATCTGTTTCGGCAAATAGTTACAAATTGTAAACTTTAATTCAGTTGTGTGTTTTAAATTATGCTCTTTGTAATACTCAGTACTTTATAATATAGTCTTGAACTATGTGTTCAACTGACTGCATAGTATGCTGTTTTGATATAAACATATTGCACCTTGTCTTCAAAAGGACTGCAAAAACACTTTGAAAAGTGACTGTCAATGTCATGAAGCTTATATGCTAAGTTTTTTTCATGTCAGCAACTCTATCAAATTTTCACAGTTTACAAATAACAAGGTATTTTTCACTAATCCCCGTCCTTACAAATTGAACTTAGGTTCTATATGTCATACTGGGTTTTCCTCTGGTTTATGCATTATCACTATTCATAAAGGTTTTGCACAGGGAATTTAGTTCACAACTCTGATCATGGTGCCTAAACAAACAAACAACCACCACATCAAAAAATCTAGCTCCTTCTCGCATTGCTGTTTAGTCCTACAGTGTTAAGTGATGGAGAAGGAAGGAGTACAAATGTGGAGTATTTGTCCTTTTGCTGTAGTAATTAGGAATAACTCCATGTGCATAGAGAACAAATCCACTGAGTAAAATGATGCCAGTGTTCTTTTATGGAGTCAATTTTCTAATCCCACCCATGGTTTGAGTTCTATGAAGAGAAAAGTTTGATGTGTTTTGAGAATCTCTTTTGATTCTATTGCCCAGACACTGTCAACTCGCAATAAATAATAAGTGAATTTTCGTTAGGTACTAGAGTCCCCTACTGGTGCAGTTGGCAACTTTATTGCTTTTTGGTGCTTTTTGGCTGACAGACTGTATTTGGCTTCTGTTCTCCACAGCTGACTGTATTTTAGTATTGTAAAGCATTAGACAATGCACTACATGAACTTTGAGACATGGATTTGCTGCCCGTGGGGTGAGGAGTTTATGACAGTTTGCTGTTACACCACCGCCAGCACCAACCATTCGAAGACTGGGTTAAAATCATGAGATTTTTAAAAGATTTTTAAAAAAAATTTGGGGATCTTTCCATTTGCTTCCTAGTTTTTGAGCCATTATGGTTCACATTTGCAAGTTTTTCTCTACAGTAATAAGGGCTAGAAACTTTTTTTTTAATGAAGGCTGAGTCTCATATAATCACATGACTCCAGTACCTGGAGCTTTAAGAAAAGCATCAAATATCATAAGACCCATGATAACATTCTGAGAGTTGGCAACACTGTTGCTATGCTAGCTTTTATCACAACAGCTGCTTATTTAGCTGATGGGTGCCAGAAAGAACTATACTTTTTATAACATTAATGATGCTGCCTTTTACCCATGTTTGGATAATCTGTTCCCCGTATCTGTTCCCCTCGCCATCTAGTGCCTTTGCAACACGTGTAACTGTATTTCTTCCATGGGAACAGTACAGAGTGGAATTTTGCTCCACTATTTTGATGTATTGTTGAGTGTACTCTGTTCCCATGTGAATATTTGTGCTACAGGGGCTGATTATGTCCTAGCCATATGAGAAAGGAAAGTCTAACCACAACAGCAAGGAGGGAGTGTGATTTTACTTTTGCATTTTTTCTTATAATGGTTGTGTGTTTTTTCCTATTGATCTACTTGCCTGTAAGACAGGATGCACCAAGTCTGGACTTGATCCATTGTTCTCCTTTACTGTATAGCCAATTCAGTAGCAAATGCTACCATAAGATGAAAGGTAAAATAAACACCCCTGGCAGATTCCTTGCAGAGCGCTACAATATATATTGTATGAAGAAACATGGTTTTGTAGAGTATTTGAGTCTCTGCTTAGAAGTTACCACTATGTGTCTCACCGCCAAGAATCTGCCCTTTTAATCTTCCACAATAACAAGAGCTATTTGTGCCCTTGCAAGAACAAAGAAAAACATAATTTTGCCCCACTAAATGAGCTTTAAAACTGATTAAGTCCAACTCATTGTTAGCACCTGAACACACACAGCAAGCAATGAGATTAATATTTTAATACATACCATTGAATCTACATGAATGAAAGCGAAAACAAAAGCTGGCAAAAATAAATTAACTCTCAAATGGGAAGTACTTGAGGATCGAGTTACGTGATGTTTCAAAGCATGAATTGTAATGTATGTTTAAAATATGACTAAGCCTTTATTCTCAGCATGTGCATTATACTTAGAATATGGAACAAGGATTTAGCTCCTTTTCAGGCGCTACATTCTTCACAAATTTTTCTTAAAATGAGACTGTTTTTTTTAACCGCTGTAGGAAACCATGCATTATTAACAGACAACTATACATAATACAACACAGCACTCTGCAAAGTAACAATGATTCTATTAACTCATTCATTGTACAGTTTTGAACCTTGTAACTTTTTATTTTAGAAGATATTAAATTGGATATTGATCAAGAGACTAGGGCACGGCCACAACCTCAGCCCTGGAAAGTTCATGGTTTGCAGACACCAGGTGGGGGAGTGAGATCTACACTGCAGGGCAGACTGTGCAGCTGTGATATGTGGAATTCCCCTCAAAAGGATCGGCACGTCTTTGAAAATGAATTCATCATTAAAATAAAAGATTTCTGAAGCTGTGGAGGAAAATGGGGGTTGATTAGTTTCAAATTAACCTTTTTTGCATTTGTTTTGCCATTATCTTTTTTATTTTTTTAAAGCTATGTTTTTTTAAGAAAGAATGCAAGAGATTTTTTGACAGCTTTTAAAATATTATGCTGAAATGCTGCAAGACATTCTTTAGTGAAGCTTGAGTCACTTCAAACAAAGGGCATGCTAGAAGCTGGTTACATTCAAGAAATTTGATTTAGGAATTCATTGACTTTCCCCTAGAGTTTGGTAGGGTGTGCATTCATAGGCTTTTCCCTATAGATCCTTAAAATGGCTGCTCATGAATAATTGTTTTCTACAGTATATTTTTCTGGGTGACAACAACAAATGACAAAGATTAGCAGAGTACCTGATGGCTGTATGGTATTTTATGCTCCAAAGATTTTGAATCTGATTCTCCAAGGTGTTGGCCTGAGTGGAAGTCGAGGATGTTCAGCATTTCACAGGATAGGACCCGAGGATACTATATAATGATAAGCAATGGAAGTATTTATGTATTTATTGGCTGAAGGAGTGAAAACCCTCCGATTTTAGCACCAGGTTTCTCCCTTTATGTCCTTGATGGACTTTGAACACTGGTTGTCATTATAATTATAAATAGCTTACGTATCAGTAGGAATTTGAACATGAGCTATGTCTTTGCCACTGAAAGCACCCTTTCTACCAACCATCAGGAGGATCTGTTGCAGGTTAAGGCTGATGGCATCAAATCACAAGAAAACAAATGTCAAATCAGATACAAAGCACAATCAATATTTTTGGCTATGTCTACACTTGCAAGTTAGTTCGCACTAAGGAAGCTTAATTCGAACTAACTTAAGCCTTGGCCACACTAGGCTTTCATTAGTTCGAATTAAGGGCTTCCTTAATTCAAACTAATAAATTTGATTGCTTAGTTCGAACTAACCCTTAATTCGAAATAGTTAGTTCAACTAAGTCAATGTGGCCATATTAGTTCGAACTAACTGCTTGGCTCGAACTAATTGGCAGATTGACCTTCATGCAACTGATTAATTTGAACTAAGCAAATGCCCTGCATGGACATGGCTAGTTCGAACTAGCATTCTAGTAGGGCCATGCTAGTTCGAATTAAGTTAATTCGAACTAACTAAAATTAGTTTGAATTAGTTAGTTCGAATTAACTAATTGGAACTAGCTTTTGTAAGTGTAGACATAGCCTTTGTTTTATTTTGCAATGTCAGAATTTTCTATTGATGATCAGTATGCCATTATTAATGGTTTCATGATTGTGAAAGTGGTCTGGGTAAAAAAAAATTAAAAATTCTATTGCAACTGATAAAATTTTTATTGCAAAATCAAACTCAAAATAATACATTCTCTAAGCAATTTCTGGGAAAAGATGTATTTATTTGGCTTTGAATAATACTCCCAAATATTAAAGCTGCCAACTGAAAAGAGAACAGATAATTAGAAGATGACAACAGAGAGCACAAAGCCAAGGGAGGAAAACCTGGAACCCAGCTAGACAGCAACTCCTACCATCTAATCCATTAACAGCATACTATAATTATGTTTTGCTCTGGCATTAAACTGGTATGAAGCACAAAGACACTATGACTGAAGTTTTAATCTCCAGAAAATGAAATCTCATCCTGCCTAACAGCAAGCAGCACACACAGAAATGCAACTTCAATTAGCACTACTGTAAATGTTAATTTAGCACTTGGTAGGAGCATTCAACAATATATATATAAAATGAGGGGCTGATGGTCCTTTGAAGGCATTCTGTGCTATTATTTTATTGCTCCACTGTTTTCTTCAGTTCATTTGATTGAGATGGAATGAGGAGAATTTAGGAAAATAACTTATGAAAGATGCCCCATATTTTTCTAACAAGTTTGTACCTATCTAGTTATTTATACCCTGCTCCTTCCCATGGTGTCTATGACAATTGATAGCTCTCAAAACTGAAGTCTTCTTTTTAACAGGATAGCATGGTTAGCACCTGCGCAAGCTTCCTTACTCTGCCCCATCTTTGTGCCTTTTCAGTCTTGTTTCGGAGGGTCCATTGTAGGAGTCTCTATTGCCAGTATCAATTACAGCCCATTCTTATGGTGGGTTTTGGGCTGTGGACACCTGGCTACTGTGAACTGGAGTGAAACTACCAAATTCCTTTCATTTGATCATTTTCATTTTATTTCATGTGTTTGACTGGAGAAGAGGCGACAGCCCAATGGGTTAATAGTTATCAACTGTATTCGTTGCAGTGCTGCACAGTGATGTATTTTCTGGTTGTTGCTATTCAAAATTTGCTCCAGTCAAGCTTTAGTATTCAGTTCAGTCATGGTGCACATAGCTCTTTTTTTTACAGGATTAGCTTGTGTGAACAGTATGCAAGTTTAGTTCTAGTAGTCAACTGCAATATTTGAGTTTGGTTTAGCATATTAAAGTACCAAGTACTGCTTTTGGTTGTTTAAAATTATTCCCTGGTGGCAGTGCTTATTTGTGTTTAAACCACAGACACCTATACTTATAAAATTTAAATTGTATAAAATGTCACTCTTATTATTTGTTTAAAAAATTATGCTAGGTTTGCCACAAAGTATTCTGTGGTTTGCTGTACAGCCCCATGCTATATCATTTTAGTAAGAATCTTAAAACATGGGTTCTCCCCCCCCCCCCTTTTTTTTTCTGTTTGTTCCGCTCTTTAATTACATTCATATCAGCTACTTTGAAGTTAATGAGACTGTTGGGATATGTAAAAGAGAATCCTGTATTGATTTCAGTCCTAATATCTTATCCTGGCATCTTTATTTGCTGCACGTAACGTGTATTGAGTGAGTTACGTTTACTGACATGTTGTGACAGGTATAAGAAGTTAGCAATCACCTAAGACTTTATGATGTAAAACAAAACAATCTGAAAAACCCCATACAGTACTGCCTTCTGATTGGCTAAGAGGTTTTGGAATGTACAGGTTGCAATTCATTAAAGCCTCAAGAGATCATTTCACATTCAATTTCTAGATTGTCAAAATGTAGCCAACTGATTTTTCTGCTGTTTTTGAAAAAGAGAGAATTTCTAAAGACAGGCCAAAGAGACAATGCTTAGGTTTCAAAGGGGTAGCTGTGTTAGTCTAGGTCAGCAAAACAAACAAGGAGTCCTGTGGCACTTTTAAAGACTAACATATTTTATTATCACATGAGCTTTCATGGGAGAAAATCCCACTCCTTGTTTGTAATGCTTAGGTTGGGATTCACATCAGGTTCAGGTAACATTCATGGGAAATCAGAACTTGGGTTCAGGTTCAATGGAGATGATATCTTGTTAGCTGACTGCTACAGTTCAGGGCAACTGCTGCAGCTTATTCCCCCTTTGTGTCCTCCTGAGATTATCTGTTTTATGCTCCCTCCTCCTCAATTGTCCACGTCTCTGTTTTCCTCCTCACCGTGATTTTCCTTGGTTACACAATTCCCTACCTACTCTGTGATATCCCCAGCCAGTCAGACTGCCTGAACAGGCCAGGGTCCAAACTTTCCTTTGTTTTTGAACTTTATGTAACAGTGTAATTGTCTGCAGTTATAAGTTACCGCACAGCTCTTTATAAGCCAGCACATTTATTCATAAGAACATAAGAAAGGCCGTACTGGGTCAGACCAGAGGTCCATCTAGCCCAGTATCTGTCTACCGACAGTGGCCAGTGCCAGGTGCCCGAGGGAGTGAACCCAACAGGCAATGATCAAGTGATCACTCTCCTGCCATCCGTCTCCATCCTCTGATAAGCAGAGGCTAGGGACACTATTCTTAACCCCTTTCTGGCTAATAGCCATTTATGGACTTAGCCCCCATGAACTTATCCAGTTCCCTTTTAAATATTGTTATAGTCCCAGCCTTCACAACCTCCTCAGGTAAGGAGTTCCACAAGTTGACTGTGCGTTGTGTGAAGAAGAACTTCCTTTTATTTGTTTTGAACCTGCTACCTATCAGTTTCATTTGGTGACCCCTGGTTCTTGTATTATGGGAGTATTTAAACAACTTTTCCTTGTCCACTTTTTCCACATCAGTCATAATTTTATATACTTCTATCATTCCTAAGGTAAAAGTATTAGGGAGAAAACGGCTGTAAAACAATAAAAGCTAAAAGCTTACCGGAAGTCAGCCATCAATCTTATGGAAGCCTCTGTAATCCAAAATCCTTCCAACCCTTCCCAGGTAGGACTATGGCACCCTTTGGATACAAAGTCCTGTCTGTTTGCTGGATCAGAGAGGAGGTCACGAGCCAGTTGAAACTCAGGCTATTTATCCAAAACCCCTTTCTTTGTCTGTTGATCTTTGAAGAATCCAATCTGAACTAGTATATGTGAGCTTCTCCAGCTGGTGGTACCTCTCTGGAGGTGTTACTACCTGATTGAATTTGCCTACTTATCCCCCATTTTTCCTCTTCCTGGAGGAGTTGTGGTCACCCTCTCCCATGGAATTACATGCAATCCCTGACCCACAATGATACATAAACTTCATATAGCACGATCACCCCAAAGTATTACAAGAAATTGCCCTATCTGTCACACTGACGTTCTGAGATGTCCATCATTTAGGGCTAAATTTTTGGGAGATCATGAGATCATGGAAGGCTTCTTCTGTTTTGAGACTATAGAAATCTCCTGAAATCAGCTGTTCATAAGAGTGTTTTGCCATCTTGGACAGAAATCTAGTAATCATAGTAAAATAAACAGATGTCATCCACAGCCAAGATAAAACTAGTAAATAGGCACAGGTGTGGTTTTGGACCAGATTTGGAACCATAACAGATTCCAGGATTCAGCCCTTAAGGGAAATGCCAGTAGAATCTTTAATCCTGTTTTTGTTGATTTCTGTTGGTCTCTGGTGACTTTGTTTGGTGGCCCAGTAACCAATAGCTCAATAGATCCATTGCTCTGTTCCAGAACCTAGTTGGTCAGCTGGAATCAGTAAGACCCAACTGCACATTTGAAATTTGCACAAGGGCATCTCTTCATTTCACTAGGATATACTCTGACTAGGCATCCATTGAAATTTGAAGAGGCTGTGATATGAAATATCAATTTTTGACCCATCTGTGATTAAAACTATAATATTCTCTCATGTAGACTGTTTAATCTTGTAGGTGCAGTTTGTGTGAGAAGACTATCTTTTGGATAGGCAGGAATTTGTTCTAACCTCTTATTTGGTTTCAGTTTGCCTGGGATTGCCAAATCCACCCAAAAACTCAGAATAAAACTTGGTGGAATCCAAGTTTCATCTGGCATCCCGTCAAAATATTGAGTTTGTTATGGTCTGGTCTGAAATCATAAACTGGCCTTTGCTTGTTTGAAAGGCTTAATGAACACTAGCAAGTCTTTTAATAAATCTGTGCTGTCTGAAGTTCATAATCAGATCTGAAACCAGGTGAGTTTGTTGCTAATATTTTGCACATCTGTACTTACCGTAAGATTTATTGTACTTCCATAAAACATTAGGTGAAGTTCTCTAATGTAGGCAGGCCCCCAAATTCTTTGATTCATTAAATAACTCTTCATCTTATGCAATTTAAATAGATTTTCTTTGGGTCTCAAATTTAATTAGATAATTGAAGTATAACAGTCAGGAAATGCCACAAGCTTGCCCAGGGCCTTTCTGTCACACCGATGCATGACCAATATACAGCAGAGTGACATTATTATAGTCCTGTAGGACCTGTCATCCAATTTAACAGTGCCTTATTGAAACTGATAGGATTACTCACATGCTTAAACTTAAGCACATGCTTAAATGCTTCCCTGGACTAGAACCTATAACAGCTTGGCTTCAAAGAGTGCACTGCAAAAACTTAGTATTTAAGGGGTTAATCTTCACTGTGAAAGTAAAGTCTCTTTATCTGGGTAAAGACGGTTTCTTTTTGTGAGGCTTTCTGTGGCAATGCCAGATTCTTGCCTTTGCTGGGCTGGAAATCTGTGTGATAGGGCCTCGAAAAGGCAGTTGTCAGGTTGGATGACTGATCACTTGAAATTGTTATTTTATCATTCCAAATATGTTACCTCCAGTTTTGTTTTGTTTTGTTTTTTATTTAGATTAGTTTATTCCACCCTGAAGATGAGTTGGTACATTTCCTTTTTAGCTTATTTAAACAAAATGTTACTGTCACAAAAGAAAGCAAGCCCTTGGGAAGCAGACTGTTGAGGGACACTGGCAGCAAGTGTCATTGATTGTACCAGCTGTTTGTGCAGATTAGAGAAGGGGAAGCCACTTGCTTCTTGTAGAATTTGTCATTGCAAAGGCTGTTTCTTAGAATGTAGAGTACCATATCAGTTGTCCCATAAAAAGTTCTATGAAAATCAAGGTTGACGTGCAAGACCCAGCTGAGTCTTGTCAGGACCTGAAACTTAGGGCTGCACCACACACTTCTTAGTTATTTCTTCTCTTAAAACTTCTTTAACCCAGATGCAAATAGCAAAAGCTTCTTCTGGGAAGATATTTCTGGAAAGTTTCCAAACTCTCCCAGTCTTAAGTTTCAATTTTTGTTTACCAAGTGTCGCCCTCAATATACTTCAGCCTCACTGGACCAAGACATTTTGAAAGGCCTTGAATAGCAAAAGAGCATGTGACACACATCCATTGCCTAATCATTTCTGGGGTTATCAACTATTCCAGTTTGCTTCAGATAGTCAAAACAATGGTCAACTCAAAGGACTTCAGGTTTCAAGCTTCTACTTCTATGAGGATTACTGGCATAGCTTAAAAAGTTCAGAATATAATATGACTGAGCTGGTTTCAAAGTCTTGTCAGTTTTAGAAGAAATGATTCAGAGGTGAATTTGTACAAGATATGTGCCCTCTGTTTGCAGTAAGGCTCAAAATTAGGTGAAGTTCACCTGGTTTTGACTGACAGTTACAAATCTAGGGTATGAAGAAAAAGTTATTGAAGTCCTAGTGGTCAGGATGTTAGCCTGGGACACAGGAGACCCAGGTGCAATTCCCTGTTCCTTGCCTAGCCAGTCCCAGTCTCCCTCTCTGAGCTCAAGAGCGGTGTGCCCATCTCCACCTATAATTGAACATCTGCCGTCTCACTCTAGAGGAAGTGAGGAAACTTCAAAGAGTATCCCCCAATCTGCTTCACCTGAGGGGTTACAAGGATGGAAGTCTTACTTCTAGCTCAGTGCTGTGGCAGCTGTGAGCTCCCATTTGGAGTCTCACCATTGCTGCTCACATGAAACACTGCATACATCTGATGGGAATGAGGGAGGGAGAAAAGCAGGAGAAGAGGGAAGGGCTTTAAGGGACATTCCTGTCACTTGGCTACATATAAGTGGCTTGGCTGAAGGCTGCAGACTGGACAGACTTTCTATCCATGAGACTGACTCCTTCACAAAGCACACACCCTGTGTCTGTAGCCTCTTTACCAAAACCTGCCAGTACATTGAAAGGCAAAAGCATCTAATTTAAAACTCTTTTCTCTTCTTGCCTCTTCCTCCCCTCTCTGCAAAGAAGCAGCTGCCAGCTCTTCCCAACTCAGCACTGGCAGTAGCTGGACCCCAAAGGATATCTATCTAAGTAATGTGCTCAATTACTAAGCCATGTGATCAATTTCATTTCTCATACATTTTTACTTCACTTGCACATTGCCCACTAAGCCATCTCTTCAAGGATTTAGCTGGACTCTCTAAGCCCCAAACCAGCTTCAAACCTGCCACAAAACACATCCTCCTTTTCTCCCACCAATGTGAAATCCCTCTCATATAGAGCTACGTTACTTCAAAAGCAGGGTAGGAAATATTTAGTACTGGACCAATGACATGTTAAGGTTCATTATTTTGGCACTCATGACCTTTTGACACCATTAAAAATAGCAGAAAGTTAAAATGTTGCCTAAATTAACTTTAATATTCAGAATAATGTTGACTATATATTATATTCATACGCATTCATTCATCTCACGCTGGAAGTCCAGATACCTGTGTTCTGTTCCCAACTCTCTCACTTGCTGCAAGTCACTTCACTTCTGTGCCTCATTTTCCCCACTCACAGTAATGCTTCCTATCTCTGTAATGTTCTTTGACATATATGAATAAAAGTTCTATGTCAGAGTTAATATATACATTTTATTACATATATACCAGGGGTTGGCAACCTTTGCTGGCCCCCATGCCAGCCCCCCACCTCTCCAACCCTCAGTGTGTGCCGGGGGCAGGGCCAGCAGGTGCTGGGGGTGGGACCAGCAGGGAAAAGAAGCTGTTTGGTTTCCATCAGCCTTGGTTAGTACTTGCAGGGTGATCCCATCAGGCCCCCAGTTCTGAATTTTCCTAAAAGCATGTGTTCTGCAATGTGCAGCCTGCTCCTGAACAGTTCAGAGAAATAATATGGCTTATTTCTCCTTTAAATTGACAAAACACACCAGTTTGCCATGCTAATTGGAGTTGACATTCACTTTAGTACAAACACAGCACTCTTGGTTGAGATTAATAGTCAAAGCAGTTTTATTGACAAAAGAAGATAGGATTTTACGTGAGCTGAAGTATAAGAGATTGTTAGAAATAGTTATGAGCAAATAAAAGTGAAAACACATCTAAAAGTCTAAAACTCAGTTGAGCAAGTTTTAGTTCAACGCTTTCTTCAAGATGGCCTTTCTCATCCACAGCCTTCCAGCAAAGTGGTGGCTGAACTTCTCAGTTAGGATCTCTTCCAGAAGCTCGGTGGTGCTGGTGCCCTTATCTTCTTAGGTAAAAGAGAGAATGTGGCAATCTGTGCCCCTTTCTTTTATATTGAATCTCTGAAGTGGATTCTCCAGGGCCATGTCTACACTACAGGGTCTGTTAAGTTGACTTAAGAAGGTTGACTTTAAGTCGACAAAGTCAACCTTGTTAGGTTGACTTAACAGAGCGTCTACACTTAAAGTTGACTTAAGTCAACCTTGTTAAGTTGACTTAACAGAGCCTGTAGTTTAGACATAGCCCTCCACACTGTCTTTAAGTTGATTTAATAAGGTCAACTTAAGCCTTAAGTTGACCTTCAGAGGTGGTGTTAAGTTGACTTAAGGAAGCGCTTAAGTTGACTTAATAAGTGCCCAGTGTGGACGCGGCATTCTGTAGGTCAACTTAAGCATCCTTAAGTCGACCTAAGGTGCAAGTGTAGACGTACCCCTAAAGGCTGCCCTCCAATGTAAAGCTTATGCAAGCAGTGAGGAGATGACATGGAGTCTGGTGCTGAAGGAGGCTCCATGCTTTTCCCCCTCACGTGTTTGCTGAAATGCAAATTGTTCCGTACCCTACCATTCCATCTCCCTCCCTCCCCTGCCCACTGTCTTGATGACCTTGTGCACTACACAGATGTAAATTGAGGTAAACACATTTCTTTTTTTAAGATAGGCCTGTTTAACAACTTTTGCCTGGGCAGGGCTGCCTGGTTTTGAGCATACAGGGGAATTAACAACTTTACATGTAATATTGCTACATGCATTTCACTATGATATTATTGACCAGTGTGTTATTAGTTTTCAAATGATACCTCACAAGGCATATTTTGTACAAAGATTATTATAATAGTGTGTAAGGTGTGAATACAGAAGTGCTTAGGGTCATAGAGACCAACGCATTCAATTATTTCCTGGCTCTGCTTTCTTTCCCCCTTACTCTATCTTAGGTACTTAAATCTATAGATATTTTGTAGGAATTATTTTGTCCTAACCATTATTAGATCATTCTCCTTTCCTTACCTAGCATCTTCCCTCCCATATGAAAATCTTTGGACACTCGTGACCAATTTTTCAGTATGTTCAACCATTTGCAAGCGTAACCCCTCAGATCTCCATGGACTGACTGATATTTTTGCAAATACTAAAGATGAAATTAAGGAGGCCTACTGAAATGTTTGCTCACTTTCTCTTGGATCTCTTTCTAACACATTTTTGGACTGACTATCTCTGTCCGACAAACCATTTGTGTTTTGGGGATCATCTGAAAATTGCCAAAGTTCTGTTTCCATAATGGAGCAGGTTGGAAAAGTTAGAGAAATTCAAAATTCCAACAGAAAATTTCTCATAGCATTTTCTGCACAATTTGTTCCTCCCATTTTTTGATCCTCTAATTTTAAGGAGCGGAAACCAAAGAGGCAGATTTAGGAGTATTAAGTATTACGTATTAATGTCCTCAAAAGCAATAAAACACTTTGACAGCTGTGTTTATCAAGTCTCCCCTCCCTATGCAAATGCAAAAGAGTATGTTTTCTCCCATCATTACAAGACACAATAACTGAAAATTTCTGTTTTAAGGAGTGTAGATCTCTCTCATCTCTACCTATGACCTGACAGGGATCTTGAAAGGTAATGTTCAGTTCTTAGTAATTTCTCTGCAGCCTAGAGTTGTATTTCTGTGGAAACCAGGCATTATGGTTTGAAGAGTTTGAGGTAGTGCATAGCATGAGGATATCTTTGGTTTCAAAGTGTTAAATCAATAACTTATCCTGACACCTACACATGTGCACGTATGAAGAGTTTTTCATCCACATACATGCTGCTGCTCTGGTCTTACTAGCAGGCATTAATGCTGGGTGGGGGAGGAAGGGGAAGGGAAGCCACAAATTGTCCCCCCTACTGTTACTATGCTCATATTACCAGCATGACAGTCTTGTTGCTGGGTACATTAACTGGAGTTTAAAAAGCAAGCCCTGCTTACTGGCCCCCCTCCCCTCTGACCCCAGAGTATCAAAGTTGTAGCTCTATTTATGGACTTCCAAACTGAAGGTTTGACATACTTTGTCTGCAAGTAGGAGAGGACTGGCATGCTGCCTAATTCAACCTCCATCTCCTGCTTTCATGTGGTGAGGAGATTTATGCTTTTAGTTGTTGTTGTTGCTCTGCTGGCTCTCTCAACTGAAGTGTGACAATCTGGGTATGGGGGAGAGGGTGGGGCGTAGTAGCTTCTGTGTGCTCCATTCTGGCAGCTTTCCAAACCACCTGTAAGTGAGGTGCGTGTCTGTAGCTACTCCCAGCATGGTTCTGTTCCTGGAACACAGGCCATAATAAAGTCAGAAGCAATTTAAACCAATCATCCACTTTTCTAGTATCTTGTCCTTGATGGTGGCCAGCACTGAAGAAGGTGGTGATGATGACTGGGGGAGAATTGTACCAGGGCTTTGAGCTCAGGGGCCTCCCAAAACATTTGCAATGTCATGTAAATTGAAATGGGAAGTTGCCTCAGCAAACATGATGTATCATGGCTCCAAATTTATGTCAATGGGCCTGATGGTTGTCAGTACTTGATGATTCGGAGGAATGTACAAGAACCAATAGAGTAAGTGATTATGGGCTAAATAGTGCATGGAAAGTTTCTTGGTCCCACTAATTAGTGGTTGTCTTATGCATAAGGGTTTATTTCCTTTCCAAAATTCTGTTTTGTAAATTATTTTCACTTCTAGCTATTGTAAATCATGTTACCATATAAATGTCTATACCCTGAAGTCTTTAAACTGTGGTTTAAGGACTTCAGTAATAGAGTCATAGGTTAGGGGTCTATTACAGGAGTGGGTGGGTGAGGTTCTGAGCCATGTATGTGCAGGAGGTTGGACTAGATGATCATAATGGTCCCTTCTGATCTTAGAGTCTGAGTTTGATGCTCTTTTGAATACTCGTCAAGTGCTCAAAAATATAACATGAAAGTGGGGGAATAGAAAACTGTTTTCTTCTGCAGTCCCTATCACCTTTGTGGCAATCTGAAGAGAAATAATTTTCATCTTATCTAACGACTGGCATTTTTCAGCCATCCTGCTATTATTTTAGGAATTTTATTTTCACACAGTAGTTCAGAGCATTTGCAAAAGTGGAGAAGATAGTAGACAACATTCTACTAGAGCATATGCCAAGGCAGTCCTGCTGCCTAACATCCTTGTTAAAGTTCTAATAAGCTCTATAGAAGAATCTTATAGAATTTTAGAAGGGATGAATTCAGTAGTGTCCTACAGAAATCATTCAAACCTTGTAGAATTGAACTGGGAATGATGACCTTTCAACAGAATTTGTAAGCATTCCCATAGAATTGTGTTGCAGGGATATCATTCTCTATTAAATTCTAAAGGAAGGTTCAGTGCTGCACACTCGGAATGAGTTCTTATCAACTCATCGTATTCCTTGAGATGAGCTTATTCCTCATCTCAGTTTATGTAACTACAAATGTTGGCATTTATCATCAATTTATCCCACCCCCAATCCCTGTTGTTAGACTCACCCCCCAAATAACACTTGGATTACCCAGTCTCCATCAATTCCACAGATGTCTTTTCTGACCTGTTCTTCAATACGTTTTCACACAAAGGATTTAAAAGATATCACATCACAAGAAAAGGTAGGAGAAGAAACAGCTGTATTGTTGCAAGCAAAATTTTGGGTGTACTACAATGTCAAAGGCTCTATCTTCTGGGTCACTAGTTTAAAATTAAATACCCCTAAATTTCATTAATGCAGAGCTAAGGTTGACCAGTGGTGCCTTGTGCCTTTCCTGAATGTAGAGAGTGTAGAGAGGCTTAAGTCTACCTAAATTACTCCCTGTCTACACCAGAGTTTCATTAAGTCGATTTAAGAAATTCCTTAAGTCAACTTAATGAAAGCTTAAGTCGACTTAATAAGAACCACCCGTTAGGTCGACTTAAGTCTTAAGTCGACGCCTTAAGTCAACTTAAGGATGGTGTGGACGGGGAGTAACCCTTAAGTCGACTTTATTAAGAGTGGTTAGGTCGACTTAACAAAGTGGACTAAATCGACCTTATTAAGTCAACTTAACAAAGTCAACCTAACTTTTTGTAATGTAGATATAGCCATAGAGTTATGGTATACACCAGCCTTGCAATGCAACCTTAACTCTGTCCTCTTGGAGCTGGCGATAGCTACTAGGAATGGCCCAAAAAGGGTAGTGCCATGATAAATAGATATAAGAAAGGACTGTGAGAAGATGTCATCGTTTCTGTTCTGTTACACAGATTTGAATTCCATTGCATTTATCTGCAGTTACTCAGGGGCATGCACAAAAGTGGTACGCAGGGGCATTGCTACCCTCAAATAATCAGCAAGGAGTACAGAGCCCCTCTGGGCCCGGACCCTGGCAGGGGTGGGGGGAGGGTGTGTGCTCTTCCAGCCCTTGGGGCCCTATTGAGGGGTGGGGTGGGCACTTCTCCAAAAGTGTGCTGGAATTTAAAATCCTGCACACACCCCTGCAGGCACTCAAGCTGTGTTCACTGTATTAGGTGCAGCAATGTTGAATGGTAAAGGGATTAGTTGCAGCAGGCTGGAAGAGTTGTCACTGAAATCGGAGGCGAGGTGCATGTGTAGCCTGAGAGAGCAAGTGTGTCTATTTCAGTGCTGAGTTCTGTAGAACAGGTTCTCAACCTTTCCACACTACTGGACTCCTTTCAGGAGTCTGATTTGTCATGCTTACCCTAAAGGTTCACCTCACTTAAAAACTAATTGCTTACAAAATCAAACATAAAAATACAAAGGTGTCACCTCACAAATGCAAAACTGTCACAGCACACCTGTTACTGGAAAATGGCTTACTTTCTCATTTTACATTTCTCATTTTATACTTCAGTAGATAGGTAGTATATAGAGCAGTATAAATAAGTCATTGGCTGTATGAAATTTTAGTTTGTACTGAGTTTGCTAGTGGCTTTTATATAGCCTGTTGTAAAACTAGGCAAATATCTAGTTGATCTATCCCCGAAAGATCTCTGTGTACCTCCAGGTGTACACATACCTTGGTTGAGAGCCACTGCTGTAGATTGTGTCAGTAGCCGTGTGCTGGGGTGAAATTGTTATGGGAATTGTTAGAAGTCCGATGGAATATATGACTTTGATCTCCAAGGCTTAGTAAGGAATTAAGTAAGTTGGCAATCTTTGCTGGCCCCTCTGCCAGCCCTGCCCACTGCACCCTCAGCAGGTGCTGGGGTCAGGGTCAAAAGGCCATCAGCCAGCAGATGGCCTCTGGTTCCCCACTCCAGGGCAGGCTCCTGTCCTCAGGGGTGGCACGGGGCTGATGGCCCCTGTTGGCTTCACCCCCTGCTGGCCCCGCCCCCTGCTGGAAGGCAAGCGGGGGGTAGTGGGTTGTGTCACATCGCCCCAGCCCGCCCAGAGCCGCGCCGCTGCCCATGGCCCTGGCCATGGCTGACAAGAGGGCAGGGCAGGGTGGGGCGGCCCCCCCTGGAGCCACCGCCGCTGGCGGGAGCCGGGGCCAGGAACCGGAGGCTGCCCACCAGCAGTGACAGCTCCGGCCGGGCCGAGCCGACCCACCCTCTTGCCATCCAGCAGTGTGGTTCTGGGCCAGCTGGGGCGATGCGAAGCAACCCGCTCCCCTCCCCTCTGCCTTCCAGCAGGGGGCGGGGCTAGCAGGGGCCCTCAGCGGCATGCTGCAGCTGCTGGCCGCACGGTTTGCAGGGCCAGTGGGGGAGCCTGAGCGGCGCCGTGTGCCGCTCAGTCTTGGCCCTCGTGCCAGCTCTGGCACGTGAGCCGGGGGTTGCCGACCCCTGGAATAGGTGTCAGAAGAAAATCTCAGGGCAAGGGTGGAGGGGTGGCAACATTTAGTAATTTAGTAAACACAGGGAATTAGTGGGAAGAGGGGGAAATGGGGGAAATAGTGGGGGGATGTGGAGGAAGTAGCAGGAGGAGCAGTGAGGGGGCCTGTGCCCCAAATCTTTTTGGTAGGGAGCAACACCCGTTAGTAAAGAAGGGGAGTTAGACTGTGGTGGTGTACAGTGATCATGACTTCTCTTTCCAGGGTGTTCTTTAGCATCTGCAAGAGTAGAATGCCTGTAGGTGTGGTGTTAGCTTGGTGGGACATCACAGGAAGAGTAACTAATGTGTTGTGAGCCGAGGATAGTGCAGTGGGCTGTTTACCTCACACAGGTGATTAAAGGGTTCATGAGGACTCAAGAGCCTAATCAGATGAACTGGCTGCACCTAGAGGGTGGGTCAGGCTTAGTTAAAGACAAAGCCAGCTGTGGAAGGAGTGGGGCTGAGAATATAAAGGAAGGAAGTCCAAAGCAGAATGAGGCTCTAAGGAAGAACTATACAATTGCTTGGTGGGGTTCACGTGTTGTGAGACTAGGAAGGAAAAAAGAGGAGGCCTCAGGTGAGAATTACCCCTGAGATCCTCTCCTCAGTAGAGAAGCCTGATAGGAGATTGTGGGCGAGAGAGAACAGCGTGAGATAGGCAAAGCAAGAGTGAGACAGAGCAAACTACAATGGTGATGAGGCCTGTTTAAAAAAAAAAAAAGAAGGACTTGAACTTCCAGGAAGAGAGTCCCAGGAGGGTTTTAGTGGTGGCAAAGAGCAAGGGCAATGTAAAAGAGGAATAAAAGGTCAAGTCAAAGAAGACCAAAAGTCTGCTTAAGTCTATATTGTTTGGTTTGGGATTTTTTGGGGGATTTTAGGGGACAGGCTTGATAGAAAGAAATCAGGGAAGTAGGAGCAAAATGGGCAGGAGCCCAGTGTGGATGGTGGGTTTGGGTTTGGGTTCCCCTACTAGCCACTGATAAGGTGGTGGGAAGCCCCTGTGAAGGGGATAGGGACTACGGGAAGACCTTGGAAAAGAGTTCCAAGGGGTCCTTATCTGCTTCCACTGGGCCCAAAATCAAAGGTAGAATGGTAAAGGGCCTGGACATCTATTTTTGCTGGACATTACACAGGAAAGAGCAGCTATGGTTTTTTTTACTCTGTTTGCTCTCTCATTCTTTATCCCTGTGTGATCTGTTATATGTTGCCTAAAAAAGCAATGATAAGTATTTATTTATAAAGGAGGGGGGCAAGTGAAGGTGTGGGTGAGGTTAGAAGTCAATCCTACACACAAGTTTTCTTGTTTGTTGGGTGTTGGAGGTGACAAAGGTGGGCACCTGCTCCTTTAGGAAGGACGTTGTCTGTTTCCTTTAAATGTCTTAAATCAACCACCTGTAAGTCAAACTCTCCTGTGTGCTTTTTGCAGATCTACATACCTCTAGGCCATATAATAATACTTAGTACTTTTAGAACACGTATCTTCAAAAGCTCTGTACAAATATTAACTAATTAAAGTAATTGCCTTGCCAGAATCATTTGACCCTTGTGCTTTCAGTTATAAAGCTGATGTTTTTGCTGAATAGGATTTGGGCTGTACAATTAAAAAAAAAAAAAAAAAAAAAAAGGGCAGGACTATCACCCAGTGAGCGCTAGCCAACTACAAATTGTCTGGAATTTATTGTGTGTGTGTATGATTAATAGAAAAATTGGAAACTACGCAATTAACATACCAACTGCTAAGAGGAGGTAAAGAGAGAACAGAGAATGATATTTTCCATTTGCAAGGTGAAGTGATACTAATATCTTCTTTGCTAAGTCATTGCCGCAGAGTCCAGATCTGCTGTTAGCACCTCTGTTTAAAGAACAAAACCAAAACGAATCAATTAGAACAGCAGCCATCTTGGAGAGGTGAAATCAATTTTAGTCCTATTTGAAGATGGAAATAGCTACTTGGTTTTATTGGAGGATTTTTTTCCCCCAGTGCCAATTGAGTACTTTAGAAAGGAGTTAGCTCAGCTAACCTCATGGCCAAAGTCCTTTATTCCTGAGAACAGCATGGGAAGTGGCAATGTCAGTGTCTATATCCTGCCTTCCAAATGAACCTCATTGAAGAAACCCTCTTGCAAGGGGAACAGTCTATTTTCCAGGCTCTTCCCCCTCTGCCTTCCTTGTGAAACTACAAACGATTAGTGCTAAATGTGATGATTATTGTGGGTCAACATTGTTTTTTTTAAACTGAATTTGATTTTGGGGAGCCGTGTTAGTCTATTGTAGAAAGACAACAGAGTCTTGTGGCACTTTTAAAGACTAACAGATTTATTAAAAAATGGTTTTGGAGAAAAAAAAATCTTGGCCCAGCTATGGTGATGACAGCCTGCCTGAGGTGCACACCTTGTCTTTTGGAAGGGTTGAAAGTCACCAAAATCATTTCCTATAAACTACAGAGCAATCTGCAGCAGCTCTCATTTCCAGGATAGAATTTAACAAGAATCCAAGAGATGAAAGAATCTTCATCTCATTACTTATTCCTAAAAGCTTTTTAGTCCCCCATAAACCTCCTCCCCCCCCCCTTTTTTTTTTTACAAACCATGTGTGGAAAAGGTCCATTTTATGGTTTTTGCTATTGTATATTAAGAACACTACATAACAATCAAACGTAATTTACAATCACTGTAAATGTTTGTATGTGGTGTGCTGTATATATAGTATCTCATCAGAGCTATTATTTTCTTTTAATTCTTTTTTGTATCATGGTAGCTTTTAGGCACTCCACTCAGGGATCAGTATCCCCATTGTGCTAGGCACTATACAAACACAGAACAAACAGATGGTCCCTGCCCCCAAAGAGCTTACAGTCTAGGTATAAGACAAGAAATGACAGCTGGATATAGACAGAATACAAGAAAACAATGACACAATGCCAGTCAGTGTGATAGGAAGCAGTCTCAGCACTGCAGCTGCCTGACGGTTGCCTACTGTTTCTCAGCTCTGTGCCACCCTAGGCTCCTTGGATTTCTTGGCTAATGTAGCAGCTTCTTTCAAAAATGAATGCAGTCAGTAATTGGCGTAATTTTAAAAAAAGTTCTCCCAACTATCCCTATGTTGTAAAATATTTACTGCAATTTTCTTTTGGAATTTTAAACTTGAATGCTGAAACCCTAAAATTATGAGTTACCCCAGTGTTCTACACAGGGTAAAACTAATGCTGAATGTTTAGATCATGGAAAAGAGCAACTGATCTCTTTTTAGGCCGTGCTGACAAATGCAAACAAAAGGACTCTGTGAGATGTTTCTCTGTGTAGTTGGGGGGCTACTTTACTGATTAATGCCTTTTTTTATAGCCTCCCCAGAATTGTGTGCTGGGCTTTTCCCCTTCCTGAGGGCATATATGAAGAATCCTCTGATCTCAAAGCAACTCTCAGGAAATGGGTGAGTCAAGGGGTAGGAGCCTCAAATGAATTTTTGTTCTACAAGAGATTCAGAAATGAATACCCACAAAACTCCAGTTGGAATGAATGGAGCCATTCATCTCAATGGGGAGTGGATGGGGGCTGGTATCAGAAATAACCTGCTAGACTTCAAAAAGCCCAATCTATTTATATACCATATGTCTTGCAATGCTAACCAGCTTCATTCATGATAAGCATGTTCCAGTAACACATCCTTGTTTGCCTAGTCTCTGCTTCTTGTTCAGGTTACCCTCTGCTCGTCTAGACAGCATATGGGTGTGGACCACTTCTTTTCATCACACCCTTTGACTTCTCCTTCTGCACTGACAACCTTTCTGACCCTTTAGCTTGCTACCTCTGCTCCCTCAGATCCTCATTTGACCTTCACCCTTGGATCAACAATCTCACTCATCAAAATGGCCCTTCACTCTTGTCTTACACAAATACAACTCCTATTCTGATCATTCCAGCACCAAATTCCCTCTCTCTGACCACCGCTTCATTTCCTTCAACAAAGTACGCTTACCCTCTGTCCTCTGACTCTCTACCCTGTCCTTTGAAGGCTTCCATTCCATTAGTACATCACTTATCAGCCACTCTCAGCACTTTCCCTGCTCTGCTCCCTCAAGGGACCTATTTATTGATTCGCTCCACTTCACTCTTTCCTTCACTGTTGGTTCTTTTGTCACTCTATCTGATCACTCAACCCCCCTCCAGCCCTGGTTCACTTCCACCACTGGGTACCTTCACTAATGCTAGTTTTGATCCCGTTTCTCTATTTATGCCATCTATCCATATGCTTCTGTGTCAGCTTTTAGCAAGGAACGTTCTCCCTTAATTAGCCTATAAGTGCACTTCTCTCTTCTTCAAATCCCTCTTTGAAACCACGTTCTACCATGATATCTAAAGGTAATGCCTGGGTAGATGGTGAATTTGGGAAAGTTGATACCAATTTAACACAAACATATCACTTTGATTGTATATTTCTCTCTTTCGCCTGTTGCTTGTTTTAATTCAGTTGTGAGCTTTTTGGTGGCTTCCTTTATGTTTGGGCAGTACCTAACACAAAGCATATAATAATAGTTGGCAGGGCCGGCCCAACCATATAGGTGAACTAGGTGGTTGCCTAGGTGCCAAGCTTTAAGGGCACCAAATTAAACAGAAATGAATTTTTCTCTGTTTAAAAATATATATTAATATATTATCCCTTATAAAATGGCGGGGGGGAGGGAGAGGACCAAAGTCACAGTTCACCTAGGGAGCCAAAAACCCTTGGGCCAGCCCTGATAGTTGTACTTTATGGACAAATGGCATCAACCATGTCTCCCCGAGCCGCCGCCTCAGCAGTGGCCAAACAGGATCTTACTGCCAGGACAGACAAAATATCCTTCCTAGAATGCATTGTTTGGTCACCCCAGCTTGGAACTAGAAGCCTAATCATGTTCAACCACTCTTGTTGGTGGGGTGAGGTATACGCAACAATGGCTCAGAATCCTACTGTACCATAGTCACAAACTGCAATTGTAATAAATAATCTTTGTGCTTTACAATTATTTTGATTAAATATTCCACTTATCAGTTAGACTCTGAGTACATATAGCTTAAGTGTGGGATTTGACAGCATACATCAGGAGATAAAATGTGACTAGGATTTAATTGTTCATTAAATAACATAATAGCCAATGCTTCTGTACCTTTACACATGAATTAAATCAAGGGTGACCATGTAGACAACAATAACTTCAACCGTTGCCATTACCAAAGAAAAGAGGGTACAGAAGAGATTAAGCCATGAATTATTTGTTCAGTCTCTCATCTAAGTTTTGGATAAAATGAGACAAAAATCCCCTAGCCAACTTTGCTTTTTGGTGTTGCAAAACAAAGCCCCAACTGGTGGTGATCTGCACACACAAAATGTTGTTCATTACTACTCATGTAAAGCTTAAAATGCTGGTAGAGAGATTCTGCTGATAAGATTGGTGAATGGAATGTAGCAAGAGAGAATCCATCATGAGTTCTGTTATAACTGGTAAGTTTACATTTATTTTTCTGTCAATGTAACTTATTTTCCATTTGCCATTGTGCTGGCAGGCACAGTAGTTTCATTTCTTACAGGCACTGCTGGCAGAAATCTTGGTATACATTAACGGATTATAGGAAAGCCTGTTATCTAGTCTTCCATCCTAACAATTTCCTTTCCCAGAACTTGATTTTACTTTGCTCAGTGTCACACTCCAGAGTACAGCATTTCATGTCACAAAGTAGAACTGGTCTTGTGGCGTTATTTAGGGAATACAGGTATTCAGAGGGAACTACAGGATTACAGCATTTGGAAGGGAAAAGAAATTTATCTGAGGAAATATTTTATTTTTTCATACACAGTAAGCAATCAGATAGTTTCAGTCAGAATGAGTAATAGAACAGGACAAGAGAGAACAAAAGTATCCATGAGAGAGCATGGTGTGTGTCTCCTGACACTCAAGCTGTATGGAACTCTGAGAACAAAATGACAGCGGAACTCTGTCTACTTGAAGAATGCCTAGAAATATAAAGGTGTACTACACCGAGCACAAAAAGCACCAAGCTTCATAGCAACGTACACAGCTATGAAAACTCTCCTGAATTTGTACGTAAAACAGATTTATTTACTGAAGTCACAGCTGCAGCACTGGACTTTCATGCAGTTGCAGTCTTTCTCTTCATTGTTGTAAACCCTATGGATGGGTCAATGGTTTGAAATAAAATAAAAACACTAAAAAGAATTGTCAAAAATCTGAACCAAACCTAACCTCTTCTGGAGTTCAAAACCTCTTGCTTTATTAATTATTGTTGTCATTTCCACACAATTTTGGACTCCCTGTCCCTGAGAGAACCAGAAATGGAAGCTCTCATTATGGTTACAGCATGGAGTTCTAGTGGTTGAGATCTCTTCAGCTGTCTTTGCTGCTGTAAGGCTACACTGTAGGCATCGATCTTTATGCAGTGAGTGATTTCTGTTTGCGTTTGGCATTGGGTAAAGCTTGGTTTTGCTCTGTTGAATTTACCATGCTATCTACTCTTCTGCCTTATCGAGTTTGGGAGCTATCAGAGTTCTGCTGATTTATTGAGTTAAGATCAGCTGCACCATATCAGATTTGTTCTGGTCTGAGGCTTGATTTTAAATCTGGTTGATAATACCATTTAGCTTTCTTTGGTCTCAGTTGAGTTTATGTGGGGATGCATACACTTTTGGAGTTAGTTTGGGAATTTTGAATCTTGAACTTGTTGTGCCTGTCTCCCTGGGAAAGTCACAGGATGGCTTCTAAGCTTTGACCTAAAGCCAAGAAGGAGACAGGTTTATTGGAGAAACCTTTAAGTCTTGACCAATAAGGAACAGGGTCCCAAAGGAGAATTGTGTTTGTAGAAAGAGTGTATTGATGGAACTTCCCTAAGCAACGCAGGCAGCATTGTCTACTTTCTAAACTGGTCGTGACTAATTAAATCAGATTGTATTGATTAGTATTTTGATGCAGTCGTGATCTTGGAAAGATCTCTCTCATTGACTCTCTCATTGAGTCCTTGTCTTATTACCAATAAGGCAAAACCTGAATACCTAGAAAAGAATACTGACGTGCAAGGATTGTGGAATAATCCGGAGAAATCCAAAATTCTCACAAGAGTCTTGATTAAAGACCATGCTAGTTTCTGGAAAAATGAAAACTTGAAAATTTTTTCAAAACTTGTAACTTGAGAATTTTTGGTATTCCAGAAGGGATGGAAGACACTGATGGTGTTTGATTTAATCCTGAATGAAAAATGTGACTCTTGAAATTTTTCTGGATTCTCCTGAAATACTGCGATTGCCCTTAAAATTTTTCTTTAGTTTTGAAACATCTTACTGGTTTCAGTGGTATATCCCATTCTGATTATAGGCAGTGGTTCTTAGCTTCTCATTCTGTGATCTTATGCTACAATCAAAGCAAGTTCTGTTACCCGCCATTCATTTACCTATAAAGAAAGAAAAGATGGCTGTGGTGAGGCAGATCCCTGCCTATCAGGAGAGGGTTAAAGAGCACCTCTGGGCACAATCAACCCAAACCCCAAGAACCTGTGAGATTTATCAGCCCAGGAGATGGGCTTCTCTTTAAAAGGAAGGATCACTGCTCAATACAGACAGTGCTCTGAAGGAGGACAGCAACTCAGAGAAGAAAGAGTTGCTGAGGGATGAATTAGCTTGAGATCCCTGACTGCCAAGATCCTCTCAGAAAGATAAAGGGATGGTACTTTTTCCTTTTTCTTTTCTTTTGACTTCCTGAAAGCCTAGGCTCTCTGCAGCCCACAAAGTTAATAGAAGGTTTATAGAAGAGACTACAAGATGGGGAAGAGACATGTATTCCTGTCCCAAAGCTTTAGGTTGAGGGATTTCCCTTGTCCTCAGAACTGCTCCCAAAACCTCAGGACTTTAGGTTGTTCTGCAGCTGTGAGCATAGCAGGCAGGTACTATGGCCCTGGTGGCAGAGTACAGAACAAGATTTGTTACTCTAACTTTTGGTTTGAACTGTTTTAATTCCCCCTCAAAAGGGGGTAGAGATACTAAATAGCACAGTCAAAGGGGCTGCACTGTGGATTCTGAGGCAGGAGCAGGGCCCGCCTCTCTCTTCCCAGGGGCAAAAAGGAGCAGTAAAGCTTACTACAGTGGTCCTGACTAGAGATGGGTGAACCCCTTTTTCGCAAAAATAAATGCAAGTTTAGATTGGCCAAAACAAGTCAAGAATTTATTATCTCTTACTATCCCTTTAATATCCTTTACTTTATGGGACTCTAGGCAAAAAGGAGACCCCAGAGCTGCTAGGCAAAAAGGAGACCACAGAGTTGCTTGAGGTGGGAACAGCCTGGACAGGAGTAACTTCTGCAATATCACTTTAATCATGGTGACACCAAGGGCCAGAGTACCTGCTACACTCGAGGCTGCATGGAACAACCTGAAGTCATGAGGTTTTGGGGGCAGAAGTGAGGGCAAGGAAAATCCCTAAACCCAAAGCTTTGGGTTAGGAATAGATGTCTCTTCCCCATCTTGTAGTCTCTTCTATAAACCTCCCTGTTGCATCCTTCCGAACAGCAGTTATGCATAATATTTCTTGGACCTGATCCTACAGTTTTAGATTGACAGGGAATACTGCTCGAGTAAGGACTGCAGGATTGGGCTTCTTGTCCGTGATCTGCATTATAGTCATTTTGAACCTTAGTGGTCTCTTTAAGAGAGAGATCCTGTTTCAGTCCCGCTTTATATTTGGGATGGTTTAAATCTGTCAAATGCTATCTACATTCACATCACTGTGGACGTGACACCACCGCTGGTAAGCGTGTGATCTCCTCCTTCCATCCCCGATGAGCTTTCACTGTCTTTGTGCTCAGCTGAGTAAAAGCCCTGAAGACATCTTTTACTTGTTTGTTTGTTCCCTCCTTCCTCCCTGAAGATTGTCTCTGTGCCAATGTTTCCTTTAGCCAGGAGGGCTGGCTAGAGTTTCCTGCAGATCAGTCTGTGACCAATCTGTAATGGCTGCTATACGTGTTCCAGGGCTACCCCAAAGCAGAACACATTGCCTCTCACTCCTGCCTGTCTGCCAAGCAGGATGACAAATCTGAAATTAGAGAGCTGCAAAAGGAGGCCATGTGGGCTGGCTGTACACACAGCCTCATAAATCAGGGCCCTCAGCATTACTTTTCCATAGATGCAGAGCAAAAACCTAAAGAACGGATCCTGCAGACTGGGGATAGAAACTGCACTGTCATATTGTGTAGTTCTGACATATTTTCAGAGCTGAACAAGTAGGACTGGATTCTGGTCCCCTTACTTACCATGAGCAGTACTTTATTTTATAAATAGTTGTGGGCCAGATTGGGTTAATCTTACTTATGTTTGGTATAGTCACTCATAATCTGGCCTTTCAAAAGTACACACACCCTGCCCACACACAAAAAAAGATTTTTTTTATGTCCATTTCACCTCTATGTACTGGAGATGGACCCAGTTGGTATTCAGATTGAATATGAACCTTGTCAAGAGATATGGATTGGAACCAAATTCAATCTGCTTTAACAGTTTGGATTGTAGAAAATCAACACAGATTTTGGATGGGTTTTATTTTTTCTTAGGATCAAATTATACAGACTTTTTCTACTGTAGTAGAAGGTGCTTGTTACCAAGAGAGAGAACTACAATCAGTAGTAAGTGTTTATGGCTATGTCTACACTTGGAAATTTAAGTCGACTTTAGCTAAGTTGACTTTGCTAAGTCAACTTTAAGTCAACTTAGTGAGTCTACACTTAAATTTTAAGTCGACTTTGGGGGGGGGACTTAGAAATTTGACTTAAGCCAAAAGTCGACTTAAAATGAGGTTTTATAAAGTCGACTTAATTTTCCTTAAGTCGACTTAAGGAAAGTGTAGTGTAGATGCAGAGTAAATTAAGTCGACTTAAGCAAGCTTAAGTCGACTTAATTTACAAGTGTAGACGCACCCTATGGCATTTGGAAGATCATAATACAAATAAGGCATTCCTTATTTATTGTTGTCTATGTATATTATCTACTAAGTATTTATAATCAACACACCTAGCTCACTGGGCTGTTCAAAAAAAGGGAGCCTGTGATAAGGGTTTTACTTTGAACCAAGTCTAGCTTGTGCAGTTTTAGTTACAAGAAAGCATTTTCTTTATTTTTCTTGTAATCATTTCTGACTTTAATACCTTATACTCGTACTCAATAAAAACCTCTGTTATTAAATGACCTTATTTTATTTTCAATCTAAATTAATCCAGTGTTGTGTTTAAACTGATTTGTTTGTAACTCTAGCTAAAGAAGCCAGCTATTGAATAAAACATACAAGGAGTCTAGTGGCACTTAAAGACTAACAAATTTATTTATTGCATGAGCTTTCAAGGGAGAAAATCCCACTTTGTCTGACGCTTGAAGATGGAGATGGGAGGAAAATAAATGAAGGGAAGTGTAAGTCATAGAATCAGGTCAGACTGTTACAGCAAATCAATGTAGTTGTTTAGATTCAAACAATGGCGAACAGCATATTAGAGGGAAGTGAGGGAAAAAGGAAAGCAAAATTACCTGTGGTAATGAAAAAAGAAACCGTAGTCCCTGCTTAACTCTAAGTTGATGATGTCAAATCTATATATGAATTCCAACTCTGCTGTTTCTCTTTGAAGCATTGATTTGTTATCCATTTGCGTAAGTACGACTATTAACAGATGATTGATAGAGTGATCAGGAAGATTGAAGTGTTCACCTATTGGTTTTTGAATGTTATTTTTTATGTCAGACTTGTGTTCATTTATTCTTTTGCACAGAGACTGTCCTGTTTGTTCAAAGTATCAGGCAGAGGGGCATTTTTAGCATATGATGGCATAAATCACATTGGTGGATGAGCAGATGAATAAGCCTTGACAGAGTTGCTGTCTTGATTTGTTCCTATAATGGTGTCTTTTGTGTAGATATGTGGGCAAATTTGGCAATGGGTTTTGTTGCAGGGATATATGCTTGCTTTAGTGTTTCTGTTAGGGCTGTAGTTGCTGGTGAGGATCTGCTTAAGGTTGGGAGGCTGTCTGTAAGAGTGAGGGATTGTATTGTAGAATAGGCTGTAGGTTCTTGATGATGTGCTGTAGAGGTCTGACTTGGGGGTTGTAGGTGATGACCAGTTATGATCTGTCGTTTCCTTTCTTGGGCTTCTCTTGTAGTAGTTGATTTCTGGGTACCCATCTGGCTCTGTCAATCTGTTTCTTCACTTCCCCATGTAGATATTGTAGTTTTAAGAATGCTAGATAGAGATCCAGAAAGTGTCCGTCTTTGTCTGAGGGATCAGAGATCCACTTTCTGGACACTACAGTACAAATTAGTGATGGACACATAAACACCACCCTCTATCGAAAAACCTACAGACCACTATAGTTACCTACATCCCTTGAGCATCCATCCAGGACAAACCACACCATCCATTGTCTACAGGCAAGTCCTAAGATATAACCACATTTGCTTCGATCCCTCAGACAGAGACAGACCTTCAGGATCTCTATCAAGCTTCAAAGAGAAACTACAGAATTGGAATTCATATGCAGATTTGACACAATCAACTTAGCGTTAAATAGGGACTGTAGTTTCTTTGCTCATTACAACAGGTAATTTTGCTTTCCTTTTCCCTCACCTCCCAGTAATATGCTGTTCTCCACTGTTTGACTCTAAACTACATTTATTTGCTGTTACAGTCTGACCTGATTCTATGACTTACACTTCCCTGCATTTATTTTCCTCCCATTCATCTGTACTTTTCCATCTTCAAGTGTCTGATGAAATGGAAATTCATCTGTACTTTTCCATCTTCAAGTGTCTGATGAAATGTCTGATGAAATGTCTCCCATGAAAACTCACGCAATAAATAAATTTGTTAATCTTTAGGGAACATTGACGACCTCACACTTATTTCAGAACTCTTTTTGTTTCCTTTAGATGACCTAGCCCACTGTAATGCAGATGTTTGCTTACAGCTTTCGTCTGTGGGACCCTGTCCCACCTCATCCCCCCATGCCCCAAGACTGCTCTTTTAAGGATATCAATTCAAATTAAAATTTTATGGACTAGTTGTAGGTCTCTCTGGGTGCATCTACACTTAGAAATTAAGTCGACTTAAGCTTGCTTAAGTAAACTTAATTTAATCTGCATCCACACTACATTTTCCTTAAGTCGACTTAAGCAGCTGCTTAAGTTGACTTAAGGAAAATTAAAGTCGACTTTATAAAACCTCCTTTTAAATCGACTTTTCTGGCTAAGTCGACTTTAGAAAGTTGACATAGCCAGTGTGGACATGGTGGAGTAGCCCTAAGTTGACTTTAAGTCGACTTAGGGGGCTTTAGGGCTTCCCCACTGCCCTCCTTGCCAGGGTGGCTGGCACAGCCACAGCCTGGCGTGCCCCCCACAGGGCAGGACAGAGCCCTGCCCACCCTGCTGCTATGCCCTGCCAGGGTTCCAGCCCCCTTTGCCCCATTGTACTAAGGTACAATGGGGCAAAGGCTGAGCCCCCTGGCACTTGGCAAGGGGTGCCCCCTCTGCCACCATGGACCTGTCCCAGGTCCACCTAGCCCCTACAAGTCGACCTAGGCATCCAGTGTGGATGCTCTAGGTCGATTTGGCAGGGTCCACTGTAAGTCAATTTAATTTTATAGTGTGGACATGTTAAGTCGACTTAGCTAAGTCGACTTAAATTAACAAGTGTAGACATAGCCTCTGTTACCATTGTGCAGTTCTTTCCTTTTTCTTTCCCTCACTCCCTTAATCACACCAGTGCTGCCACATTCTTGTTTGTTAATGGTAATGATGACATACATTTTGTGGTATTAGAACAGGCTCCTCCACCGTCCCAAAAGCCTATTGCTCCTATATCAGTAAGGGGTTAATAGGATCTGAAAAGTAAGTGAATCAAATAAATTAAAAGTGATTGTGACTGCTACTCTTCAAAAAGTGTGTACCAACCCCTAAGAAGTTGCATGACCTAGAATTTAAGAAACACAACAATAAGCTGCTTCAGCTACTGTGGCCTCAGGTGCCCCTGAAACACTTGCCACTCCACACTGGAGAAATGGGATCAGATTGAAAGAGAGAGGAATTTCATGTTGTCTGCTGCCAAAAGTTGCACAAGTGGGCTGGCCAGGGATGCTTAAGTCTACAGCCAGGCAGGCCATAAGGGGAGAGGGGAAAAAAAGGAAGGTGTATTTGCCTCACAATTGAAGTGCAGTTGCATTCAGTTCTCAAGCAGGAAAAGAGGTGTATGTTGGACACAACCGTAAATACTTGTGGTGTTTTAAGTTGTTGGGAGGAATAAGAATCGAAAATTGATAAATCTGGCAACAGAAAAGGATGGCTTTGATGTGGAAGTGGTTCTGGGCTGTAGCAGGGCTGTAATCTTTTGTGGTTTCCAAAATCAGCTTTTAAAAAAAATTGTTTTGGGGTGGTCTATGGGGAAAAGTACTTTCAGAATTTCAATATTGCCAGAAAGAAATACCTGCTACCAGACTTTTCAAGTGAACGTAGGCAGCTAGTGCAAACTCTCAGCCTGTGCCTGACTTGCTGTAATACTGTAGCAGATGAGACTCTAACCAGAATGTTTTTGAGTCCCAGATACCTACTGAACAAGTTCCAGATCTTGCCTCCATTAAAACCTATAGCAAAACTCCTCACTGATATCAGTGTTCAAGGAATCAAGCCCCAAATGAGCAAAAGGGAGTTTTCCAGCTGGAGGGAGCTACACTAAGATTGTCTCAGGTCCCATCCACACAAACATGATAACCAACTGTCAAATCCTTGCGCAATCACCATTTCTGCTCACTTGTGACCAAAAGTGGCTCTAACTGGGTTTGGATGGATAGTGTGGATGGGGTCAAGTCATTGTGGAAAAATATTCACTGTGCTGCAGTAGTTGCCTAAATTAGAGCACGGTGGTTCTAAGATGAGGCCAAATCCTGCTCACAATCCTCATTAAGCAGTTCCACTGACTCCAGAGTAAGAAACACAAGTAACATGTAAAAAAACAACAGAGTCCTGTGGCACTTTTAAAGACTAGCAGATTTATTTATTGCATGAGCTTTCCTGGGGGAAAATCCCACTTCATCAGATGTTTTGTCAGATGCTTTGTGCAGAGGGCAAACATGATATTAATCCTTGATTCTTTGCAAGGACTACTCAAGGCTAGCTCTGAAAGCATTGCTAGTTTCCTATTCCACACTGGCCAGCAGAGTTGGTTCTACACAGGTCAGGAGAAAAAGCTGCAGTCTTTTCAAGGGTATAATGGGGGCTGCTCCAGTCTGTGGTCTTCCAGTGCCCCTGGAGGAATCATGCTTGCTTTAGGCACAACGAGTGCGTCTACACTGGCAACTTAGGTCGACTTAAGGATGCATAAGTCGACCTACACAAAACCACGTCCACACTGGGCTTTTATTAAGTCGACTTAATAACAGCTTAAGTTGAAGTAATAACACCACCTCTGAAGGTTGACTTAAGCCTTAAGTCGACTTCTAAAGTCAACTTAAAGCCAGTGTGGACGGCTATGTCTACTGTTAAGTCAACTTAACAAGGTTGACTTAAGTCGACTTAACTTTACAAGTGTAGACACAGCCAATGGGACTAATTCTCCTCTCATAAGTGAAGCTACTGCACTGTAAATGAACCCAGAGCCATGGCTAATGCATCTGGGGGGCCCTAGTATTGTGTACTTCTGCTATCTTTTGCTGTGGGGCTGTGCATTGGGCACAGTCTAGGCCTAAGTTAGCTCTAAGTCATCTGGAGCTATACCGCTATTGAAATAGTTACTTTGTTTATGGATAATGTCTTATGATCACTTGAAATCACATTCCAGACCATCTGAATCACCCATGTAATAACATGTGTCAGTGTGACACATGGTGTGTGCCCGCTTCTTGTTCTGTCGCAGGCTTTTCTTTAGTCATTGGATCCATCTGTCTTCAAGCTCATACAGTCTTGCCAGAGAATGCTCTTGTCTGGTGTCTCATCCACCATGGCTCTTTATTCTGTATCAGCAACAACAGTTCAAGCTAAAGGATCTTCAAGTGACTCATGGGATTCTGTCTGACTGATTACCCAGTTAACACGTGACAGCCTATGCGGTTGTTTAAACTTGTCCATTTGAGCCCATCTAATTTTTATAGCAGTAGTCATTCTGCTGAGGGTATGTGTACACTTCAAGCTGGGATGTGATTCCCAGCTGCAGGAGACACACTCTCCTAGCTCTCATTGGCTATGTCTACACTTACCAAAATCAGTTCGAATTAGTTAATTCGAACTAACGAATTTGAACTAATTTTAGTTAGTTCAAATTAACTTAATTCGAACTAGCAAATTTTAGTTTGAACTAAGCAAGTGCCATTCATGGCACTTGCTTAGTTCGAATTAGTCAATTGCATTGAACTCAATGTGCCAGTTAGTTCAAACTAAGTGCTTAGTTCGAACTAACAGGGCCACATTGGGCTAAGTCGAACTAACTAGTTCGAATTAACCCTTACTTCGAAAAGTATAATTGAATTTATTAGTTCGAATTAAGGAAACCCTTAATTCGAACTAATGAAAGCCTAGTATGGCCAAGGCTTAAGTTAGTTCGAATTAAGCTTCCTTAATTTGAACTGATTTGCCAGTGTAGACATAGCCATTGAGCTGGTGTGCTAGAAATATAATGCAGCAGTGTGGGTGTGGCTAGTTGCCCTGGCTACCTGCTAAGTGACTTGGACAGGATCATATGTGGGACAGCTACCCCTTCTTGCAACTTGTGTCACAACTGCTACATAATATTTTTCATGTGTTAGTTTGATGAAAGCAAGTATGGGTATCTCATCTTGAGCTAGAAATGACACCTTCCAGTTCCACGTGTAGACATGCCCTGAGAAACGTTAGCAAGCAGGGCTGCTACAGAGAAGTTGTTTAAGTGGTTAGCTTACAAGTGCAGTGAAGACATAATTTGACTGTAAATAAGAGTTTCTGTAGCTTGTACTACTTACATCCAAAGGAATGGTGCTTCATTAAAGACACACACTATCAAAATCTTTTTCATAATTTAAAAAGTAATTTTCTTTTGTCTGTGGTTAAGAACCCTTTGAAAGCTTCAAACTGAAACATCTTCCCTTTTTGAAGTTTGTTGTCCTCTTTTCAACCTTAACACCAGCTTAGTTATTGTAGGGTTGCTCATAAGTATTTGATCATTATTACTGATTTTTGTTTTTTGTTTTAAAGAAGAGCTAGGAAGCAGTGTCTATCTTGGAAGGGAAATACTTACAAAATTACTAGGCAGTTTTTCCAAACAGATGAGGATGTGGGGGAAATGTGTGGTGGATGTGGGTTTCCTGGTTTCCTTCTACAGTGTATCTAGGAAAGAAATGAGCCAAATTTAACCTTAGTTAGATCTGTGCAACTCTCTTGGCTTCTGTAAAATTAGCTATCACATAGGTGTGCTGAAAGAAGTAACTTATATTTGGAAAGATCTATGGATATGTAAAGTTGTAATGCCAGATCCTCAGGTGATGTACATCAGCATTGACTTCAAGTGGTATTACCTCAGTTTACAGCATCTCAGCATCTGGCCCTAAGTAGCCAGGAATAAGGAAAAGATCGTGAGGTCTGTAAAAGTAGCTGGGAACCAGGAGAAGAGAGCCTAGCTGTTTTTATTAAGGACCATAGTTTCCTAAGTGAAGAGAGGGAGCAGGAATGACCCGCTCCCAGTGGGAGGAATATATACAGGTGGAGAGAGTAAGGCAGCATGGGGAGAGGGAGAGGAAAAGATGCCGACAAGAAGACAGCACAACCAGGGAAATGAGGAACCAAGAGGCTGGGAATGGCATGAAGGAGAGATGACTGTGTAACTGGGAAACGTGAAGGTGGAAAAAAGTGGCACAGAAGGAATAGGGAGGAGAAATGAAGGGCAAGAAGACAGTGTGATTAATTCTGTCAAAAGAGTCACATGATACAGCAGCTGACAGTAGTGGAATACTGTCCTATCGTTGCTTTTCTATATAAGCAGTTGCTTTCGCGGCAGTTGCAGAAGTATGCACTGGTAAGTGATGCCAAGGGAAGGTGATCCATGTGATGGTGAATGGGAGAGGTGATGCTCCACACAAAGGTAAATGGCTGGGGAGGTGATTCGTGAGCATCTCTCTATTAAGATGTCATCCACTCTCTGAAAAAGCATGAGAAAACCTGCTGTAAAATACTGTAGTAACATGCAGTGCTGGCTTTCTGTTGGCTTTCTCCATGAGAGGAGCACTCTCTTTTGATGCCCTCAATTCAATGCAGCCCAGCTGGAGGAAAAAACAGAACAGAACAAAAACCAGGAATAGTATTTCAACTCCGATCCCTACTTCAGGCCCTCTATGCCACCTCTCAGAACAGAAGCAGCGATGCCTCATCCGTAGAGCACGAGGCTGGAGACCACAGGCTGGAGGTATAAATCTGTGTGGCCTTGGAAGAGCCATTTACCATCCCTGTGGTCTAGGCACTGTTATGCCGCCCCCTCCGTTGAGGGGAATGGTTAGTTTTGAGCACACCTAGGCCCATCCACCCCAGTATCTGTAATAGGTTAACCTCTCTGTGCTTCATTTCCTTTATGTGCAAAATGGGGATGATGATAATCAACTACCGAAGAGGGGTGTTGTGTTTTAACGCTTGTAGAGTGCTTTGAAAGGGTTAAGTGCTAAGCATGACTGAATCTCTTCAACTGCAGCTGTTTTTCATTGCATGTCTCTCATACTGTGATATGTTGGTTTAAAAAAAAAAAATCTGACTCTCTTGATAATTACTGACTCAGGCAATGGCAATTAATGCTCCTAGACATAGAACTGCTGCTCTTCGCCAAACTATAGCTCATTTAAAATGCGAACCCTGTAATTTATTAGCAATATTTAATACCTCAGTGACCATAAACCTTAGTGTTTTATTACCACTGATTAACATACCTTTGATGTTCTGCTCAGTGTTGTGCAACCCAAAACAATTTGCTTTCAAGAAGCTGGATATTATATAAATCCAGGAAAGCAATAAATAATACATAGGAGGAACATTTTTCTGTGGGTTCTGACATGCCACAATCTCTTCACGTGGCTTTGACTTCTTAGGTAGTTTCTATGTCCTCCAGGGGTGTCTTCACCTAAGAGTGCACTTCACCCTGGGGCGGTGATGGCTGTTGCTGCCAGGCTGTCGGTGATTACTGATCTTCCATCAACCACTTGTACCGTTTTTCAGATCTGTACCAGAGGAAGCCTGGAGTTGCCTAGTCAAACTGTCTTCTGTTCTGATCATCTTCCTAATGAGCTACAGATGTACAAGAAACAGAAGCTTTCTTTCATTTTTCAGTATGCGTTTTTTTGCCTCTTTCAGTTTGGCATGAGGAGAGAGAGGGAAATCTTTATAAAGTAACAAAAAATAACTGACGCAGTTTGTTGCTGGTCCTCACTAGCCTCCCTGGAAGCAGATGGACTGAGGAGGGGTCAGATTTGGCCCTGGAATTATAAAAGCTTTAAGACTGAAATTTTTCAGTTGGTTTGGACATGAAACTCCCATAGGCTCCTTTGAAAACCTCAGATTATGTTTTTATTGACCATATGCAAAAATGCTCCTGAAAGTTTTGTTGCTTCTGAGATTCCAGACTCTTAAAAATAGAAATAAGACTGGTCCAAATTCCCTGCTGATTGATACCCTTTTAAACCTCTTGGCATCATTCTATCCATATTTGTGAATTTACACTGAGGACAATTTTGGAACACTGACATGAATGGGGCATGAATCAATACTAAACCTGACTCTATAGGTCTGAATTTACAACTGTAAATTAGGTCTAAATTTGAACTCTGATTGCAAATCTAAATTTGGCCCTGCTATTAGTGTAGCTTCAAATGGAGCTAAATTCAACTTGTGATATATAAGGTGCTCCAAACCTGTGTAATTTCTCAGACCAGGGTAGATTAACCTAGTGTGCCAAAGGGGCATGTATCTTCCCTTTACTTGTACTGGTCTCATCCTCATCTCGCCACTTCCCTTCAAATGCAGGTTAGTCAGTATTGTGGATTCTTGAAGATGTAGTGAGCATTGAGCCATGTTCAGGTTCAGCCCATGTTTGGGCTCTTTCTTTCATAAAGTAAAGATTGTGTTCTCACTCTCTCTCCTCTTTGAGAACTAGTAGCTAGAATTGGAAATGAGATTTTTGGTTGGTTGTTTCTTTTTCTTGTATGTGTCTTTTTTAATTTTGAAAATTTTTAATCAGCTCTACTAGCTGAGTAGAAGAGGAATAATTTGGACACTTGTCAACAGACTGGGAAAACAAAAAAGCAGGCACTACATCAGAGACTGATATATTATATTATATTATATTATATTATATTATATTATATTATATTATGAGCATCTAGGGGCCCCAGAGGACACTGTGCAAACATAAAATACAAGGATGGTCCTTGCCCCAAATAATTTATGATTTGACTATTTGGAGTGAGGGTAGATGGGTTGGAAATGGGTGGTGAGGTGCTAAGACAAGGCCCCAGGTTACCGTAATCCAGCCTCAGGTCAAGCATAGTGAACATTTCTCTGGATTACTTTACATCCATATGTTCTGCTACATATCACAACTGCTTGGTGGCTGAAGCTTTTGAAAGGAGACTTTGGCCTTATTTACACTAGAAGGTGGTGTTGATGCAAGTTACAGCAATGATCAAAAAGTGCTATAAATACCAACACTTGTGCCTGTTCACGCAGTACTCATGTTGCTGAAAGCGTCACAGTTGGACCTCTAGCATCAGCAGTGAAAGCAGTGTGCTGTGGACAGCTATCCCACTGTGCACTTTGTCACCTTGTGCCACTAGGAGTTGTGGGAAGGCCAAGAGGGTGCAGTGCATCATGGGTGTGGGCTCAACGTCCCATGATGCAATGATTTCCCTCCCACCATCGTTATACTTAAAAAGAAAAGACTAGCAGGATCTTATTCAGGGGGATAAGGCAAAATGCCACGTTTATTCTGAGAAAAATACAATTTATGTTAATAGCTAATATAAAGTCCCCCCCCCACACACACACACCAGATGTTCTGCTGTTCGTCATGTATAGTTACCAGTCTTGATAGTTGCTTGTGATCGTAGCTTGAGTTCATGGCTGGTGTTTGCAGCTCATGGCAGCTACCTGGCCAGGGAAGCTGGGCATGAGGAAGAGCGGGGTCTCTGTCGGGCACACAGCTGTACACCAACAGTCATGGATGCTGTGCAGAACATTACCCAAAGCCGTGCAGTCTGACCCATGCTTTATATCTTTTAGTCCATGGATCTTGCTTTGTCCACACTGCCTCAGGGTACTGTATGACCATGAGTCATCAGTCAATGGCAGATGTGATTTTGATATTGTTCTTGATGGGGCTTTTTGTCCCTTTTTTTTTTTAAAGAGTGGATTCCTCTTGCTTCTCCAGGGTTTGGTTGCATTGTTTTTCAGCCATTAAGGTGATGCTGCCAGTTTGTCATCAGGACAGGCTGGCAATGGAGACTGATCCCATCACACACACACCTCTCATTCACACATCCAAACTAAGTTCACACTTCTAAATGAAGTTTCAGCAAAATTTAGGCTGAGCAATACAAAATGAAATAAACAATTCAAAATGGAGTTTTGGTTACGTTATGTAGTTACATGTGAATGAATGGGCATGATATTTTTATCAATGAATATTCTGTATAGAAATTTCTGTTTGAAGCAATTCTATGGTATAAATTCATCTTTAGCGCAACACCATTCTTTAGGTTTCCAACTGCATTTTGCCGCATTTTTCAGTGTCCCCAGGATTTTGTGCACCATCCAAGTCTGTCTGAAAGGCTGGATCCTGAACTGCTCTCCACTGTTGTTGTCAGTATTCTGAACACATTGCTCACGCAGTATATCATGAGCTCCCCGTCAGAACAGGAATTTGAGGTGCAGACCTGCTGTGTGCCATGCAAACAAATGATGCCGATCACTGTTTGCATTCATGGACTCCCTGCACATGGTGCACCACCGCTTTTGAGTGCATGAAACAAGCACTGAGTGGTGGTATCAGATTGTTATGTGGGTCTGGAATGACGAGAAGTGGCTGCAGAACTTCTAAATGCGCAAAGCCACCTTCATGGAACTCTGTGCAAATCTTGCCCCGTCCTGTGGCACAAGGGCTATGTCTACACTTGGCCAAATAAGTCGACTTAGCATGTCTACACTACTGAGAGAGCTGGGTGGGTGTGTCAAACTATTGTGTCCTTAATGTTTAGGAATGTACCAGGGATAATGGTCCCAGGGACTTAAGCAAAGTGTAGTGTAGACGCAGGGCAAATTAAGTCGATTTAAACCAAGTTGAAGTCGGCTTAATTTGTCAGTGTAGACGCAGCCTCATGGCCAATCTGTGTCTACACTGGCTAAGTCAACTTAATAAAGTCGACTTAGCCACTAAAGTCGACTTTAATTTTCCTTAAGTTGACTTAAGATGCTGCTTAAGTTGACTTAAGGAAAATGTAGTGTGGATGCAGATTAAATTAAATTGACTTGATTTGTACGTGTAGACGCACCCAACGAAACTAAAATGAGATCTGCCCTGTCAGAGGAAAAGAGTGTGGTGATCACCATGTGGAAGCTGGGAAGTCCAGTATCCTACTAGTCAGTTGTTAATTGGTTTGGAATCAGGAGGTCCACCCTTGGCATGTCTTATCACAAGTGTGCAGGACCATTAATTGCCTTCTGCTGCAAAAGGCTGAGTGTCTTGGAAATGTGCGTGAAATAGTGGATAGCTTTGTAGAGATGGGACTCTCTGTCTGCGGCAGAGTGATAGAGGGCATGTATATTCCAATTTTGGCCCTGGACCATCTTGCAATGGAGTACCTCAATAGAAAGAGGTATTTCTCACCATGGGCATTTCACTGACATCAGTGCATGTTGATCAGGGCAGGTGCCTGATGCATCTTCAGGAATCCTGGCCTGTACAGCCAAGCTGCAGGCAGGAACTTTCTCTCCAGATCAAAAGATTCCAGTGGGAGATTTTGAAATGCCCATCGTGATCCTGGGAGACCCTGTGTACCCCTTACTCCCATGGCTCTTGAGACCTTATATGGGCAACCTGGACAGCAGTAAGGAGCGCTTCAGTAACAGCTTGGGCAGGTGCCAAGTGACCAAAGAATGTGCATTTGGCAGATTAAAACTTAGATTTAAATGACGAAAATATTGCCGTGCGTATTGCCACCTGCTGTGTGCTCCATTATATTTGTGAAGCTGAGAGTGAAAAGTTTCCTCCTGGGTGGAGCACAGAGGTGGATCGCTTTGTGGCTGACTTTGAATAACCAGATGTCAGGACTATTAGAGGGGTACAATGAGGGCCATTCAAACCAGGGAGGCTTGAGGAATCATTTTGGCAATGAGCACCAATAAGGTACCTTTGTAAATAGCACCATGCCATGCTATGACAGCTAGCCAGCTTGCATTGTGTATCGATGTGAGCTGCAACCACCACATGCAAGAGACAGACAAAGATTGCTTATTCTTCACAGAGTGTCTTTATTAAATAACAATTATTCACAACACACACAAAAAACTGAGCTGGAGTGGAGAAAGCAGTGAAGGGCAGTTTGAACTATGATGCTGCATGAAAATTCAGCTATCATTCTGGAAGCTGTTTGAAAGGGTGGATTGAACTGCGTACTGAGTTTCCAGCTCCCAGGTCTTTGGCTCTGCAACAGAGTGACAGTTTGACTCACTAGATTTTTGGTATCCCGGCCATCGCTCTTTAATTTTCGCCAATCACAACATTGCAGCTTATCCCTTTCTTAGCCCTTCTTCATCATGCTGTGAGAAATCTGAGTACAGCTATCAAAGTTCCTTCAGCTGGAGCAGAGCTGGGACAGCACAGCCTCCTCTCCCCAGATACTGATCTGATTGAGAAGCTCTGGTGTGCCGAAGCGGGAGAGTGTTTGGTGTATGTAGTCACCATTGTCAGTGAGGAAGATGCGATGTGAGCTCTCCATGCTTACCAAGTAGGAAGTGGAATTTCAAAAATTCCTGGGGCTTGAAAGGTGGCGAGGTGGATGGCTGCAAGGCATTGGAGTTCAAACTGATTGCAAGAGCGGTCAGGATGGGCATTGTGCAGCACCTCGTGGAGGCCCTTCACTCTGACATAACCAAGTGGGGTGTCTACATGCAGTGCTGTCCCGGGCAGGGTCCTGGTGGGAGGCCAAGGCTGCCTGTGTATGGGGGGTGGGAGGGTGGAGCTGGAGCTGGCTGTGGGGGAAGGAGCCGGCCGTGTGGGGCAGGCCGGCCCAGAGGGTGGGCCCCACATGCTCTGCCCTTGGGCCTGCCTGCTCCGCCCTGAGGGCCAGCCCAGGGGCCAGGCATAGCCCTCCCACTGCGCCCTGCTGCCTTCAGCTGGGTGCCAAAGGCAGTGGGGCGACTGTGTGAGGAGGGGCTGCGGCACGCGCCCCGCACTGCCCCATTGGGAGCGGGACAGCATGGGGCCCACGTACCCACGGGGCGATCTCTCCGTTCACACACACCCTCTCCCCCCCCAGGGACGGCCCTGTCTACGCGGATGCAAAAAGTTCTATGCCTCTTGTTAAGGTGGCTTTATTTTGTCACAAAATCAGGCGAGTTGGAGGGGGGAAAGGATTGTAGTGTGTACGCCATCGCTATTTTGGTGCAAAAGCTGCCTTTGGTCGACAGGAGTCTGTAGTGTAGTCCTCCACACACACATTGCATAGCAATGACAAAAACAGACTCTGCTACTGTAGCCTTGTTAAATCTGCTATCTAGTGCTCACAGGCAGACTTCACCATGGCAAAGTTATCATCTGTGAAGCCCTAAACCAACTTAACTCAGTTGGCTCAGGTTTGTTCTCACCACATTCTCAGCTCAAGTTTGCAAAGTCTGGCAAACATTTTGTGCATTTGTGCGGTTGTCATGAGTCTTGGGTTCTTGATGACCTGGATTTCATTACGAAAGTATTGCACACCTCAACTCTGAAAACACTGGCTTTCACTCCTGTCTTTATCTCAACACAATCTAGCCATAATCTCCTGCTGTTAGCTCTGAGAAGCACTGAGCAAATGGTTATGGAATAAGATTTATAAAGGTAAAACATCAAGAAGAAGAAATACACAAAGAGAATTAATGCTGAAGACTTGCTAGTTACCCACTCAGCACTCATTAAAGTAGGCATGTGAGAATTAGGTGCCAAAAGATGTAAAGACTTTGACACTGAGATTTATACACTGAGAAGTTGCTTCCCCTCTCCATCTTCTCCCTGTTATTATTCCTTTTTTTTTTTTTTTTTAAATCTCCCCATGGTTCCCTTGCCCTGCAGCAGCACTTTCTGGGAGAGGCTAAATCTAAAGCAACTGCATAGTCTCTCATGAGTACATGTCAGTACCTGTTCCATAAATCTACAACATCTGGCATAAGCATGAAGCAGGATGACTCAAAAGTTTGTCTTAATTCTCTGTTTTCCTCTTCCCTCATTTAACAACCACAACATCATTGTCTATATATTGCAAGACAACAGAGTCTTTCTACAATAGACTAACACGGCTACCCCTTTGGAATTTGACTACATATATTGCAAATTTCATCTTCCTAGTCAACTAGCCAGTAGACCCACTTTCTAATGTAGTCCTAAAATGAATCAATAATAAAATATTAGGGCATAGCTGGAATATTGTCACTCGCTAATGGAGAAACAGGTTGTGAGTTGTGACTACTGCTGTTGCTGAAAAGGTTTATTACATCTATGTGTCATGACCAGAGTATGGATTGTCAGCCCCCATGGCTAGAGCAGGAATCAGGAAAAAGAGCCAGAGGGGTCAGGAGCAAGCCGGGCTGAAGGAGGACAAGAATAAGACTGGGAATAAGGCAGACACAAGAGTTATCACAGCTGCAGGTATAAGCACTGAGCAGCCAGTAACCAGCTGCTGAGCTTAAAAGCAGGTCAGCTGGCTCCTTCAGCCAATCAAACAGGTCAGCCAGCCCGACCATAACCGAGGTGAGCTCATTAACCTCCCTGGAATTTGGGCTGGCTAGTCCTCAGGTTCAACTCCAGGTTCTCACTCCTGACATTATGAACTACAGACACAGCTAGTCAGCCCTGAAATAACCATTATTATTACATTTAGCCCATTCTCCATCCTTACCCTACCTGTTTTTTGTTTTTTTGTTTTCCCCTTTCCTGGCACATCTTGTCCCGGAGGTAGGGACTATTATGTATTATGTATTTGTACAGCACTGAATATAAGGGGACCCTTCCCTGGCTGAGGCTTGAGTGTTGAACAGTATATGTGTTCATTGAAACTGGGGGACCACCGAACTACATCCTGTTATCAAAACAATAGGATGATTTGTTTGCATCCTGGGTTACATCTGATCTGAATGAGCTCCTTGGCACATGATCTGACTTCACAGAGAGTTGTACCTGTCTGTGTTCCCTAGGAATGCTCTTCCTGTAGTTGTTGGAGATGCCCATTATTACAAGGAACAGGCAAATGAATTCAGACATCAGAGCAAGCGAAGCCTTCGTCAAACCTTGAACAAAACCATTCTTGGCAATTTGGAAAAGACGGGCTAATTTTCTTCACTTTTGCTTATCTGTGCACTTATTTGTTCTGGATGGAAACAGATGCCCTGATGAAAAGGGCCTGCCATTTAGAAATCAACATTGACCAGTCGTCAGCACCCAGATGAATCTGAATTACTGCATTTAGCTTCTACTCCAAGTATAAAAGAATAAACACATAATAAGGATCAATCATAGGGTCTTGCTGAGCTGCACTACAGGACCTGAGAGAATGCAAATGTGAACAGGGGGAATTGAAACAGGAAGCAAAAGTGAGCCATGTGCCGCTTCTGTTTGTCCCCTTCCTGATCTTGGGGCTGAGTAGTGGCTTTTCTAACTAATGCCCAACTCCACCAATCTCCTAGGGCCACTGCCACTCCCAGTAGCAGCCAGGGACAGCTGGAGTGCAGCAATGTTTTGACTTGGCTCTCAACATGCCTCTCATGCTGGAAGCTGCCTAGGTGAATGGTATAGGGCTAACTTTGCTGGTATAGGACAATTAATTATTATTATTTGCATCACCATGGTCCTAGTCAAGGACTAGGACATCACTGTGCTAAATGTTGTATGAACATAGAACAAAAAGATAGTCCCTACTCTTGAAGTGGGATTTTCTCCTATGGAAGATCATGTGGTAAATAAATTTTAGTCTTTAAAAGTGCCACAGGACTTCTTGTTTGTTTGGCCTACCCTAAAGAGTTTACAATCTAAGTACAAGACAAGATGCAACAGATGGACACAGACAGACAGACTGGGGAATACAAGGACACCAGGGCCGTTCCTGGTGGGGGGAAGGGGGGGTGAACGGGACGATCACCCCGGGTTCCCTGCTGCAGGTGACCTCCCGGCCCGGGCCCGGCTCCCAACCTCAGGCAGCCTCAGCCTCTGCGGCTGGAGCTGGCTCCCTCCGTCCTCCTGCAACAGGTGGCCTCCCAGCCCAGGGCCGGCTCTCTGGGGGGTGGAGCAGGCCAGTCTGCCTGCCACGCTCCCCTCCAGCATGGGGGTGGGGACCCGCTTTGGACAATTGGCCCTGGGCCCCGCTCCCGCCACGGGATGGCCCTGAAGGACGCAATGAGACAGTGTTGGTCAGCTCTTTAGATAGTGGTCTCAGGACATCAGCAGCCTAACTGTTGTTCAGGTTTTTTAGGTCTTGTGGAAAAGCATTTCAAGGAGGATAGTGAGTTAGTTTTGCAGGTGTCTATGGGGAATGTCTTCCAACTGTGTGAGGCAGCATGTAAGAAAATGTGCTAGTTTGGAAATTTAACAAGGGGGTGATGAAGGCTTCTATCATGGGCTGATTGGAGGTGAGAAGGTAATTCATCTCTACAGTGAATGAAAGATGATAGGCAGGGTGGAAAAAAGCATGAAGGGCCTTGAAAGTGAAGATAAATGGCTAATGCTGGTTGAAAGGCTGCATTAATTAAGACCAGAGAGAAGGCTGTTGCAATAATCAAAACACAAAATAAAAGCTTGGATGAGAGTTTTAGCTGTGTGTCTGGATAAGAAAGGCCATATTTTAGAGTTGTTATGCAGAAAGATAATGAAAGACTTAGATATAGCCCAAATGTGGGGACCCTGAAAGAGGTCTTAGTTGAAGATGATGCACAGGTTATGGTCATGAGTGATTGGCAGCATGGTGGTGTTGCCCACAGCAATTGAAGAATGGGGTAATGAGGAGGGCATGAGGTGGGGAGGATATTAGTAGATCTGTTTTAGCCATGTTGAGTTTGAGCTGACAGCTAGTCATACATGAGGACGTATCAGAGAGACAGGCAGAGATTTCAGTTTGGACTTTAGTTTCATTGAAGAAGACAGGTCTGGAGGATAGAGGTGGATTTGTGAATCATCCTCATGGAGATGGTAATTGAATTTGTGTTTGTGAATGAGATTACCCACAGGTAAATGTTGGAGGGAGAAGAGAAGAACAAGGATTGAGCCCTGTGGAACCTCTACAGAAAGTTGGATAGAAGCTTCCCTTGTACTAGGGGAACCACTTAAGATGGATTTCACTATCACAAACCTGCTCACAAATCCTATGAGAATGGAAAAATTTTGTATATCAATGGTAAACTGGGGCAGATTGAGGTTAAAGTGGCTTGTCCAAGGTCCCTCTTAAAGTCTGTGACAGAATATGGTTAGAACCCAGATTCCTGACTCCAAATCACCTTCTCCAAAAGACAGAGAACATTCTCACACGTGCTGTTTGCCCTGTGACACACAATGGAGGTTTGCCTGATGGCTCTGTTGGATGGTATCATTACTTCCTTATCTGAGGCAGGCCCAGCGGCCTGTTAGAGGTTTTGAGGAGCTGCTTTTTTTGCCCGTGAAAGGTAAAATAAACAAAATCAGATCTCCGCTTTTTGCAGATTTGCAGAGGTAAAAACTGTACATGACTCTCCTGTGATACATAAAAGCAGTAAGGACGCTATTTTGTCTTCTCATCTAGCAATGCAAATCATATTGCCAGTTTGTTTGCCATCCTACACCCAAATGAGTCACGTGGAAAGTCATAGGGTATGAGTCAGGACTTAACCAGGTGCTCACATTTAGCTGTTCTTGGTATCTTTTATGTACAAATACAAACTAAAGGAGAGACTACCTGCCAAAAGAACTAGCTTTGAACATATTTGACAGGTCATTTCAAAGATGCGTTGGCAGTGTTGCTAAGGCCATGTTTTCTGTGTGAACTTGATACTGTATTTTACACCTAGTACAGATGTGGATCTCTGGTAGGGTGTGCTCAGAAACAATGGGCTGCTGGGTATGTCCTTTCCCAGGTGTGTTGTGTAATGAAACACAATGTTCACACAGTGAGCAAAATATAAAAAGCTAGCCAATCCCTGAAAATGGCAGCAAAAGGTTAATTCGCTATCTGCCAGACCAGTGCAATTATAGTGTGCTAAAGAAGTCATGAAAATAACCCTAAAGCCTATAGCCATCAGAAAATTCTGAGCTTGGGCCAACTGTCCTTCCTGTGCTTACTCCCATTGGGTGCATCTACACTTGAAAATTAAGTTGACTTAAGCTTGCTTAAATCGACTTAATTTACCCCACATCTACACTACAGTTTCCTTAAGTCGACGTAAGCAGCTTAAGGAAAATTCAAAGTTGACTTTATAACACCTCCTGGCAGCTGGAGAAGTTCTCCCTGGGACCCGAGTGGTCCAGGCTAGGAGCGTTCCCTTCTGCCCGGGACCTGGAAAGTCCTGAGCAGAAGGGAGCCGAGTGGTCTGGGGCAGAAGGGAGCTCCTCACTCCCTTCTCCCCCGGACCACTCAGGGGCTTGCTGCCCAGGGGAGAGCCAGCCCCGCCTAGGGCTGGATCTCCCTGGACTGAACAAGTCAACTTAGAGCGTCCAGTGTAGACTTGCTAAGTCAAGTTAGTAAGGCCCCCTTTAAGTCGACTTAGGAGTCCAGTGTGGACTCTCTAAGTTGACTTAATAATGTCGACTTAAAGTCAACTTAATAAAGTCGACTTTTTTAAGTCAACCTAAATTCCCCAGTGTAGACATAGCCATTGTGTCTGCATGCCTGAGACTGCACATAGTTCAAAACCAAGCATGTTGACTACCAAGCATGTTGTCTGGCAATACCCAAACAAAATGGCATGAATTAAAGGGTTTCAGTCTCTGTTCTGAATTGGTGAGACATGGTAAAAGAGACAAGCTTTTGGGCTACCCAGAGCTCTTCTTTAGAACTGACATCCTTACTGGGGTTTTATTGCAGGCTCTGTGGCCCTCTTTTCCAAAAGAGGTAAGCCATTTTTCCTGGCTTATCAGCAGGGATTAACATAAACGGTACGCAGGTACTCACCTGCATGGGCCAGCTTTTAAAATGCGCACTTCAAACTGGCCCATGCATACCTACACCTGCATACTGTTGGGTCGCCATAGTAACAGATGTTTGGTAAAACCTGTTTGGTTGGTTTTAGCTCCGTGCTGGTAATGGACTAAGATCTCATTCCTCCCTGCCCAGCTCCTGGCTCCCTTCTGGACCAGGCTGTAGGGGTCGCACTCCACCCTCCCAGAGAGCCAAAGCATTTCTGCTGGTACTCATTTGTGAACTTGGTCTGAAAAAATTATGAATTTTCCACTTCATATTTTGTAGCAGTTTCAGAGCAATATGCTTAAATATTAAGCCAGTCCCTGAAGTACCAAATGGGAGGAAACAGAATTTTATGGTGTCACTTGAGCAGTGAGGTGCTGTGATATTTTAATGAAGGACTTCCACAAAAATGTTCCCCCTTTGTCTGGGCTACACTCTGTGGCCAGAGCACATATATTCCCAGGGGAGAGTGGGTGAGAGCCTGGGGAATGTCTGAATTTGTTTTCCTATTTCGACAAATGCTGTGTCAAAACTATAACCAAAGAGAGAGACAATGTAGCAACCAGCAAATTTGCTGGAAATATTTCTACTTTGACCTTCAATAATAATCTCTGTGTGCACACGCAGTAGAACATAGTGTTGAAGATGTGTAAATTAAAATGGAGGTTGGAGGGGCAAAGGCCTTATGAACAAATGATTACAAACTGTCCATCAGGAAATTTAGGCTTGACATTAGAGGCAGGTTTCTAAGCATCTGAGGAGTAAAGTTCTGGAATAGCCTTCCATGGGGAGATGTGGGGGCAAAGAAACATGACTGCCTTCAAAACTGAGCTTGATAAATTTATAGAGGGGCTGGTATGATGGGACGATCAAGTTTGGTAATTGACTGATCTTTGACAACTGCTGGTGGATATGCCAGTGGCCTAAGAAGGGAGGGTAGATGGGGTGGGTTCTGAGTACAGAGAATTCTTTCTTGGTGACTTGCGGGTGAGACTTGCCCACATGTTCAAGGTTTAACTGATCACCATATTTGGGGTCTGGAAGGAATTTTCCCCTGGGGCAGATAAGCTAGGGCTCTGGGGTTTCTTTTGCCTTCCTCTGTAGCACTGGGAATGGCTCACTTGCTGGTGGATTCTCTGTATCTTAAAGTCTTTAAATCATGATTTGAGAACTTTAATAACTCAGTCATAGGTTAGAAGCTTATTGCAGGAGTGGGTGGGTGAGGTTTTGTGGCCTGCATTGTGCAGGAGGTCAGACTAGATGATCGTACTGGTCCCTTCTGACCTTTGAGTCTATGAACTGTTTGGGGAATTCTATTCTGGGAAGAATGTTTGAAAATACCTAATACTTGGTGCAATCTGGGCTCTACAAAAGCATACATTTGGACTCCAGTAGTATTTTTAAGAGCCTGCTCGGATAAGTCATCTCTAGGATAGGTGATTTAGCAGTCTCAGAAATGGGGCAAACTCCTGCATACTCGTTGTAATACTCCCAACCCTCATTTTGTTAAAGTACATCAGTGCATTTGATATCTCAGACAATAACTAATGGGAGTTGAATTCTTTCTTTTGTTTTCTACAGGAGTAATTGTTGTTTTTTTCCCTGTGCTCATTTATTTCCAGCATGTGCGTCCTTGCAGACCTAAATGCCTGCTCTGTACTGAAGACTGCAGTATGGATCTGCGAAAGAATTTTTGTGCACAAAGCGGAAATGGCTGTATTATTCCTACTCGCTAGTGAGGTAAGCCATTATTAAAGCCCACCAAAGTTTTCCAAGCTAAATTATGTTGTCTGATTGTGAAAGCAAATATTTGCAACAGGACAAACTTCATCAGCTTTCATGTATCCAAAGATGAGTGTGAAAGCAGTCAGCAGGCTGCCTGTGTTTAATTATATTATCCTCCACCTGCAAGGGTTCCACAGGCTGCTGGATACCTTCCAGGGCCATGTTTATCTTGTTTATCTTTCCTTGTAATTTTTCGTGATTGATTGAAGTGTAAGAAAATTATAATGTTTTAACAGAAATGTTTTGGCTTTCGAAGTATCTGCTTTAGACTCTGTGCCTTGTCTGAAAGCAGGGCCACTCTGGTAAGGCTTCCGGGGGGAAAGTGCGTGAGAAGTGTTGCTGTCATGTACACTGTCTAAAACTTGAAGAATTTAGTTCTCCAACTACTGAGGTTTTACTTTGGGGTAGTCCTGAGCGTCACTAATGTAAGAGGAGAATCGCGCTGGTTTCTGTACTGAGAGAAGGGAACTGGAAGGCTCAGGAGATTGGTAAAGGGAGAGCCAGTCTTTCACTTTTTGATTACTTGTATTCAACTCAGGTCATTAGTGATCAAAAGTCATTGCGTCTCTTGGCTTCTCAGTAGCCCATGTGAAATGAGCTTGGTGGTCTTGTTAATTCCCAATACCCACAAATGCACTACTGTGCCTCCTTGGTGGCAGTCTTAGTAGAGAGACTAAGGATTAGTCATGGAGACTTCACTGTCCTCTTGCTCCTATCAGTCTCTCTATAGTGAAGGAACACTAATGCAGGGTAGGTAGTCACGTATGATTAATGATAGCATTATGCTTTGGCAGACGTTGCATATAATCAAAAATCGTGAAGCAGTTGCCTACTTAAGTTAGGTACATATTATTCTGATCAACCACTTTCTTTTCAGAAGGCATAAATAGTATGGATTTTATGTTCTTTATTATTCTGTTCTTTGGGCTGAACTCTTCAGTATGAGGTCAGGGGGTGTGCCTGAAAAAAATGCTTTCTTTTTGCATGTGCAATCCAAATCCAGGATTTACATCCGTAACTGCACATTTGTGTGCACAGCTACCCAAACTGCATGCACCAATGAAGTGTTATATGGGTACATTCATGTTTCTGCCATGTGCCCCTTTGAAAATATGTCCTTATTATGTCTCACTGGATATTCTAACTGTACCTCTGCTCCTTTCAGAGGTTGTGTTATCAAAGGGTTTGTCTGGTTAATTGGTATCAACAAACTGAGATAGGGTCATAGAAAAGAGGACTTCAGTTACTCATATATATTAGTGCACATAGAGTTGTGGTTAGGGAAAAAACAGCAACAGGAAAAGTTGCCAAAAAGAAGGATTCTAAATTTTGAGCAGGAATTTCCCCCAATCTTGTTCTTAACTTTGTAAAAATGAAGGTCTGCAATGATTTTAAAGTAAAGCTTTTCATGTTATACATCATTCTATTTATGAGTAGCCTGAAGGAGAGAAATCAGTAGGAATCCCTTTCTAGCTTTCTCAGGTTACCTAAATATTAGGATATGTAATAAGGAAATTATCTTCTATTAAATATGAAAGGGATTTTCAAGAGTCGGAATTTGAGACAATTATAATATAAATCTTTTATTACCTACTTCTGAGTAAGAATTCCATACTTATTGCTTCCTAGGTAGAGAATTTTTGTGTATTATTATTTAATATTTCTATTACTATGACACTGAGACCTCCAGTGATGATAAGGAACCTTTGTGCTAGTGCTGTACAAACACATTGGGAGATACAAATCCTTGCCTTAAAAGGCTCAGATGATATGTGCCTCTCAGATTCTGTTTTTTACCCATCTTTGTTGTGCACTGTGGATTAATTCACCTGTGTGCTGAAGGCCAGATTAGGAACTATGAATAACTTGAATCCCACTTTAGCCCTCTAATAAGGCTCAAGAAGAACTTAAATAGTTTATAGTCCATGGATTTACCCTCTGAACAAGGGTTTATTTCACCTCTTGAAATTAAGCTCAGTTTTCAGCAAGTGCTTAAGTCCCTTTGACTTTAATGGGACTTTGACTTCAATGGGGTTTAAACACATTGGCTATGTGTACACTGGCAAGTTAGTTCGAATTAAGGAGGCTTAATTCGAACTAACTTAACCCATGGCTACACTAGGCTTCCATTAGTTTGAATTAAGGGCTTCCTTAATTCGAACTAATAAATTTGAATATGCTATTTGAACTAAGGGTTAATTCGAACTAGTTCAAATTAACCAATGTGGCCATGTTAGTTCGAACTAATTGTTTAGTTCGAACTAACCAGCCCATTGAACTCAATGCAATTCACTAATTTGAACTAAGCAAGTACCACGAATGGCACTTGCTTAGTTCGAACTAAATTTTGCTAGTTTGAATTAAGTTAATTTGAACTAACTAAAATTAGTTTGAATTAGTTGGTTCGAATTAACTAATTCGAACTAACTTTAGTAAGTGTAGACATAGCCATTCAAAACACTGGAACAGGTTATCTAGAGCTGTAGAATCCCCATCATTGGATGCTTTCAAGAACATATTAGACAAACACTTGTCTGTGATGATAATAGGCCAAGTCTACACTGGTGGCAAAATTCGGCGGCAGTCGATGGGAGTTATTTGTTACAGAGTAGCTTCCATAACTCCTGTCGACTTCCTGCCTTCCCTTCAGCACAGTGTCTTCACTGGGCTGTGCTGACAGGAAATGCATTCTCATCAACGCAGTGCTATGCCACTTGAGAGGCTGCTTTTATTAAGTCAATTTCTGGATTGACTTAATGGGTCTTAACTGACTTAACTGACAAATTTGCTGCTGTCGGTGTAGATGTGGCCTTGTATATACTTGGTCCTGCCTCAGCACAGAGGATTAAAAGGGTCTAAATGTGTTCTCATCGATGCAGTGCTATGCTACTTGAGGAGGTAGTTTTATTAAGTCAAATTCTGGATCACCTTAGTGGGTCTTAACTGACCACTAAGTCGATCTAGAAAGATTGATCTGACAACTGCAAATTTGCAGCTGTCAGTATAGATGTGGCCCTAGATATACTTGGTCCTGCCTCAGCACAGAGTCTAAAAGATTTCTCAACATCCTTTCCACCTCTATATTTCTATGATTGTATGTATTTATGTTTTTCTGAATGTAAGCTGTACTGTTTTATTAGCATACAGTGTTTCGTGTTTGTCATTTCTGTTCTTTCGTAACAAAAGAAACAATCCAAACCTATAGCACTTCAGAGCTGTACTTCCTTACTGTGGAGTCACTGAACTTGCAGAGTTTAAAAAGTGAGTGGGAATGTGGAGTTCACAAACTCTGGCCCTGATCCTGCAATAAACCCTGCTCAGGCAGAAGAGTGGGCCTATGTGGTGTTTATTGCAGAATAAGACCTCTGACAACTACCTCCACAGAACTTGTAGACCCCTTGTGCCGCCTTTCTCTATTGAAAGCTTTATCTACTACAGAGCACAAAGTGTTCAGCTCAGAAATTGTTACTGTATTAAAACTTTCTCCAGAGGCAGCTTTCTCCAGACATATATGTATCATGAATCTGAAGTAAGTTAGAAAAGTCAGGACATTCAAAATAAAGGTTCCCAAAGCATATATATTACAAGGGGCCTTTCAGTACATGATCAATAAGAGACTAAGCAGATCCATTACCAAGCTCGGTATTGTTTCTTTAGCCCAATTACAATTGGTGGTTGTTATTTCATATATCATTCACTGAGTGCTACCTAAAAATACAGTGACCATGAACAAAAATGAAGTGCTTAAAATAAATCTGTAGGGAAACTTACCTGCATCCGTTTTGAATAGTATTGTGGATGCTCTGGTTTGTTACAAAATGATGTGATAGCAAGCACTGTTTGGCATCTGACAGCCACAGGGTGGTCCAGTCCTAAGTATCCACAAAGTCCTAGCTGAAGCTTTTGTCCCTGCATTACGCAGCCTCCAATTTCAGAGTGTATGAATAAAGAACTGTAAGCAGATGATAGAAGGGATGGGATCTGTATGTGGTGTGTAGCAGAGAATAACATGTTTCCCAAGAGTTAGGAGGCAACTGCAATTTGATCAGTTATTAGTTTTTCTCTCACACAGACCAACAAGGTATTTTTAAAGGAAGACTTTGCATGGAAGTCATCAATTTGGTCAAATGGTTTTATTCAGTGTCTATTTGTATACTTTAAATGGTGTTACTTTTATCTTTCCAGGGAATGTAATAAAACCCGTTAAAATTATCATTGGTGCTGAGCATCATGCTTGATTAAATCTTGGCAGATAGCATTGCCCATAGTGAGCTCTTCCTTCTTTCTCCCTCCACAGACCAGTGCAATATTAAATCACTAAAGCCATAAGATATAACTCAAATTACTTGAAAGACGGTACTTTCCATTTTAGTTTACCTCAGGCAATTTAAACAGGCCCCCTTAAAACAGTGACAAGAAGAGTTATAGGAGCTTAGGAGCACCAGACACCAATTACAATTTGAGAACTAAATGCCGTAATTAACAAGACATATACTTTAATCTAAAGCAACTCAAATATGTGGCTGGATAAAGAAAAAAGGTAAAGGTAAACTCTGTAATTACAGTAAATCAGTGCACAGGGGAAATGTGTACCTTTGAGGGATCTTCTTTTATTCTGCAATTAACTTTCAAGTGTTTCACTCAAACACCCACCACATTCATTCCCTGTCTCTCATACACTCTGTGAGCACACTTAGACTCTCCCAGTTTTGTGTGTGCATGCTAAGTGTGCTGGGAATAACATTGTGTGAATAACTGAATATTTGGTTTAAATGAGGGTCTGAAAATTAAAACAAAACAACATTTTTGGATCAGACTGAAACTGAAATGTTTCAAAACTGTGGGTAAACTGAAATGCTGAAAAAATTTTTGTTTTAGATTGATGAAAACAGTTTGGTTGACCTGAAAGCAAATGGTTTTGTTTTGATCTTGTGGCTTTTAAAATGTTTCTTAAATAAAATGGAGGGAAATTCTGGAGGAAAATCTCTTTCCAAATTGAAAAGTTAAAATATTTCATTTCAGAAATGGCAAAACGAATGTTTGACAACCCCCCCCCTCCCCCATCTGATTTTTTTTCTTCTTTTTTTGGACAGAAACAATTTTCAAACTTGATCCAAATTCATGAATTGTTTTGGCTGACCCAAATTTGCATTTTTGGCCAAAAAAAAAAAAATCTAGAAGGGGGTTCCACAAAATGTTTCACCCAGCTTTTGTTAGGAATGTAAAGATTATCATACCGAGATTATCAGACAAAACCGCTCAGCATTGGAATTTTACCATTCACCTCAATGGGAACAGAGTTAGACCAGTGTTAAGTGCCTGTGAAAATCTCATCCCAGATAACTCTATAAATGGACCTTCAAAGAGGCACCATTTCTCCCAGATACCCAAGGAACATATATTTGTATATTTTGCTTTACGCTACAATCAAGTGAATAAAGACATGCATCTTCTCCTTTTGCTTGAATATGTTTAAATAACTGCCTAATTCAATTATTCTTTAAAGAGAACCCTGTTTATACAAATCTCTACTTAAGCCATATTTTTCCCTTCTGCAATAGGCTTTTAGAATATGTGTTGATAATAAACCATCTCGAATTCCCTGATGCTCTCGCTAACAAAGATAAGTGAGAAAAATCAATTTTTTGTTTTAAAAAAATCCACATCACTATCCTCTTTTAATTTAGAAAGCCATTTGCCAGAATCAGACAAGTATGAAAAGGAAAAGAGAAGGGACAGTTGAAAGTAGAACTTTATGAATATAAGATGATGTGTCAAGGTTAAAGCAGTCCACTAATCCCAGAGTTGGAAAGAAAAGCAGTAGCTAATAAAGTCAGTCGATGCAGTTTTATTCACTTGCATGCTCTTCACTGAAGAAAGAAGAGCAATCTGGAGACCAATTACAAATCACTCGTCTGATTTGATTAATCCCTTTATTTCCATTTTTGATCAAAATAACGATCTCCCCTCTCCCCTAGGAATAAAAATACCAAACTTGTGTACAACATATTGTGGTTGGGTACAGACCTCTTTCATACACATAACCTCCAGAAACATTCAAAAGCCTTTTCTGTGAGACTCTGTATCTCATGGAACACATAGGATTTTCAAATGCTGAGCACCCATAGCTGTGGGCAAACACTCAGAAAAGCTTAGCATCAAACATTCACAACTTTCTGTGAAAGTCCGGCTCTGGTTTTGGTGGGTTGAAGGAAAAGCAGAGATCTTTAGAAAATCTGGCCATCAGAGCCAGATTTAGAGTCCTCAAGCACACAGGGCCATTTCCACTGATTTCAGTGTTGGCAAATCTAATGGGACAGGCATGCATATAGCTGAAGGCAGAACCGAGCACTTCTAAAATGTACTTCTAAAAATTCAGAGCAAATATATGTTAAAGACCCTCACGTATGGGGGTGATGGTTTCTAAATACCTTCAGCCAAATTCCATGCATAGCTACTGACACACAACCTCAGGTATGGGCAGTAGTTAAAGTATAATTTGATAGGCCCCGGAGTCCTCCTAATTTCTGGGCCCCCTTCCCATATTGTCCAGGCCCCCTTCATGCATGTGCGGTCCCCAGCCCAGGTAGGCATTTGCAACCACTTCTCAGTACCATATGCATCGATTATCGCTTCATGAAAATATTTATAATTTTATATGGCATTTATGTCTATCAATTATTGTCACAAACTAGCAAACACTGCATAACACAATAAATATTGTGATTAACAATGTGATAAATAAAATATATGTAATTTATTGAACACAGTGCAAGGCATAAGCAGAAACAATCGAGACAAACAAAAACTGCAGTAAAACTTCATGTCCCCTTATACACCACATGTTATAGAAAAAGTATTTTAGAAATGCTGTAGGGTAAATCCTAGGGGAGATAGATTAATGTGCAGAATGCAGGTGAGATGTTCAAAAGTACACAATAAAATGAGAAATGATAGGATAATTGCCTTGATCAGAAGGTTCTGTAACTTATTAACATGATTCTGGTGCCCAATGGGTCTCACCACCATGTATGTTGTCTGTGGTACCCATCATAAGGGTGGATGCCATCTACCTGAAAGAGTATGTCCTTGGCTCGGAGGACAAGTTGGATACCTGAGGCAAGCCTCCAAGGGTTTTGGATACTCCCATAGGGGAAGGACCATGGTCCAGGAAGTAATTATTTTAGGAAATCTGGGGTGTCTGTAATCAATGTGGGCATGCAGGAATTTTTCTGTGGATTGTGCTTGGTTATACAATACATAGATCATGCAGCCACATAATGATTATATATATATATTTGGTTCAGCAGACATTGTCTTCATAGTGGGCAAGATTTTTCCAAAGAACTTGGCTTCTACTTATACACCTAGATAAATGGCCAGACCCTGAATGTGCTAAAAGAGAGAGGCACCTAAATCCCATTTTGGGGACCAATGCAATGCACAGAACTCCAGGCAAGCCCTATACATGCCTAAACTCACTTGACGCCTATGTTTTTTTCAGTAAAAGCTTCCTAGGTGCTTATGTTTCTGTACCTGGGCATGTTCATGGCTGCCTCACTCCAGGCACTCCCCAAGCATCTATCTTCTACCTAAGTCCCAGAGTGATTCACAAACAGGGAGGAGATAGATAGGCATTCGGCTGCCTATATTGCATTTGGGTCTGATCCAGTATGTGTGCTCAGAGGGAGCCTATTGGATCAGGTCCCTTAGGCGAGTTCACACAAAACAATTGTGGGGTAGTGAGGAAAGAGAAGGAGGGCTGCCTCAAAACTTGGTTGGGGCACTCACCTGGGTGATGGGAGACCCCCCAAGGTCAAGTCCCCCCCCCACCTGAGGGCAAGAAGGGATTTGAACAGGAATCTGCCACCTTTTGGGAGAGTGCCTTAACTACAGGGCTATGAGATATTCTGAGGAGGGTTCCTTCAGTCTTTTGTGCTGAAACTGTTCCATTCTGGATAACTAATTAAAGCAACATTGGAATAGTGGGAAGGGATCATGGGTTGCCCACCCATGAGTTCTGCATGATGTGGCTGGCCCTGTGGGGTCAGGAGAACCTATTTCTTTAAGAGACTGCAGTGAGTGCTCAAACCACAAGGCTACAGGGCCATTCTCCTGTTTGTGTGCTCTTATCCTTCCATCTTCTCTACCCCAAATGACTTTTCATCCCTGCTGGAGACCAACGCACAGAATCTGACATCCTTAGCTTCTTAGCGAGCACCTGTACAGAATTGCACATCCCTGTCTCCACCATCCATTTCCTGGAGCAGGAATGCATTGCCTTGAATTCCCTGAACAAATACCCACCATTCAACTCCCTGACGTCCTTTCTCCTGGTCTGCACACACTGCTATGGAGTCCTCATCAACTCCCTGTGTCCTTACAGCTCAATTACCTTCTCAGTCGTCACCGCCTAAAACACACACCCCCCTCCACCAACACACACACACACACACACACACACACACACACACACACACAC
>ML685791.1:4773753-4789547 GCA_007922175.1 Pelusios castaneus
ACACACACACACACACACACACACACACACACACACACACACACCATGTTACCTGGGACTCCTGGTATAACTTCCTGAACGTGCAAAAATCAGGGAAAACTGCAAAACTGGGAGCCAAACTCCCTAAACACTGCTGGGTGGTACTTAAACCAAGCCCCTTATCAGTCACAACCAGACTTCTGGTTCCCTACACTGGTTACCACGAAGCATGCCAAAATAGAAACAGCTCCCTTTATTGAACTCCAGCTCCTCAGTCCCTTAAAGAAATAGGTTCTCCTGACCCCAAAGGGCCAGCCACATCACGCAGAACACTATAGGGATGGATCTTACCCAAAATACCACACTGATAGCCAGAGGTTTTTTGAGCTGGTACATACTGGTATGGTGTACTGGCACCTGCTTTTCCCTGGCCGGCTCCACTGCTCAGCTGGGCGTCAGGGCTGGTAGGGGCCAGGAGCAGCGGCTGTGGGCCAGATGCCTGGGACCTGCAGCCAGGCTGTAGCTTTTTCAAATCTCCCACCCTGAGCCTGCTCAGATGCCTGGCTCAGGGTGGGAGAAGCCTGGCCAGGGAGTGACTCTCTGGCTACTCTTGCAGCTCCGGCCAGGTAAGGGGGAGGGGGCCAGGAGGGCGTGGAATGGTGGGGGGGGGGTGCCGAAGGGGCCCAGGGGGGTCAGGGAACCATGGGAGGACAGGGAGGTAGTGGGTGAGGGGCCGAGAGGAGCGGGGAAGGAGCTGGGAGAGGGCTGAGAGGAACAGGGAAGGGGACCGGGGGGGCCGAGAGGAACAGGGAAGGGGATTGGGGGGGGCCGAGAGCAGTGGGGAGAGGGTCAGGGGGGCCAAGAGGAGCACGGAAGGGGCTGGGGGAGGGGACCCGGGGAGTTCAGGGAACCAGCAGACAAGGAGGGGGCTGGGGGGGGCTGAGTGGAGCAGGGAAAGGGGGGATCAGGGAGCCAGCGGGGCAGGGGTTGGAGAGGCCCTGGGGTATGCGGTGGTGGAGGGTCCTGACATCCGGTATACCGGCACCTTTTTTTTTTTTTTTTTTTTTTTTTTTTAAAGAAAAAAGCACTGCTGATAGCCACTCCTTTAGTAACTACAACTAAACGTTTAATATAAGAAGAAAATAAGCAAAATATGAGAGAGGTTAAAAAGTCAAAGTAAATCACATACATACAAATGATTTAGAATCCATGTAAAGCAGTTTGCAGGCACTATCTGTTTCTCTGGTGGACACCCAGTACCTGGGTGAGCCTCAGTTCCTTTTCCAGTCGCAGATGAGTAGTTCCAGAAGTGGGTGTTGTCTGTAGACTGGAGGCTGCTGAAGACAAGATGGCGTTGAGGCTGCTGCCTTTTATGGCCTCTGGCCTTCTCCATGCTGTGTGGAGTTTTTTCCAATCAAAAGGGAGTAGAGTCACATGGGTAAGTCCTAGTGGCTCAACAGGTTTCTCCCTGGGCCCATTGCACCTGGGAGCTTCCTTAATAGGCCATTAAGGAGACAAAGGCTGTAGACATCCAGTCTGGGGAGTTTACCAAAATCATACAGGTTGAAATATAGATATAACAAACATATTCCGAACGTCTAATACAGACGCAATTCCTACACATAAACTATATAATCATTCCCAGCAAATTACAACCTTTCTATTGATACTAAACATGGCATAGCTCCTATAGATTATTATAGTTATGAAATATTAATACGAAATAGTATTATAAATGGTCCCCTGAATCCAGACAGCATCACAATCTCCAACCCCTCTACCACTCACAGTGACACACACACACACACCCCCAACACTCACACTGACACCCTCCCCAGTACTCACACTAATGCACACACCCCCAGCCCTCCTGTTCGCTCTCCCCTCAACCCACCGTTCCTCTCCCCTCAGCCACACACCCCCACACAGGGCATGGCGCTGGGGACGGCGCCGCGGGTGACCCCCACTGCCTGGATGGCGCCCCGCTGACAGGCAGCCCATTCCTCTCAGGCACAGGAACACAGTATGCCCAAGCCGGGCTGGACCCTCGTGCCTCGTTCACAGGGCACCGTGGTTCCTCACAGTGCTGCAGCGCCAAGCTAGCCCCGAATTCATCATATACTCCAAAATGTGACACCGAGCGAAGCAGCCATCTCACCATGCTTCCCACTGGCCTGCAAGGGGCCCCATCTGCATGCATCAAGGGGTACCCACCACCCCATTGGTTCCTGCAGACGTTGCTCATTTTACATAAGCCTCTCATGCAACACCATCTTTTCCAGAAGCAGCCACAGCCATACTCAGGGCAGAAAAGGACCCCACCCCCAAGCCAGAGCGATCAAGCTGTACAAAAGACTCTACTTAGCTGGGAAGCGGCCAGCAGGGCAGGGCAGAACATGCGTTCCACCTGATTTTTCTAGTTTTCTGGGCCCCAGGATGGTGGCCCATCAAATTTGTGGGCCTTTGAACAGCGTTCCCACTTACTTTAACCATTGGTTATGGGCAACGGGAGTGCAGCATGAGTAGCTCCTTGGGTAAAGAAATATGGCATAATGGTCCTCAGATAGAGAAATATCTGAAAGGAAAATATTCATTAGTACAGGTTTCAATTTAGAAAATGGAGTCAGCTGTCAAATGACGGACAAACCAGTTGATTTTTTCAAGGATGGGGTGAGCTGTCTGGAGTAGGGGGTGACTATTTATAATATTATTGATATCAATATTGCAAAATTACAATAATGCATCTGAGATATACCATGTCAGATACCACTGGAAAGGTTATAATTTGCTAAATAGGATAATATTGTTTGTGTTGTGTCATCTTTGTACTGTAAGTTATGGGTACGTGTAATATATCTGTATCAAAACACTTGTATTGTGCTACTGGGTTACATCCCCCAGGCAGATTAGTCAGCATTGAGGGACTCATCAAGGGCCATTACCTTTACAATAACACCAGGGAGAGAAGCCAAGACAGCACCTATGAGTCATCAGGACATGTAAAGACATTCCTGTGGTCGGGGAACTTCAAATGCCTTCTGTCCCTAACCATGTACTGTGAGCTTGTGTTTGAAACAAGCCACATGGCATATTAGTGATTATAAAATGTAGTTTCACCATCTCCATCTTGTCTCATTCCTGCTTGCTACCTCTGGTGCATCTCATCTACAACTGAAGTTCTGGGCTGAGACCCATTCAGGTACTTGATGTGGACCAGAAGAACTGTACAAGCCTGGAAACTCCACAGTTATGCTGAGAATCTGATATACGTGAATTTTAAAGGTGTTTGTCTATATCTGACCATTTAACATCTCTCTTTTCATTTGTTCCTGTTCTTTTATTATAAACCTTTAGTTTTAGTTACTAACAGATTGACTGATGCATGTTTTGGGTGAGAGCCAAACTTACAATGGGATCTGGTGATGTGGCTGACACTTTGGGGATCAGGAGAACATTTTGATAAAAGGAATAGAGTTTTAATAACTTGTCTCTTTACTAGACCTAGTTGCTAATTGGGGGCCAGAGACTGACTCTATATTTCTTTTTTGGGGCCTTCTTGATAACCAGAGTGGGGATCTCTGTTCATGATTGATTGGGGAATCCAAGTTCACAGTTAGTTACCAGTTTAGGAGAATCTGCTCTCATTTCTGCAGTCTGCCCTGACCTTGACATTTTCAGGTGGGCTATCCTAGGCATGGATGGATCAGAAACGGATGAATTCTGTTTGCTTAGTTAAGGGCACGGTAGCAGTTGCTGGTTAAAAGGAGCTATCAGGTGACTAAGAGCTCCTCAACAGTCCCTACCAAATCCTCACAGTGCTGTAGCAAAAGAGAAAGAAGGAAAAAACAAAGTAACTACCAATAGGAGAGAACTTATGTTTGAACTTTCTACAAAGATATCATGTTCACATGCTAGTTTTTGGAAGTAGAGTGAAACCTTTATAAGGATCACCCTTAGGAAAAACCTTCTTCGTTAATTGCCGTCTCAAGGTATCTCTAAGTATAGTGAATACAGTTCTACCACTGCCTCAGTTAAGGGACCAATTTTTGTTGGTCCCTTAAGTATTCTCCTCAAACAGATTTCATTTCATCTAAAATTGTGTTTAATAATGTGTAATATATATATATATATAGTTGTTAGAATATAATCGTTGCACTAAAAGACATTGAGTCGACATGACAGTTAATGCTGGCATCCTGTGTGGCTGAACATATATTTTATTCTCTTAATCATTTCACACCAGAGACAAGAAATGCCCCACATCAATGAAATGAGCTTCAGCATAGCTCTGCTGTGCAGGTGCTAACGATGCATGATATTTCTGGGGGGCGGGGTTGGGTCTTTTTTTTTGCTCATTCCCTCCCTGTCACTCTCTCACTTTCTGACAGCATGTCTAATGCTGCTACCCATAAACGTGAATAAAATTGGTACTTGCTGTGACCCGAACATGCCTATGATAGCTCACTTGAAGTGCCAAGGTCATGGTAGGATGCAAAATGGAGAGCAGATTCTTCCATACTGGTGATTAACACTGAAGTTGGAATCCTCAACCAGTCAGAAAGATTGCTCCTGATTCCCCACACTTGTTATCATGAATCCCTTTTATTGCATTTCAGTCTCTGGCTCCCAATCAGTAACTAGGTCCAGTAAAGAGATTTTGTTATTTAAACTGTTCCCTTTACCCTTTACCAAAATGTTGTCCAAAGGCTCAGCCACATCACCAGATCAATATAGGTTTGGCTCTTACCCAAAATATCACGCTGCCAGTCAATTCTTTTAAGGGCTAGTCTACACTTAAAACTTACAGTAGCACAGCTATTTCGGTATGTCTGTGCCACTGCAAGAACACTTGTTTGGACCCTTTATATTGACAGGAGAGAGCTTTCCCACTGGCATACTAAAACTACCTAAATGACTGGTGTTGGCTATGGCGGCAGAAGAGAGTCTCCCGCTGACATAATGCTGTCCACACTAATGCTTATCCCAGAAATACTTATGTTGCTCAGGGGGTGTTTTTTTCATGCATGCTATTTCCATATATATATATATAATCAGATTATTAATTGTGATGTTTAAGGCTTGTACAGTTCTTCTGGAGTACATCCAGTGCCTGGATTGGCCTCAGCTCTTTGTTTCACAGCTTCAGAAGTTGAATAGTTGATCCAGTGGTAGGAAGAAGGAATGAAGACAAAATAGAGATGGGGAAGCTGCATTTTATAGCTCTGGGGTCTGCCATGTGGCTTGTTTCAAACACAAACTCACAAGGCACAGGAGCAGGGAATAGCTCTTAAGAGTTCCTGTTCACAGGCATGTCACATATATGTTTGAATCCTGATGATTCATAGACATATTCCCTGGCTTCTCTCCTAGGGCTCATTGTATAGCGGATAGCCCTTGATAGGCCTTCAATCATTCTGGACAGTGCTGAGATTACTCTCTTGGGGCTGTCACCCATGTAGCACAGTACAAGTTTTTGGATACAGATATATCACATATATTCATAACTTACAATACAAAGATGATACTTATGCATAAACAATATTACCATACTTAGCAAATTATAACTTTTCCAGTGGTACCTGGCATAGCATATTTTGTATGAATTAATGCAGTTTTGTAGTATGGCTATCAATAATGTTATACATGGTCACCCCTAATTCAGACAGTATCACACCTGCAGACATTGAAGCCTGACTGTTGTGCAGGAAATGGTGAGATGTAACCTAAGATTCTCGTGCTCTTCCGGCAAAGAGCCTAGCTGTGGGTGGAATACTTTAAGCATGCTTGATGCAGTCCTCAGATAGCTAGGGCCCTTACAATACTGCTTATCTTCTCAGATCAGACACTGCGCTCGCTGAGTGTACAAGATTTGCGCCCTATGACTGAAGGAAGGATTGAGCCCTGGATGTGCATTGTGCTCTCACTGAATGAAAATATATATATCATAGTATCTTGGTAGTCACTGAGAAGCCATGGCTTTTATTACATAAATTAGAGGAGAACCAACTCCCATCAATGATAGGGAGGACCATCGTGACGTCAACAGTACAAAGATAAGTTGACCTATGTTAAGCACTGTGTTAATTACTCCAGTGGCCAATGTTCACACTATCTTCCATGGATCACTAGTAGGTATCCTCACCAGGAGCACTTCCACTGAACTGAGGGAGGCAGTATGGGAAACTGAGAGCCTGATCCTCTCAGCATCATTGGCAGCTCCCAGGCAGGATCCTGGCTTCCCCACAAGCTCCCAATTCCCTGCTGGGAGCTGGAGAAGCCACCCAGGGCTTCTCACCCCATAGCCTCCCAGACTTCTCACCCCACTCCCAGCTGGGAGGGGCCAGCCTCTCAGCTCTCTAGCTGAAGTGGGGGTACATGGGCTTTAGGGGTACGTCTACACTGGCAAGTTAGGTCGACTTAAGGAGGCTTAAGTTGACCTAAACAAAGCCGCATCCACACTGGGCTTTTATTAAGTCAACTTAAGCTCTTCCTTCTAGAGCCACATTCTCTGGAGTCTTAAGAAGAATTCTGTCTGATGAGCTGTGGCTCTGTTTGGTGGGGAAAGAGAACGCAGGAGCCGTGCATGGGCAGGAATGCATCAAAGGACTTGTCGGAATGATTTGTGCATTTGGGGCAAGCAGGGAAAGCAGCAAAGGCCTCTTGAAGCTCTTTCTCCTCAAGTTCCTCAAATGCATGCAGTCACCCACTAGACACACACCTTTTTTCTGTCTGTCTATCTTTCACCATAATATCATAGTACCTCCACTCTGGGCTGCATGTGATCTATGGGTTAAAGCAGGAACACAGGAGTCAAGACTCCCGGGTATGGTCATTATCCATGAAAATAGACATCTTTGTTGGTGGCTAGAATTAAGTTCTGTCCTTGATCACACTGCTTCATAGTACTTCACTGGGTGTAAACCAGCACAGAATTTAGGGCTTGAAATACAATCTTCCCATATATTGAAAGCTCAATCTGTTTATACTTAAATTCATAACCTTTATGTTACATTTGGAGAGGGAGGGAGGGTTTCCAAGGAAAAAGAAAAGTTTGGTGCTAGTAGGTTTGAACTTGTAGCATACTATATATTAGTTAATTAAACAAAATTATATGATTATATAAGTAGAGATCATAGTTGAGAGTTTCAAAGCAGAGTAGAGGATCCATTAATTTTAGAAGAGAGATGCTAAACCCGCTAGACTGGTTTAACTCTTAAACCGTTATCTAAAAGATTATCCACAAGTGGGCGGAGTTGACACTGAATAATTCTGCCTGTCACCTCATGTAATCCCACTGATTTTCAGTGAGATTTTGGATTCTAGGTGCCCAAGTCAGTTTTGAAAATGAGACTTCAGGAGAAACTTAAAAAAAATATTGTATATTAGGAACATAAGTCAATGAGATTTAAGTGACTTAAGCACTTTTGAAAATGTAACTTAGGTACCTAAGTCACATACACTTGAAAATTTTACCCTCAGTCTTAACTTTTGGAATTTCAGAAGGAATGAACAGAATAGGAAATCCTAGAGTGATCCATCCTGTCACCCATTCCCAGCTTCTGATTCTTTTTGATTCAAAAATCAAAAAGTTTAATAAATATTTATCAAAAGGAGCTGGAAGAATATTTTCCTCACAAGTGCTTGCTGGCTTTGCAGTGCGATATTTTTTTTCTTTGGTAATATTATGGGACGTACACAAATATGTGAACAATATCATTATTAGTAAACTTCAAGTGCAATAAGCTGCACTTAATTTTATTAAACCAGGTGATAATACAGCCTTTCTTGGTGTATGCAGATCTTCTTTACTGTAAATGAAGCTGCTAGGAATCTGTTTTCATTGGCTAGAACATTAGTGTTTTCTCTGTTTGTGTTTTGAATTATTCAGAGTCATCCTGGGCTGAGATGTTTATTTTTGAAATTAACTCCATGTGCTTAGCTACATTCAACATGTGTTTGCAACTATAAGGAACTGGTGTCTTTTTAAGAAGCTGTTTTGCCCCTGGAGGCAAGTCTGGGAGATTCTGTGTGGGAATTTTCATGGGTTTGAACACCCATTTCCTGGGAAGTAGCCTGCAGACCATGTGACTGCTTCTTCACAGACTTAAAATATATCTTTTTCTCTCCAGTCAGGATGGAAAAAAGAAATCTTCTTGACTTATATCTCTACTAATGGTAATATTCAGCAAGGAAAGGACATATTAAGAGTAGCCAAATTATTGAGACATCAAGATATAATGACCAGAAATTGGGCTATATTGGTACTATCCTGATTTGAAGGGACATTCCTGGTCTACTAGTCAGTTTTATTGAAACAATTATTTGTTTGTTTCAGTAAAACTCTGGGACATTTGCAGTGAGCCAGCTCCAAACATTAAATAATCACAAGCCAGACCCAACAAAATCCTGAGACTGGCTTTAAAATAACACAATTTAAAAATAATAAACTTTGCTCTCTTGTGTTTAAGTCTTGAAGATTCACATTTTCAATTTTCCTTTGTGACCTTGAGTGCTAGAAATGTCTTTTTAACTGAAAGCTGCAAATCTCATAAAATAACTGGATTCCAGGAGCAGGGGCCTTAAAAAACAACACATCAAATACCATGAAATTTGTGATAAATGTGTTGGTAACATTGCTTCTGTTCAGTCTTGTCTGTTCCATTAGTGCTGCAGTGTGTGCTTCATATAAATGTCACCATTTTCCTCATGCCGTCTGCTGATCAGCAAGGGAATGAATGCCACCTCTACTCCTGGCAATGGTGGAGAGGTGCAAAGGAGGAGAGCTGAAACAGCAGTGGATTCTTAGCTCAACAGGAAGTATTTTCAAGCCCGTAGGGATGGGAAGAAAAAAAGGAAGGGGAGTATTAGAGAGTCACGGGGTGGGGATGGAAATGGGTTAGAGAAGGGAACAGGAGACATGAAAGGAAATGAAAGAATACTACATAGAATCCTAAGACTAAGTGAGGTCTGGAAAGCAGAATAGGAGAATGACCTGACAGATATAATAAGGGAAGAAGAGATCTGGAGGGGAAAAGAGGGAGACAAAGAGAGAGAGAAAACTGCCATGGATGGATATAAATTGTTCAGGAAGGACAGGCAGGGAAGAAGAGTTGGAGGAGTAGCACTTTATGTAAAAGAGCTGTATGACTGCTCGGAGCTGCACTATGAAAGTGGAAACAAGCCGGTTGAAAGTCTATGGGTAAAGTTTAGAGGAGAGTGCAACAAGGGGCATGTCGTGGTGGGTGTCTGCTACAGACTGCCAGACCAGAAGGAGGAGGTGGATGAGGCGTTCTATGGACTACTAGCAGAAGTTTCCAGATCGCAGGCCCTGGTTCTCATGGGTGACTTCAATTATCCTCACATCTACTGGGAGGGCAATACAGAAGTGCACAGGCAATCCAGGAAGTTTTTGGAGACTGTTGAGGATGACTTCCTGGTACAAATGCTGGAGGAACCAATTAGGGGCCTTGCATCTCTAGACCTGCTGCTCACAAACAGAGAAGAATTGATTGGGGAAGTAGAAGTGAATGGCAACCTGGGCAGCAGTGACCGTGAGGTGGTAGAGTTCAGGATCCTGATCAATGGAAGGAAGGAAAGAAGCAGAACACACACCCTGGACTTCAGAAAAACAAATATTGGCCACCTTAGGGAACTGATGGGCAGTATCCCTTGGGAGGCTGATCTGAAGAGGAAAGGCATCCAGCAGAGCTGGCTGTATTTTAAAGAAACTCTGTTAAAGGCACAGGAAGATACCATTCCAATGTGCAAAAAGAACAGCAAATGTGGAAGGCGCCCAGCGTGGCTTAGCAGAGAACTCTGCGATGAAGTGAAACATAAAAGGGAAGCTTACAAGAAGTGGAAGCTTGGACAGATGACAAGGGAAGTGTATAAAGATATTGCTCGGGGCTGCAGGGATAAAATCAGAAAGGTCAAAGGGCAATTGGAGTTGCAGCTAGCAAGGGATGTGACAAATAAAAGAAAGGGATTCTACAAGTGAGTCAAGTAACAAGAAGAGGATCAGGGATGGTGTGGGTCCCTTACTGAATGGGGCAGGTATCCTCATGATCGATGATGAGGAAAAGGCTGAAGTACTCAATGATTTTTTTACTTCAGTCTTCACAGGGAGGGCCAGCTCCCAGGCTACTACACTGGGTAATGCAGAATGGAGAAAAGAGCGGCCCTTGGTGATGGAAGGTCAGGTTAGGGACTACTTAAAGAAGTTGGATATGCACAAGTATATGGGGCTGGATGAACTCATCCGAGGGTGCTGACGGAGTTGGCTGAAGTGATTGCAGAGCTGCTGGCCATTATCTTTGAAAATTCGTGGCAAATGAGGGAGGTCCTGGAGGACTGGAAAAAGGCAAATATAGTACCTATCTTCAAGAAAGGGAAGAAGGAGGATCTGGGGAACTACAGATCGGTCAGCCTCACCTCAATCCCTGGAAAAATCATGGAGCAGGTCCTCAAAGAATCCATCCTGAAACACTTAGAGGAAAATAGAGTGATCAGGAACAGTCAGCATGGATTCAGCAAGGGCAAATCATGCCTGACCAATCTGATTGCCTTCTATGATGAGATGACTGGATTTGTGGATGCGGGAAGAGCCATTGACATGGTATACCTCGACTTTAGCAAGGCTTTTGATATGGTTTCCCACAGCATTCTCGTCAGCAAATTAAGGAAATATGGGTTGGATGAGTGGACTGTAAGGTGGGTAGAAAACTGGCTAGATCAACGGGCTCAGCAGGTAGGAATCAATGGCTCGATGTCTAGTTGGCAACCAGTAACGAGTGGAGTGCCCCAGGGGTTGGTCCTGGGGCTGATTCTGTTCAACATCTTCATTAATGGTCTCAATGATGGGATAGATTGTGTGCTTAGTAAATTCGCGGATGACACCAAGCTGGGGAGAATGGTAGACACACTGGAGGGCAGGGACAGGATCCAGGGAGACTTAGACAAATTGGAAAACTGGGCCAAAAAGAATGTTCATGAGGTTCAGCAAGGACAAGTGCAAAGACCTGCACTTAGGACGGAAAATACCATGCACTGCTACAGGCTGGGGACCGATTGGCTAAGTAGCAGCACTGTAGAAAAGGACCTGGGGGTTATAGTGAATGGGAAGCTGGATATGAGCCAACAGTGTGCCCTTGTTGCCAAAAAGGCCAATGGCATATTGGGCTGCATCAGCAGGAGTGTTGCCAGCAGATCGAGGGATGTGATAATTCCCCTCTATTCGGCACTGGTGAGGCCGCATCTGGAATACTGTGTCCAGTTTTGGGCTCCCCACTACAGAAAGGATGTGGACAAATTAGAAAGAATTCAGTGGAGGGCAATGAAAATGATTAGGGGGCTGGGGCACATGACTTATGAGGAGAGACTGAAGGAAGTAGGCTTATTTAGTCTACAGAAGAGAAGACTGAGGGGGGATTTGATAGCAACCTTCAACTACTTGAAGGGGAGCTCCAAAAAGGAGGGAGCTAGGCTGTTCTCGGTGGTAACAGAGGACAGAACAAGGAGCAACGGTTTCAAATTACAGCTGGGGAGGTCGAGGTTGGATATTAGGAAAAACTTTCTCACTAGGAGGGTGGTGAAGCATTGGAATGGGTTACCTAGGGAAGTGGTGGAATCTCCGTCTTTGGAGATATTTAAGGTTCGGTTAGAAAAAAACCCTGGCTGGGATGATTTAGTGGGAGTGGTCCTGCTTTTAGCAGGGGGCTGGACTAGATGACCTCATGAGGTCCCTTCCAGCCCCATGATTCTATGATTCTATAAAACAAAAGAACAGAAATAGCAGGAGGATGACAAAGGACATAGACAAAAGGAGTGGAGCAAGTAGTAAAAGTTGACTTGGTGTTGGAAGGTAGAAAGAAAGCTAAAGCTGAGAGAAAGCAATAAGGAAGAAGACAGGAACAAGGCTATGAGGGGGAGAAAAAAGGTAAAAATTTACACCATATGGGCTAGAGAGACTGGTGAGAATACTGGTGCCACAGTTGTATAAACACGCTAAATAGCAGGTGACGGGGAAGAGAGTAGGCAGGAATGGGAAAAAATTAACAGCACATATTTGAAAACATGATTATCCTCTCAAACATGAAGGTTGCAGGTCAGATCTAGGGGAAATTATCTCTCCAAGGACACATTTGTCTCCTCTTCATAAAACTCTAGTAGGAGTTGGCATCTAACCTTTCATACATTCTGAATCACCATTCTGTGCATGTGGCATCTCCTCAGCCTTTGCAAGCGATATCTTTCTCATATGGATTGCAGACTGCAAGAGGTACGTGGGGAGCATGTGCCATGTGTGATGGATGCTGAATAGCATACATAATTTGTACTGACTGGGGTGCAACTATTTAAGTAGGTGCTCTACCACCTGGCATCATGAAAAGTCCTGTGGTTGATGCCACCCTGCTGGAGCCCTTACTACAATAGTTTTAACTTTCTTTCCAGCAAGCAAGCAAGCAACTGCTCTGAATGTGGTGTCCATGAAGTTTTCACATACAGCTATGATGTGAACACCTAAATATCACTGAATTTAGAGGTTTACTGTCTGGGGGCACACATAAATAGCAAATGTTAGCAGAACAATGCTTTTCTGTTTAAAAGGAGCTTCATCTGTGGTTTAGAAAGCTCCAGCATGGTTTCTTTTTTTCTCCTACTCCATACAGAAACTAATTGGGTGTGTCTACACTTAAAAATTAAGTTGACTTAAGCTTGCTTAAGTCGACTTAATTTACTCTGTGTCTACAGTACACTTTCCTTAAGTCGACTTAAGCCGCTGCTTAAGTTGACTTAAGGAAAAATTAAGTCGACTTTATAAAACCTCGTTTTAAGTCAACTTTGCTGGCTAAGTTGACTTTAGAAGTCGACTTAGCTAGTGTGGATGTGGAATAGTCCTAAGTTGACTTAAAGTCGACTTAGGGTGCTCCAGGGCTTCCGCACTGCCTCCCTGCCAGGGTGGCTGGCACAGCCACAGCCTGGCGTGCCCCCCCAAAGGGCAGGGCAGAGCCCTGCACGCCCTGCCAGGGTCCCTGTCCCCTTTTGCCCCGTTGTACCAAGGTACAATGGAGCAAAGGCTGAGCCCCCTGGCACTTGGCAAGGTGTGCCCCCCCTGCCACCTTGGACCTGTCCCAGGTCCACCTAGCCCTTACAAGTTGACCTAGGTGTCCAGTGTGGATGCTTTAGGTCGATTTCATAGGGTCCCCTCTAAGTCAACTTAAAATTTGAGTGTGGACATGCTAAATCAACTTAAATTAACAAGTGCAGACATAGCCATTGTGAGCACCACAGATTTACCAGACCATGGCATGCTTCTTTAGTAGTTATAGGAGCTCAGCACTTAGGTGTACCATGATAGATGTGTTAAAATGCAGTGTCTTCACCGTAGTATCCGGTTGCACCTCACAGTCATTCATGGATTTTATCCTCACAACACAGTTATTAAGCAGGAAAGTGTATCATCCTCCATTTACAGAAAGGAAACTGAAGGCCCTGATAGATTAAGTGACTTGCACATGGTCACACAGAGAGTCTGTGACTAAGCTGAGAAATGGACTCAGATCTCTCAAATCCCAATCCAGTGTCCTGTCTGCTAGACCATCTACTATCCCACACTGCACTTAGGTAAGAATAATGGGCCAAATTTATCTCTTGTGCAATGACTGTGACTATTTGTACAGAGAAGTTACAACTGGGATGAATTTGGCTCTGGGACTTTATTCGTAACCTCTTATATTTCTTCTTTACCTTCTAGCTTCTTATTCTGCCTTCCTCTGCTCCCCAGGGTTTAGTTCTCTTGCACAGTTCTATTTGCTTGACTCATACACTGCTACAGATTTTCTCAGAGAAGCACCCTGCATAAGACAGCTGTGATTCATATTGCCTAAGTGAGCCAGCGCTAACAGCTTTAAGCAATATGTAACAGTCCTGGGACTCTCTTTTCTACAATATTTGCTCTGGTCACTGGAGTGGTAAACCATACCAGGCATGATCTTTCTCTCTGGCACATAGATTGACCAGCAGACTTTGTGTTGGGCTAATCACTGTGATCAGTCATGGGTCATACAGTGTCCACTCACAGTGACAACATCACAATGGAATGTAACATTAAGTCCTTGCTATGTGATTGTACAGTGAGCCATTCTGGACAATTCACTAGAGTAGCTTTGTTATTCATTGCCAACTCCTTTGAGGACTGTCTTTTGCCCTTTCTTGCTGCTGGTAATTGTTTCTAAAAATCATTAATTAACTATATAAATTTGCTTTGTTGCTCAACTGTCTTGACAACAAGGCATTTTGGATGACATGCTCCCAGTACACAGACACACGTGTCTCACATTCACCCCCTTTCAAACACCTCACATATTCAGCCCACTTTTCTCACAAACAACACACACAACTCCTTCCCCTAACGCACATTGCCCCCCATCTTCACGTACATATATCTCAGTCACCCCATTTCTCATCTACTACATACATCCAAGTTCCCAAGGGGTAGCCGTGTTAGTCTATTGCAGAAAAACAGAGTCTTTAAAAGTGCCACAGGACTTCTTTTGTTTTACATACACCCACTCTCTCTATTCACCTCTCTCGCACACACCCCTTCTCTTTTACCATCACTAACATAGTCTTCCTCCCACATGTGCCTCCACAAATAAAAACACACCCAGCACCAAGTTTCTTTCTTCCTGGATGGAGCTGTAAGAAAACTTTAATTCTGGCTTCCCTTGGATTCAGAGGTGGAAAGTCTTTTCAATGGGTTTGAGTTAAGTGTCAAAGAAGGACGCTTGAATTAGTGGTTGATAAAATGTTTTTAAAACATATGGTATTTTCTTCTGGATAGAATTCCTTCAGTAATTTAAATATCACCTCATTATCTAGCATTTAAAAAATGTGTAAGGTAGGCAATTATCTTCCACTTTCGATCACCCAGGTTGTTCTCCCCTGAGCATCTCAGGATTGCCCATTCATTGGGTTCCCCTCCTCCCCCCTACCTCCCTCCCACCCCCAGCTAATACACAGGAAAAGCTGAAACAAATATGATTTTCGTTCTGATTTCTTTCTTTCTTTATTTTTTATTTATTTATTTGACTAGGACTATAACAGAGAATAGTATTTTTCTTAAAGTGAGATTGAATGCAAGCTCCTGTTTAAATGGGATACATTCCATGCTGCTAAGGGGACTCTGACAGAACTATATATAAATATAAAAATCTTAATTGAAAAGGAAACTTGATTTTGTAACTTAACATGGGTTTTATTATTTTATTTATTTTTTTACAAGGGACTCATTACATAAACGATGCACTTTTTTGCATCTATTAACATTCAGGTTAGTACATACCAGGCACTGACTTTGTGGGTGATGATGATCCTGAGCTGCCTATTGTGTTGTTAAAGGGCAAGTCCAACTCATGTTCAGTTTAAAAAAAAAACAAAAAACATAATCCATGTGTTTCAAAAGCTACTTTGTTATTGAGAGGATGAACAAAAAGCTTGCCAGCTTATATTTCGTGCTAGGAGACTTTTCCCTTCTTAATATCAAACAAAAGGATGAGTCCATTATTGTTTACCCATCTTGGCCTAACATATGACGGGGATTCTGTTATCTATATAACTAAACGAGAGTTATATATATGCACGGCGGGGACGCAGCTGCTGCGTGCGCATATAACTGACACAGCTGTGCGCGCGCAGCAGCTGAATCCACGTCTTGCTGGCCGGCCTGGGGAGATTCAAATCTCCCGCCCTGAGCACGCTCAGACAGAGCGTGCTCAGGGTGGGAGCGGCCTGGCCCAGAAGCGGCTCTGCCGGCC
>ML685791.1:4793685-4808767 GCA_007922175.1 Pelusios castaneus
CTCAGCAGGTCTCTCAGAGATAGCCTTTTCAGGCATATGGGTTACATAGGGACATGGGGTTTCTCTTGTCTTTCCACCAAGGGCCTGATCCAACCCCTGTAATGAAATCAGTCGGAATCCTTCCCTTGCTCAGGCCTCAACAAATCTCCCTCACACTTAGGAGCCAGCCCAAAATCGTAGGTGCCCCTAGCTGTGAGGTGTGAACGGACCTCCAAGGCTCAGAGATTTCAGCCACTTCTGCCAGCAGTGGTGCATAGTGTGCAGGGCCCCGTGCTGCTGAAAAGCTGCTGCCTTTTTCAGTGACAACAGTGGGGTGCGAATCCTCTGCCCTCTGCTGCCGAAAAAAAGCTGCTTTCAGTGGTGGGGGAGAGGGAAGGGAAGGAGAAAGAGAAGCTCTTTTTTTGGGGAACCAGGGGGAGTTCATTTACCTGGCTATCTCGGCACTGCTAGGTACCAGGGGCAAAATCCTGGACACCTGTTGCTCATAATTTGTTGAGCCCTGCCTTAGCTGCAATGGACATTGGCTCAAGCCCCAACTGGGGAAGCAGGTGCAGTCTTTACCCATCTCTCCTCTCTTTATCTGGTGGGTTTGAAGTGATTGAGGCTTTTCCTTTATCTCTAAATTCAATGTGGCCCACTTCTCCTCCCTGGAGGTCTCCTTCTTGAGGACCACACACATCATAATGAATGGCCATAGCAGTAGATCACAAGTAGAGACAGCAAATAGAGTTAGTCCTTTTTTTACTGACAATCAGTGTGCTGGGAAATGCTCTGCCTCCGGATCTGACATTGACAGTGTTTTGGGAACCAGCAATTCTGAGGGCTAATATTGCCTTCTTTGGGCCTCCCCTCCTGGAGGAGGGTCAATGTTTAACTATGGATCAAATTATTTTTTTCTACATGACAAAATGCCTTCTTCTAATTCTTTTTTCCATCATTGGACTCTCATTCAAGATTGTATCTACGCTCCAGGCTCTTCTTCACCTCTGTGCTCACCAGTATAATTATTAATATTGGTAGAGTAATGCACACAGATATGAAGACCACAATATGCAACAGATGTCAAATGTAATTATGATACACTTCTAAGCATGTCTCCATTTGTACAGAAGTAGGGCTTCAAAATGTTTTGGCTGTGGTACTAATCCCAATTTACTTCATCAGCCTCAGGTATTTGCAGAACCACTTATCTTTAATCCTAGATTATCTCAGTACAGGGATTTCCCATGTTACTTTCACAATACCAGAAGCACTTGTCAAATGGAAATAGGACCTAAGAGAGGCGCATGGAACAGCACCACCTGGGATCACTTGTCTCGGCCTATGGGCAACTATTGCTTCACCTTTACAAGAAAATCCAGAGGCAGCAAAATTGTTAGAGTATTAGCAACAGATTCAGCACCAACTGTTAACTCCTTAATACCCTAGCATTGATGACACATCTTCAGCTGGTATAAACTGTCTGCAGTCAATGAAGCTATGACAATTTACACCAGCTGAGGATCTGCTCTAGGGGTTTTGTGTGTGGACATGCAAAATCACTATGAAGTTTATATCTAATATTTACAGCCAAACTAGTTTATATAACATTCAAAATTTTAATTTGCCAGTTAACACGACATAAATTAGAGGAATGTTAGTACCTCCATAACTTTGTTTTCCCTTTAGATGCTACCATTTGTTACCCTATGTTGGACATATCCAGATGGTTGAGACCTCTAAAATCCCTTCCTCAAACCCTATGAATCAGTGGAATTTCTTCTGATAAATGTCTACATGTCTAATTATTTCTTCTGATTAATGTCTACATAACATAAGACTAATTCAATGATAGTCAGATTAAATTAAAGTTTTCTTCTCCTTCGTGTAGTGTCTCTATGGGTGCTCCACTGTGGGTAATGATGTGTCCTCACATCCAGAGGCCTCTGGCTTTGGTCTGTTCTTCACATAACCTAGCCATGCCCTACAAGTTCATTCAAATAAGATCTTTACTACTTTATTTTGGGTCTCCATTGATCCATACTCAGAGCAACCATCATTACTCATCCAGAGTCAACTAGTCGTCAGATGTAGAGCTGGTTGAAACATTTATGACTAAATGAAATTTCATCAAAATCTGCAGTTACGTCAAAGACAAAACATTTCATAGAGATGTATCAGTTTCCATGAAGAATTTGTTTGGAAGATTTTTCAAGTCTAGGACGAGAGAGAGACCAGACCAGACCAGACCAGATTGAAAACTCAGGTTTTTATCTGAAAACACAACACATTTTTAAGGTTTTGGAAAATGGAACAAAAATGACTCTTGAAACCTTAAAAGTTATCAGAGAACAGAAGTGTTGTCCTCTGAAAAGCTCTAGTAAGAAACTACATCATGCTATCTATTTGATTTCTGGCTCTGGAAGCCCTAAGGTTATCCCCACTGCTGTACCAATTTGTACAGCAAACTCAACAAAACACCTAATTGTCCACCAAATGTCTTCCTTCCTCCAGAGCATCATTCCTGGCACTCATCCTGTTGCCTTTTGCAGCTTCCTCAAAGGTGACCTCACACCAGTGTATAAGTGCTAATAAAAAAAGAGGCAAACTGTACATCCTCCACTTTAAACTCTCCTACCCTAAGAGGCTTTGAACATTTGGTCTAAAACACTTCTAGCTTACATGGCCCTGGGAGCTAAAATCTTCTGACTGTTTTTGAATCTGGGCATCCCATTTGGCAGTGCTTTCCTTTGCTTGCCAAGACATTGGCTGACAGACAGTGCAGTTCTTGGTGACTATTACACAATTCAAGTCTACTGTGAGACTACACTCACTTAGAAGATGAAACAATAAGGCTCCAGGACTGCATCATGAGAGTCTCTCAGCTGGCAGTATATAGAAATTATTTACATATCTTGAAAGATCTTTTTTTTCCTGGAGGTTACAGATATGGACAGAATTATTTGTGTCCAGCATATTGAACCATTGCCCAATTAATTTTAGGACAACATCATTTTAGCATGTGTTAATGAAAAGATCAAATGCATATGTTACCTGGCAGTCAAAAAGGCAAGTATCTTAAACCTAATACTGGACTACTTTGTCATAGTTTTGCAGTCAAAAATCAATTTTAATTTACATTTACATTAATTTTACAATTCTGTCCCAATGTATAAGAACAGAGTCTTTCTATTGATGATTGCTATTAGAATAATATAGTTTGTAATTCTTTCTGCTGAACATATGAGAGAAATACATAAACTTCTTCTTGAATTTCACAAACATGAGAATACTGAATTGTAAAAGGACATAGATTACTTGAATGCCACATTTCTGTCCAAAAATTTTTTACCTAATTTAATTGTAACACCTAAAATTATTATAACTGAGAGAAATTAGTGGGGAAAATATTTTTCAATTTGTTTATTCTGTGTATTTTACAGCACTTTGTGTCTAGTCCATTTCATTCGTCCTTTGTATAGTTAGTTTCTCACTCACTGAAAATATCCAGAGGGGTAGCCGTGTTAGTCTGTGTACAGCAAAAACAGCGAGAGTCCTGTGGCACCTTAAAGACTAACAACTTTCTTTGGGCATAAGATTTCATGGGCTCCAACCCACTTCGTCAGATGCATCTGATGGAGTGGGTTGGAGCCCACGAAAGCTTATGCCCGAAGATATTTGTTAGTCTTTAAGGTGCCACAGGACTCTCGTTGTTTGTTGTACTCACTGAAAAGTCACTTATAAGCAACAACAGGAGATGGAGAGCAGAGAAATCTGTATATTCCTTTTTTATAAAGGATTTTTTAAAATTCAGCATATGTTTAAAGGTTGCTTTTTCAGAAACTGGATGTTTTTTCTCAAACAAATAATCAGTTAAAAAAGTATCAATTGACAGTGTTCTTTTAAGATGTGCCCAATATCTAATGTTACAGCCAATCAATAGAAAATGCCTCCAACCCATCTGTGCTATTTTATTATTAAGAGTGGGATTAGTATTAATGACTTCACACATAAACCCTTAGCTGTTCTCACTTTTGATACTGATCAACACCACATTGTTCGTGTGCATACACACACATCTGTTGATAGATAGATAGATAGATAGATAGATAGATAGATAGATGCATGCACAGGGTTTCGTGCCAAATGAAGGCCCATTTTTCGTCTCTCTAAAATGCCTTTCTTTACACAGCTGCTAAATTACATTTTTTCCACCAGAAGTGACAAATGTGACCAAAAGGTTGTCACAGCTCAGTAAATCAAGCAAGTCTGCTTTCAAGTGGTGGTGGACCTTCAGCAGCATGTGTGGGGAAATTACATCTTGCTATCTTCCACGACAACACATACACAGCCGGTGTGGGTTTGGGAGTATGTGATGTAAAATTTAACACCTGCTGTCACCACACTGGGGCCCTGTACAAGTCTTCTCAATTCACTAACACTTTGGTAGTGTGTGGGAATTACTAATGCATTAAGCAATCATCCTTGTTCTTAGAAGTGCATGTGTCTCTCTCTCTAGCACACCCTCCTTGCCTGCCCCACACCCAGCTCCTTTTTCTATCTATTAGACCTGCTCAGAAAATGATATGTAATTTTAGTATATAATTTCAAAAGAAATTTAAAAATATAGGTTTTTTTCCTAATTTTTTGTGGAAATTTTCCAGGTTTTTATATAGAAAAACATTTGTTTAAATTTTTTTTCTGTTTTTTTAATGAAAAAATGGAAAATTTTGATTAAAATCAGATCTTAATGGCCCTGATAGGCCCAAGTCTTTCCAATCCTTCTGCAAGGTTTAGGGACTCCCTTGGACAGAAAATCCTGCCCATCTGCACGATCAGGAAGAAGAACCTGCATCAGTTTAAACCCGGCCTTTTTATATTAAAAACTCTTTCTTTGTCTGTTGGTTTCTAGAAAAATCCAGTTTGAATCAGTACAGGCAAGCCTCCCCAGGGGTGGTACCTCTTTGGTGGTGTTTATATTCTAAATGGTTCGCCTCCATCACCCCCCACCCTCCCGCAACTGTTTTTAATTCCTAGCCAAACTGTGGCAACTCTCTGCCCTTATAGATACATATCAACCCAGCCCACATTGATACATAACCATTCATAAACTTAATGCACTGTTTCCTCAAGGATACTGCATACAGTTTCACTTGCAATATCTGTCACATGTCCCTAAAATGAAGTGGGTACACATAGGGTGCTTGTCCAACATCCTAGTGAAACCCACAGGTTTATTCTCTGGGTGATGTGACCGCCAATACTGTTCCTCATTTCAAATGACAGCCATTCATGAAATAAACATTCTTCTCCATAGCCTGGACCCTGTGGCATAATCTCAGCTTCTCTGGAGGGAGGAGGAGGCATATTGATCACCCTTTCACTGTGCAAGCCTTCCCCTACTCCCACTGGATCAAGGTGACTCCTTCACACGGCTCATGGTCCTTTACATTCTTGCAGACCATAAGGCAGATATGCGGACTGAAGGAGGAGGGGAAGTTTCTCCTTGTTTCCCGGCCAACTCAGGTATCAGTTTCTCTGTTATCTGCAGAAGGATCCAAGCCCCTTTCTCCATGTCAGCATCTCCCTTTGCATTCTGACTGACAACTCCTTCATATATTTGGAATCAATTGAGGGAATTTGATTAATTCTTTCTGACTTTCCTGGGGGGAAAAAAGCCAAATTTGGTTTTAAAACCCCAGTTTCATTTACCAAAATAACACATCACAAGACATAATCTCCCATATTCCCACAATGGGTGTCCCAGAATCTCCTTTAATGTCCATATTGACTCAGACCAAAGGCAGAATGCTAGAGTTTGTCATATCTATATCTGTTTCCCTGTCAGCCCCTGAAAAGGCACAACTTCATGTCCTTCCCTCTGGAGCCCAAGGGTGTACCTTCATCCTCTTCTCCTATTTGAGAGAGCAGGATTTGTTCTGCTCAGCAAAGTTCTATCATTCTTGCTCTGCCTCCAGGCCCATCAGTCTCACTGGCATAAGCAGCCGCTTCTGCTCCAGCCTCCACTTCTCTGAACTCTCGCCATTACTGCTGTCTCTGCTGGGTCATCTGTGGCACCACCCCCAGGTTCTCCTGCATGATCTATAGGAGGAAAAGGGAGGACTTCTGATTGCCCATCTTGAGTGGGTACGCCATCCTGCCTCAGTTCATCTGAGCATAGCATGGCTCTTAGCTCACCGTCTCCAGTTTCTTCAGCTCAGCAGCTGCTAATTCCAGGGTCCTGTCTCTTTTTGCTATTCTTTTCTCATAAAGACTATGAGATACTTTTTTTTATCTGTTTTTTCTTTTCATTCTGCAGTATTGTTTTCACTGCTGTTAGTATTTATGGTAATTCACCACTGTCATATAGATCCCACACACGCTGCCACCTTAGTGGCATCAACAGAGATATCAAATTCATCCCTTAGGTAAATCCATTGACTTTGATTGAGTCACACCATGGAAGAATGGTTTTATAAATGATCTTTACATCATTGTTAATCTAATAAATGACAAAAATGTGATCCAGTGCAAATATCGATTACATCAATGGGAACTTTACTGTATTTCACTGGAAATTTTGCTCTGTGTTAGGTCCCTGGGATTAGAAGCATTATTCATATAAAAGAATAATGCCAGCACAGCAGCTTGAGGCATTCCCAAATATATCGGGGCCTGGGCCCATGCCCAGTGACAGCCCTCGTCTGGTATGGATTTAACTATCTTACGTAGTTTTGTAACATCTATAAATTTTGCCACTTCACAGTTTATCCCCTTTTTTCAGAGCTTTTATGAATATGTTGAATAGTACTGGACCTAATACATACTCCTGGGACTACAACTATTTACCTCTCTCCATTCTGAAATGCAACCATTTATTTCTACTATTTGTTTCATATCTTTTAACCAGTTACTGATCTAGGAAAGGAAATTCCTTTATACCGTGACCACTTAATTAGCTTAAGAGCCTTTGGTGAGAGACCTTGTCAAAGGCTTTCTGAAAATGTAAGTACATTATATTCACTGGATCACCTTGTCCGCATGCTCGTTGATCCCTTCAAAGACTCCCTTTACAAAAACCATGTTGATTCTTCCCCAACAAATCATAGTCATCTATTGTAGTCAGGCGGCCAGCCCTCCCTGGCTGGGGCCTGACTCGTCCCTCCGTCCCTGGAAGGAAAACCAAACTGTCTCTGGCCCCTCGGGCGGGGCAGGCAGGGAAACAAACTGTCTCTGGCCCCTCGGGCGGGGCAGGCAGGCAAATAAACTGTCTCTAGCCCTCCGGCAGGGCTGGCAGGTAAATAGACTGCCTCTAGCCCCTCGGGCGGGGCAGGCAGGTAAATAACCTGTCTCTAGCCCCTCAGGCGGGGCAGGCAGGTTGGTAAACCGTCTCTGGTCGTTAAATCCCTAGTTCAGGTCGTGGCGACTCCACGCCTGTCAAGGCTTCTGGGGCGGTACCAGAAGGGGGGAGGCAGGGGGACGCAGGCCCACCCAACTCCACTGCGTCCCAGCCCAGGGCCCTAACCATGGCAGAGCTGTCTACCACGGGCCCGGCGGAACCCTTATCAGGGTTCACAGGATCGGGCTCAGGAATCGCCGAGTCATCGTTGGCCTCTAGGCCCCCTGGGCCACTTCCTGCCCCCAACCCCGCGGGTACCTGGTCTGAGCCTCCAGCGTTCTCCTCCTCGGGGTAGTCGCCCAGGGGGAGGTCACAGAATCCGCCCAGGTCTTCCGCGAGGGGTAACTCCTCTAGATCGCAGCCCAGCTCCAGGGGTGGGGCGTCCTCATTGGCCAGGGGGAGCTCCTCCAGGTCCAGTCCCGGTGACGGGAGGGGGTCGTCCGGCACGGTCGACAGTGATGGGGGAAGCGGCAGGTCCAGGTACTCCTCAGGTTTCAGGTTCCCGGGCGGCTGGTCCCCACAGGTGGTTCCCCCGGGGTCCAGTTGCCCGTCAGGGCCCCAGGCCGCAGGCAGGTCCTCGGCCGGGTAGTAGTCAGGCGAGTGCTGGGGAGGGAGCAAAGAAACACCCTTCCCCTTCAGCTGTCTCCCTCCCTCTGAGCGTCCAGGCGTGGCCCTTATAGTTCCTGTCCCGCCCACCTGCTTCCGGCCTGACGGACAGGGTGCCTCCAGCTCCGCCCACTTAGGTGTAACCGGGCCCAGGCTGTCCATCTCCGAGGGGGGCCATACTCCCTCACTACATCTATGCATTGGATGATTCTGTTCTTTACTGTAGTTTCGCCTGGTACTGTACTTAGGCGTTCTGGCCTGTAGTTGCCAGGATCTCCTCTGCACATTTACTCTGTGGATTAGTTACTCTGGTTCCCATCAAATTCTTTGCAGCAACCTTATTAAAAGCACAGCTTTCTTATTACCCTGCGCAAGATGTCCAAGGCGCTATAAGAAATATAGCCTAGATGAATCTACTGTAAGGTGGATGAAAACCATATTCAAAAAGTAGTTATCAGTGGTGCACAGTCAAAATAGAAGAGCATACCAAGTTAAGTTTTGCAGGGATTTGTCCCGTGTACTCTCTTATAAAATTTGCAGGTGAGACCAAGCTGGGAGGAGTTGCAAGCACTTTGAAGGACAAGATTAGAATTCAAAGTGATCTTAACAAACAGGAGAAATGGTCTAAAATAAATAGGATAAAATTTAATAAGGACAAAAGCAAAGTACCCCACTTAGGAAACAATAATCAATTGTACAAATACAAAATGGGAAATGACTGCTAACAAAGGAGTACTGCAGAAGAGGATCTGGGGATTATAGTGGATCACAAACTACATATGAGTCAACAATGTAACATTGTAGCAAGAAAAGCAAACATCATTCTGGGATGTGTTAGGAAGAGTGTTATAAGCAAGGCCTGAGAGTAATTCTTCCACCCTACTCAGCAGGAGTTAAAGTAAGGGGGAACGCACTGGAATGCCATTCCGGGGTCCACAATTTCTAGAGGCCAGCATTCTGTGGCCCCTAAAAATAGAAAACCCAGGCAGAATGTTGTGTTCAGGTGCATTCTGCCCAGGGGGCCCAGCAAAGCCATAGACTTGGGTGGAACGCTTATTCCACCCTGTCCTGCTGCGGCCAGGCTGGCGAGTTTCAAATCTCCTGCTCTGAGCATGCTCAGAGCGTCCTCAGGGCAGGAGCGGCCTGGCTCAGGAGCTGCTCTGCTGGCCACCTCTGCAGCTCCAGGCCTCCGGCCAGGTAAGGGGGGCTGGGAAGGGGCCGTGGGGGGGAAGAGGAACAGGGAAGGGGCTGCAGGGGGGTCACGGGGGCGGGCAGACGAGCCAGGAAAGGGCCACGGGGGGACAGAGGAGCCAGGAAAGGGCCGCTGGGGACAGAGGAGCCGGGAAAGAGGCAGTGGGGGGGGGGCGCAGAGTAGCTGGGGAAGGAGCTGCGGGAAGGGGGCAGAGGAGCCAGGAAGGGGCTGTGGGGGGGCCAGAGGAGCCAGGAAGGGGATGTGGGGGGGGGTCAGCAGTGCCAGAAGGGACCACGGGGGGTCAGAGGCCCCAGGAAAGGCCCCCCGGGGGTGGGGGGGGGGGCGAGGAGAAGCCCACCACCCCGTAGACGTGTCAAAAGCTCTAGCTTTAGTCAAAAGAATGATAGCATTTAGATAGGACTGTAAATCTTCAAAATGCTGTATATGCATTTACTACTAATGGGTGTAAAGGGAAAAGAAAACCAGCACAGGAACTGCTAAAACCATTAGTAGATTGCATCAGTAAGGCTATGTGGTGCCTAAGAATGCTCTGCAAGTGCAAGGGAGTGGCATCCATGGTGTATTTGCTAAAAATATTCTGACACGCTGCATATGTGGTGTTACAGTGGTCAAAGGGAAATTGTCTACAGGGTTACGGTCTAAATAGTCTTTACTAGTGAATGGTTTAGTACTCCTTAATATCCTAATGAAAAATGCATTCATCTCCGTGCAAAGATGGTTTGCCGGGTGTGGGGTTATATTAGGGGCTAGTATTGTTCAGTGGTTAAAGCATGAGAGTCCTGAGTTCTGGGTCTTAGTCCTAGCTCTGCCACGAAGCTGCTGTGGGACTTTGGGTGAAGTCACTTCACAACTCTGTGCCTCAGTTTCCCAATCTGTAAAATGAGGTTAGTGTGTCCCTTTAAGACAAGGGCTCTCAAATGGGAGGTGCAACCCCTTAGGGGGTCACAAGGTTATTATGTGGGGGTTGTGAGCCACCCAGAGCTGCCAATAGCTGTGCAGAAGCAAGGGAGGCAATGGGGCACTAAGTTTGCTCTGAAAAGTGGCATTGATACAAATTCGTTGCACCCACCAGTATTAAACAATAACAATTTTAAAAATAACTTCTCTGCGTCTAACAATAATTCCATACAAATGTGGTTTAGTCTTAAGTTCAAAGTGGTGAGAAAAGATAAATTAATTTTAGGCAGAAGGTTTGGTTATAAATTTAGCATTTAAAATAGTGTTGCCTAGAAAAAATGTATTTTTAATTTGGCCGGGGTCCACACTTGGCGGCTGGCTGTATGAAAGGGATCGCCAATGTGAAAAGTTTGACTACCACTACTTTAGGAGCTGGTACAAAGCTTGGTTCACTATCCCTTGTAAAGTGATTTCAGCTTTTCAGATAGAAGGTGCTATGGAAAGTGAGGCCTGATTTTATCAATCACAAGTCGTGGTGATTTGAATGCCATCTTCCCTTTTCTATCTATGTTTAAGTAACATTTCCAAGTACTTCAAACAGCACCCAAGCTATTGGCAATGCTACAGAAGTCATATACTAGTGAAGTCTTCATTATAGCCTTGTGTATGTTAGCATTTTTTAGGAAAGTTCCCACCAGTGATAAGACCAGTCGAAGCCATATGGTAGATAAGTTCCAAAGGGGGAGCCGTGTTAGTCTAATTCAGCAAAACAAACAAGGAGTCCTGTGGCACTTTTAAAGACTAACAAATTTATTTATTGCATGAGCTTTCATCATCATACTTGAGTTAATGAGGCAGGGGAGGGGGTGATCTGATGGTCTTGTGTTATGCAGTGTTTGCTAGTTTGTGACAATAATTGCTATAGACATAAATGCCGTATAAAATTATAAATATTTTTATGGAGCGATAACCGATCCATGTGGTACTGAGAAGTGCTTGCAAATGCCTATCTGGGCTGGGGCCGCACATGCATGAAGGGGGCCCGGACAATATGGGAGGGGGGCTCGGAGATTAGGCGGGTTCCAGGGCCCGTCAAATTATACTTTAACCACTGCTACACAGCACTGCTAAGCCCTCAACTGAAGTATTGTGTCCAGTTCTGAGCACTACCTTTCAGGAAAGATGTGGACAAACTGGAAAAAGTCCAGTGGAGAGCAACAAAGATGTTTAAAGGTCTAGAAAACATAACTACAAGGAAAAATTGAAAAAACTGGGTTTGTTTAGTCTGGAGAAGAGAAGACTGAGGGGTGGGAAATAGCAGTGTTCAAGTATATAATAGGTTGTTATAAAGAGGAAGGTGATGAATTGTTCTCTTTATATGCTGAGGACAGGACAAAGAAGTAATGGTTGCAGCAAGGATGGTTTAGATTAGACATAAGGAAAAGTCTCCTAACTATGGCTATGTCTACACTTGTAATTTTAAGTCGACTTTAACTAAGTCAACTTAACTAAGTGCGTCTACACTTAAAATTAAGTCGACTTAAAGGGGAACTTACAAAGTCGACCTAGAGCGTCCACACTGGATGCCTAGGTTGACTTCTAGGGGCTTAGGGGGACCTAGGGCAGGTCCACGGGAGCAGGGAGGGCACTCCTTGCCCAATGCCAGGGGGCTCAGCCTTTGCCCCATTGTACCTAGGTACAATGGGGCAAAGGGGGTCAAGGACCCTGGCAGGGCATAGGGGCAGGGTGGGGGGGCATGCCAGGCTCCCCCAGTGCCCCCCCCATCAGGGAGGGCGTTGGTGTAGTCCTGGGGTAGCCCTAAGTCGACTTAGGGTTACCCCACATCTACACTGGCTTAAGTTGACTCTAGGAAGTTGTCTTAAGCACTAAGTTGAATTTAAAGGAGGTTTAATAAAGTCGACTTAATTTTAATTGTCGACTTTATTTTCCTTACGTCGACTTAAGAAAACTGTAATGTAGACGCAGGGTAAATTAAGTCGATTTAGGCAAGCTTAAGTCAACTTAATTTACAAGTGTAGATGCAGCCTATAAGAGTAGTTTAGCACTGGAACAAATTATCTGGGGAGGTTGTGGAATCTCTACCACTGGAGGTTTTTAAGAGCAGGTTAGACAAAACCCTGTCAGGGATCGTCTAGATCAGTGTTTCTAAACTACTGGTCCTTGGACTTGGTCCAGCCCCTGAGAACTCCCTGACACAGCCTATACACAGCTTCTGAAGGCAGAAAGTCAGTCCCTGGTATTAAAAAGGTTGAAAAACACTGATCTAGATAATGCTTAGTCTTGCCTCAGTGCAGAGGACTGAGTTAGATGACCTGATGAGGTCCCTTTCAGTCCTACATTTCTGTGAGTCTTGCTACAAATATGTCTATTAACCAAAGTCTAAATTGGTTCCACCACTTTTCCCATTGCAACACACTCTTCTGCACAGCAGGAAAAGCATCAGTACAATACAAGATATAGTACCTGGACCTCATGCTGCATAATTCTTCCCCACTCAGTCACGTGCTGAAGTTGCACTTGGGTTTGTGCTGCCAGGGGTTAAAGTAAGGAGGAACGCACCGAAACGCAGTTCCGGGGCCCACACATTTGAGAGGCCAGAGTTCTGGGGCCCCTAAAAATAGTAAAATCCGTCAGAACGCATGTTCCACCATGCCCTGGCTGCTGGCAGGTCCTACGCCCCACCGTTGTTAATCACAATACTTATTGTGCTATGCAGTGTTTGTTAGTTTGTGACAATAATTGCTATAGACATAAACGCCATATAAAATTATAAATATTTTTATGGAGCAATAACCGATGCACGTGGTACTGAGAAGTGATTGCAAATGCCTACCTGGGCTGGGGCCCACACATGCATGAAGGGGGCCCGGACAATACGGGAAGGGAGCTCGGAGATTAGGAGGGTTCCAGGGCCTGTCAAATTATACTTTAACCACTGGTGCTATCAGCAGATAAGAGAGCATACGCTCTCCCAAGGGATTCTACAAATTCTTCCAAACACGGGAGTGAGCTGGCTCCATTTGAAGAGAACATACAAACTGGCTGCTGTTGCATTTTCCTGCCACTGTTCTCCAAGCTTTTAAAAGTATAGCATATTCAGTGAGTAACAAAACTGCCTCAGGTGTTCTTATATTCAGAGAAAAAATATAATCTGAGGTATGGTATCTTGTATTAGTTTTCTGCCTCTGACCATTGTCTGAGGCAATCACTCCCAGAGCCACCACTAAATAATTGACTTCTTGGTAGGAGCTAAATCCAGTGTTATTTTGCAGCATTTCACATATACAATCAGACTGTCCCTTTTGAAATAAAGGTGCACAGGGTAAAAAAATACTTCAAAAACTTCTCCTAGATAGGGAGGGTTGAAATGCCATCAAAGCTGGAAGAATGTTCAATATTATCAGCAATCAATGGATTTAGTTTCAGCCTGAGGCTAGATGGAAAAGATATAATAAAGAGAGTGTATTTGCCCATGGGATTGTAAAGGTCCCTTACTTAGGACTCTTGGAGATCCACAAACTAGCAGATTGTCCATAATCACAGCAAGCAATTCAGAAGTGAGAGATTTGTGAAGGGCAAAGGGCTGGTATTAGATGGTCAGCAGATGGTATGAGTAAAAGCCTACATCCAGTTAGAAAGAGAGTAGATGAGTGGGGATGGCAAATGCAGTTACGTATGCTGGGAGTGAGAATAAGCAATAAAGACTGAAGTCAATCAGCAGGGTTCAGGAAGATGTAATGTACTTTATCTAAGTCGCAATTCCTTTTGGATTGCTATATACTACATACCTGTACCACGCCTAGCACAACAGATCTCCAGTCTGGTGAGGACCTCAAGGTGCTACTGTAATACGAATGATAATGAATGGTAACCTCAGTCAGATACACACATGTACACAGAAACTTCTGATTGTGGCCCATGCCTAACAGTTATTCGCATGCATCTATTTCATGCTATCGGTGTTCATGATTCTGTGTAGCCGGGAACAAATAACAGAGTTCAGGCTCAGGACAGTTTACATTCTAAGGCATGAGCTAGCATAATACAGAGCAATGGAAATGGAACAGACAGGACAGGAACACAGACGGAGGTGTTGGATTGAAACATGAAAGGGTGAGACACAGTTGAGCTTTGCCTCAGCAATCCTCCATTGGTGTAGGACTCACTGAGGACCCTGTGTTTGTGGTACAAATTAGAACTGCCCAGAAACAGCTTTGAGTTACGTAGGGGATAAAACAAGTGTCTGGATCCACATACTTTCTACTGTGCCAATCAGTGCTTCAGAGCCAGAGATAATTAAACCCAGTTTGGACTGTGATTCCTTTCACGCTTACACCAGTTTTAAATAGGGTTAGCCCTGATGACTTTCAATAGTTATTCCCAATTTGCCTCAGTGTGAAACAGAGAAGAATCAAGCCTATTACTGACAATGCAAACAAAGTCATATACAAAAGTTATTCAGCTGGGAGTTGGAGGGGTATAAAGCTAAAAGAAAGGGCAGGAGAAGGGAAGATGAGAGCAGCCAATGGGTTTTGTAACCATAGGCTATTGTCATTTAATCATTCTATGTGTATTGAAGTAAAATTCAGGCCACATACCACCAGGTTAGTCTTTGTGATCATCGTCCATGTGTGTACATTCTTTGAGTAGTCATTACACAGGTGTAAGGGCCTGATCCTGATCTCATTGAAATCAGCAGCAAAGATCAGGTCCTAAGCCTCCAATATGACATCTAATGAGTTCTACTACTACCATCCTAAGGAATCAATCACAGCTGTATCATGCTGCATATGGAGTTGCATTAGATTACAGCCATCTCAAGTTCCTTTATTGTATGGTTTTATAGGCTGCGCCTACACTGGTAAATTAAGTCGACTTAAGCTTAGCTTAGGTCAACTTAATGTGACCTGCGTCTACACTACACTTTGCTTAAGTCGATTTAAGCAGCTTGTTTAAGTCGACTTAAT
>ML685791.1:4808867-4869122 GCA_007922175.1 Pelusios castaneus
GTGTAGCCCTGGGGTAGCCCTAAGTCGACTTTGGGCTACCCCAGGACTACACCAATGCCCTCCCTACTGGGGGGGGGCACAGAGGGATCCTGGCATGCCCCCCAAAGGGCAGGGCATGTGGGCACGGTGTGACACTGCCTGGATTTAGGGAAGCATTTATGATATTATTTTCAATGGATGTCTCATAAATGCTATAATCCATAGGAGCCATGTCATGTTTGGTATCAATAGAAAGGTAGTAATTTGCTGGGAATGATTATGTAGTTTATGTCTAGGAATTCTATTTCGATTAGAAGAATTTGATGTTATATCTATACTTTAACTTGTGTCTTTCTGGACAAATGCCTTAGACGGGAGGGTGTGAACAACCATTGTCTCCTTAATGTTTAGGAATTTTCCAGGTAGAATGGTCCCAGGGCGTATCCTGATGAGCCATTAAGGACATAAAGAATACAACCATTGTGTTCTTAATGGATCATCAGTTTACTCCCTGGGACCATATCACCTGGCAGATTCCTTAACATTAAGGAGACAACGGTTGTTCACACCCTCCCATCTAAGGCATTTGTCCAGAATGACACAAGTTAAAGTATGGATATAACATTAAATTCCTGACTTCTAATCGAAATAGAATTCCTAGACATAAACTATATAATCATTCCCAGCAAATTACTACCTTTCTATTGATACCAAACATTACATAGTTCCTATGGATTATAGCATTTATGAGATATCCATTGAAAATAATATCATAAATGCTTCCCTAAATCCAGACAGCATCACACACAGGGCTCTGCCCTGCCAGGGTCCCTGTCCCCCTTTGCCCCATTGTACACAGGAGGTGCCCTCCCCGCCACCATGGACCTGCCCAAGGTCCCCCTAACCCCACAAAGTCGACCTAGAGCATCCAGTGTGGACACTCTAGGTCGACTTTGTAAGTTTCCCTTTAAATTGACTTTAATTTTAAGTGTAGACACATTAAGCCAACTTGGTTAAACTCGACTTAAAAGTGCAAGTGTAGATGTCTACACTAGAAAAAGTTAGGTCGACTTTGTTAAGTCAACTTAATAAGGTCGACTTTAAGTCAACTTAAAGTCGACCTTATTAAGTTGACTTAACGAAGTGGTTACCCTGAACCTGGACTTAGTATGTCGACCTAACTGCCCTTAAATTGACTTAATAAAGTCGATTTAAGGGTTAATCCATGTCCACACTGTGCTTAAATTGACCTAAGGAGTCGATTTAAGGGTTAGGTCAGCCTAACCAGTGGTTCTTACTAAGTCGACTTAAGATTTCATTAAGTCGACTTAAGGAATTTCTTAAATTGACTTAATGAAAGCCCAGTGTGGACGGGGAGTAATTTAGGTCGACTTAAGGCTACTTAAGTCGACCTAAATTGCCAGTGTAGACATAGCCATAGTGCCTCTTTCCCCAAGCACTGCGGAGAATAGTGTATGAACATTCTGCACATGCTCTATCTTCAGTCAATTTTTATTAACCAACTGCACATTTTTCTGCCTCTATGTGCAGCGTGCACTGCTAACACATCTCTGCCTTCCAGTCAATGAGCATATGGACAGCTTAACATTGCTTCTGTTTTCATGGACCTTTCCAGTTTTTCCTTGAAACACAGTGTAATTTAGTTTGTTTTGGCTTGGTAGGTTTTGTTTTGCTTTGTTTTTGCACTTGCACAACAGACAGAGCACAGAAGAATTAAGCCTTTGATATCAAATGTGCACCAAAAGAGACAATTATATGGGCTAGATCCTTAGCCAGTGTAAATTCAGATAGTTCCATTGACTTCCATGAAACCATGCTGATTTACATCAGCTGAGACTCTGGAACATTGTGGTTAGTCTCTGTTGCCTGATGTTACCACAATGAATTAAAAAATAATAACCAAAATGAGAGAGGAAGGGAGAAATATTTTCCCACTGGAAGAATCTAAAATTAAATTAAAATCACATGGCTACATTTCAGTAACTTATGTTACTTGTAGTTAATTTCTTCAAATAGACCCTACCCACTATAAGCTTTGGAAAGAAAACATCTAGTGTATCACTATTCTGAGCCACTGGGATTTATTCTCATTCTAGCCAAGGTTTTAAATGTCTTTCTTCTCCCTTTTTCTTCTCCCTGCTGCAGATGTCACAGCCAGGCTTAACTACTATGAAAACTGGTCGCAGTTTTGAAATTTCAATGAAATTTTAAAATTTGAAAAATGAATGAGAAAACTTGGGACAAATATTTTGCAAATACTTTCCCCTGTTTTTGACTCTATCAATGTTTTTTTTTTAATTTTGAAATTTCAAACCATTTCAAATTTTAAAATATCAGATTTCAGAAAACAGGGCAGGGATGGGAAGAAATCATTTATTTGTCTCTTTTATTCAACAAGTAAATGACCTGCCCTGGTTCCAAGACCTGAATTGCTTGTTCATTTCAGTAAGATTTTTGCTGCTTAATGCTTTCATAGTCAGCGTTTCCTGCAAAATATTAGCATTATTCTGAGCTCTCCAAAATGATGAACTGAAGTGACCACAATTTAATACACCCAGGAATGTAACTGAGATGAAAGCGGATGAAGGGCACTCACAGAGCAGTGTGTGTGTCTGTAACTGAAAACGCCTCTTCCTCTAGGACACTTAACTCACCACTCCCTTACAAAAAAAGATCTTTGCTTATATAAAATAAAAATAACATGAACCGTGGTAGTTTCAGGATTCAGATTGACTCCAGCTGTAAAATCCAACCAAATGAACAAAGAGACCATTCTGTTTCCTGCAGCTTCTGTATTAAAATGGAGAACTATTGTACCATAACAGTTAGCTTTTTGAGCTCACAGACGCATCTTCAGAAAGTAAATAGAAAGCACGAGGGTGGAGATCTCAGTCTGATTTCTTTTTCAAGAGTTTAGAATGATGATTCACCTGTTTGTAAAGCAGGCCAGGGACATCTAGGCCTTGTACACACTACAAAGTTATTGCGCGATAACACCCTTTATTGCACGTTAAGAGGCACAGCGTCCACACACAAATCACTGTTGTTGCGCGTTAACAGCCCTCTTCTCGCGCAACATGTAAACCACCAAAACGAGGGTGCTAGCAGCTAACGCGGAACAGCTATTGTGCAATAGTTGGTGTGTGTACGGTTATCGCGCAATGTGAAACCTCCGGAAATGGCCCACAATTCCAATTCCATCCCTTCTGCACTTCCTTCTGTACTCTGTGGCTGTGACGGCACCTTACCCGCCCTTCCATCAGTCCCGGGAATTTTTTAATTCTTCACTCTTCCTGTTCGCTTGCTGTGGAGTGCTGCTGCTGCTGTGTGCTCCAAGATCAATGGCGGCTCATCGCAGCAAACGCGCTCCAGTCTGGACAACAGCAGAGGTGCTTGATCTGATAGGCATCTGGGGAGAGTCCGCCGTGCAGGCACAGTTACGTGGCAGCCGGCGGAATTTCGACATTTTTGGCCAGATTTCTCAGGCAATGATGGAGAAGGGGTACGAGAGAGACACTCTGCAGTGCCGGTCGAAGGTGAAGGAGTTGCGGATTACGTACCACAGAGCCAGAGAGGCAAACCGGCGCTCCGGCTCAGCAGTGCCCTATGTGAAATAATCGCCCCAAGCACTGCAAATAGTTCACGGAGCTGTGTCTTGTCTCTGCAACCCTGCCCTCCCTTTTCAAAAGCCCTTTCAGTCCCCGGCAATGCCCTGTCCCGTGGGCACAGCGGAATGTGGCAGGAGAGCATCTTACCGTCTCCCTAACCAAAGTGAAAACAATAGCACTACTCATAATGTTTCATTTTTCCGTAGAAACAACCTTTGCAGGTCAGTGGTCTGCGCCAGCTGACCGGCTCAGACAGATAAGGAGGAGGCCTCGCAGGAGCAAGGAGGATATCTTCCAGGAGCTGATGCAGTCCAACGAGGCATCAGCAAGGGAGACTAGACAGCGGAGGCGGGAGTGCCGGCAGGAGTGCAAAGAAAACAGTGGGAAAAGGCAGAAGCAGAGGGATGCCCTCATAAACATCCTCCAGGAGCAGACCCAGCTGATGAAGACCATGGTTGGTCTGCTCCAGGCTCGCCCCCCCCGCAGCCACAGCAACAGTTTATGTCCCCCATACCCATTCGCCCCCCAAGCAGTTCTTTGAAGCCCAGGGACACCCCTGGTATAACGTTACCTCCACTCCTGCACCAAGCTATGGTATTGAGACACGCACCTACACGCACCTATAGTCCCTTCTTCATGCACTGTTAATATTTAATGTTCCATAATAATAAAACTGAAACGCTTGAACATTGCACAGTCTGTTTATTGATACATAATAAGATTTGTTGATGCATGTTTGGTATTCATTCAGTCGAGCATAGTAAAGTACACAACCCTCTCCCTCCCAATGATAAGCACCCAATACTTCGCGGGTACACTATTGCCAAACAATATAATGCATCCTATAAGTCCCCATGACTAAAATGCTCCTTCAGTGCCTCCCTTATGCGCACAGCTCTCAGCTGTGCCCCCATGATACTCCTAGTGGCTGGCTGCTGGAAGGCAAACTCTAGCCGCTCAGCCTCCACGTCCCAGGAAGGGGGAAATTTCTCCCCCTGATTTTCACAAACATTATGCAGGACACAGCACGCCGCAATGACGGCAGGAATGTTGTCCTCATTTAAGTCTAGCCTCCCGTACAAACATCGCCAGCGCCCTTTTAAACGCCCAAAGGTGCACTCTACGGTCATTTGGCACCGGCTTAACCTGTAATTGAAGTGCTCCTTGCTGCGATCCAAATTTTCCGGTATAAGGCTTCATAAGCCAAGGCATCAGTGGGTAGGCTGGGTCCCCTAGGATGACTAGGGGCATCTCAACATCCCCAACAGTAATTTTATCATCGGGGAAGAAGGTCCCTGCTTGCAACTTACGGTACAGTCCCGTGTTCCTGAAAATGCGAGCATCATGCACCTTACCCGACCACCCCGCATTTATGTCAGTGAAACGCCCCCTGTGATCCACGAGTGCCTGAAGCACCATGTAAAAGTATCCCTTCCTACTAATATACTCAATCGCCAGATGCTCCGGTGCGAGAATAGGGATGTGAGTGCCGTCTATTGCCTCCCCACAGTTCGGGAATCCCATGTCCGCAAATCTCCTGCACGTTTCCCAATGTCACTGTCCTCCTGAGCAGAGCTCGATTAATGGCTCTGCACACTTGAGAAAGTGCTAACCCGACGGTCGACCTGCCGACTCCGAACTGATTTGCGACCGAGCGGTAGCAGTCTGGAGTCGCCATTTTCCACAGCGCGATTGCCACACGCTTCTCCACGGTGAGGGCTGCTCTCATTTTGGTGTCCTTGCGTCGCAGGGCAGGGGCTAGCTCCTCACACAGTTCCATGAATGTGGCTTTCCGCATTCAAAAGTTCTGTAGCCACTGGTCATCATCCCACACCTGCAAAACGATGCGGTCCCACCACTCGGTGCTTGTCTCTCGTGACCAGAACTGGCGGTGCACCGTGTGCAGATGCTCTGTGAAGGAGCTCAGCAATGCAGTGCTGTTGTCCTTCATGGCAGTCACCAGCCCGAAGTCATCCGAATCCTGGTCTGATTCGGAGCTGAATGCATACTGTGCCACTAGCCGAGATGTATTCATTATGCTGAAGGCGACAGTCGAGATCACAGCTGGATCCATGTTGCTGCAAAAGGACTTCCGGGAAGAAATGCGCTAAAGTTGAAAATGGGCGCGAGTTGCTAGTAGCAACTGTCGTGATGCGAGGGGAACAGAATGCACCATGGGAAAGCAAGACTTTATCCATGCTGCACAGCACTACTCTTCTTCTTCCCAGGAGTCTTAGCGAAAATTCGGGATGGAGGGAACTGTGGGATAGGTTCCCACAATTCAATTGGGTTTCTTCTGGAATTGCGAATTGCAGGGGGGGGGGGCTCTGTTCCGTCACAGGCAGTGTAGTGTGTACACGATCTTGCGCAACAAAAACCACATGACTTTTAAAGCGCAACGGACTTATTGCACGATTATTCCTGTAGTGTGTACATGGCCCTGTTCTCACTATTATAAATCTTTCAAATCAAAGGAGAGTGAGAAATGCCCAAACAGTTTATTTTGCATTGATAAAGAACTCAAAATGCATAGGACAAAATCTGTCTTCATATACACAGTTCCAAGTAATAGGACCTGCATGCTTGTATTCAAAGGCAGAATCTGGTTCCCAAAGTGGAAACACTGCCCTGCAAATATAGCAGTCAATAAATAAATAGCTGAGCGAATCTACTGTGTCTCTTTCTGCTGATTATATCGTTTCCTTTCCTTTCCTTTTTTTTTTTTTTTTTTGGGGTCAGGGTGCTTTAGTTCGTAAATATCTTCATTAGTCTGGCACGCTTGAAAAGGACTTTGATATATAAATTGGTGCTAAGACTAGGGATGAGATTCTGTGCAACTCCCAGTCATGGGGAGGACGAGAAGCAAACCCAATGGTATGACAGGGTGGATTCTGAACTGAGTAGGGAATTTTTAAGAGGCGAGACAGGGGGCTGTTGAGGCCAGCAGTATGAATGTCAGTTATGACAAGGAAGAGCTGTGCCAGGGGGAGGGGAGGTGTGAGTGTGTGTACGTCTGGAAAGTCATGGGATTCTGTGGCTGGCAGTGCCAAACAGGAAAATATTTCAGTTGAGGCGATGGTTCTAAACTGTGAAGGGCTATGTCTACACTGGCAAGTTAGTTCGAATTAAAGAAGCTTAATTCGAACTAACTTAAGCCATGGCTACACTAGGCTTTCATTAGTTCAAATTAAGGGTTTCCTTAATTCGAACTAATACATTTGAATATGCTATTCCAACTAAGGGTTAATTCGAACTAGTTAGTTCAAATTAACCAATGTGGCCATGTTAGTTCGAACTAATTGCTTAATTCGAACTAACCGGCCCATTGAACTCAATGCAATTCGCTAATTCGAACTAAGCAAGTGCCATGAATGGCACTTGCTTAGTTCGAACTAAATTTTGCTAGTTTGAATTAAGTTAATTTGAACTAACTAAAATTAGTTCGAATTAGTTCGTTCGAATTAACTAATTCGAACTAACTTTAGTAAGTGTAGACATAGCCACGATGTTGAGTTGGAAAAGGAGCAGAACTCAGCCTGGAGGAATTTGTGTGGGAAGGGGGACTTGGTGGTAGCCGAGAAGGCACGGGGTGGGGTCTGCGTGAGAAGGGGGATATTTGGGTTGGCAGGTTGAAGGAATCACAGGGGAATGAGGGTGTGGGCAAACTGGTGGTGTTTATGTGGGAAGGTTAACAGCTAGATTGGAAGGGGAGAGATTGGGTGAAGGAGAGAACACTGAAAGGATCACAGACGGATGAATGCTGTTCTCTCTCACCTTGCCCATTACCGTAAAGTGTCCCAGTTTTTCATTTTGAAAGAAGAAAGGGAGAGGGATTCCCTTCCCAACCTCCTTGAAAATGCTTCTTTGTGGCACCCCTCACCCAGCTAAGATCCCAGTAGGTGTTTGTGGGGGGGCTTGTGACCTGCTGCAGCCCCACCAATTCTTCTGAGCATCAGCTGCCACTGTTCCATAAATACTCTTTGTGCTGAAATGTTTTCATAGAGTCAAGATGTAAAAAGAAAATACCCCAGACTTCATTTTATAATAACAAACTTACTGCAGCTACTAAAATATATAGTCAATAGCTGATATTCAGCAAAACAAAAAAAAGGAGTCCTGAGGCACTTTTAAAGACTAACACATTTATTTTTCACATGAGCTTTCGTGGGCAAAGTCCCACTTCGTCAGATGCCAGAAAGAGGAGAACACTTACATTGAAAACGACCTTACCATATGAGAGGGAAAGATGAATCCTGTGATTACATTTCATTGCATCAGGTCAGATTACTTCAGCAAATCAAACAAGTTAGATATATTCAAACCGTATGTAGCAACGTATCAGAAGTGGTGAGTTTGAGAGAGGTGAGAATCACTGTTTGTAAAGAAAAATAAGACAGAGTCCTGTGGCACTTTTAAAGCCTGATGTTTGTAGTTAGAAAGCAAATTCATGTCTCTATTCAAACACGAGCTGATATTCAGGCTCTCAAAGAGATGAAGTCATGAGGCTTTTTGCTGGAGAGGAAAGGCTTCAAGTCAACTAGAACATTAATCTCCACTCACTGTCTCTTTCTTTCTGAGGTCCTGTACAGTGTCTTATCCGATGTAGACGTGTGAATGAAATGATAACAGAGGCAGTATGCATTTGCTAGAATATGTTTTTGTGCTCATCTGTAATGGCTAAGATATTTCTTGCTGGGATAGCCTACGCATCTCATCCTCATGAGGTTCCACTGATACAGCATCCATAAAACTTGACGAAGCAAGTACCCTTTCATTCCACACGATCAGTATGCTATACAACATTTAATTAAAACAGCAAATATTAAGAGAAGGCTCAATATTAACATTGAGTGGAACTTCTGCTCACATGAATTATCCTAATGTAGTCAATGGGACTCATGAGTAGCTGCTATGCAACATGGATGAAAGTTGTGGACTCTGGTCCAGCGATTCTAGCAGAGCCTCAGTGAGAACAGGGCACAGATGCCCTTCATTACATTTTTGTTATTATAAATTTTATTAAAGAAACTAAAATAGAAATAGAGACAAACATCTCACATCATGAAATTTTTACATTGGTGTATTTTGTGGGTTGAGATATGTTCATATCGAGCCCTCAAGTGATCTGTTTCTTCCAATAACATAGATAACAGCTAGTGGGTGACTCACTTGTCCTGCAATAGTGAGCAGCCATTCTGTCACCTTCTGTTGTATGTTATACCTGAAGCATGTTAGAATTCAACGTCCTTGATAGAAAGATAAAAGAAGAGAACAGAAAACTCAGGTAAAAGAAGAACGCTTATTAAACTGAATCTACCTCCTGGATTCATCCTTCGCCTTTTAAAAAATTATTATTAACGGGACCAGATTGTTAGATTAGTGAGCAAGTACTCACATGAGTATTCCTATTGACTTGGATGGAACTAGTTAATGTCAGTAACTCCTCAGTGTTGCAAGTAAGCACTTCATTAGCCTATTTGTATATTTCTATGCCCAGAGGTGGGGAATGTGCATAATATTAACTGCATAATATAGACAAAATTCTGAGGTCTTCATTCTGTTTTTACTTGGCTTTTACTCAGTTTAAGGGAAGCTTGCCAGCATAAGGCCTGAGTAAAACCTGAGTAAGACTGCAAGTTTTGGCACTATAAGAATAGGTTTATTTTTCTAATGCCTTTCATCTGGGAATCTCAATTTTCATTAATAACAATTAATTAAACCTTGGCGTGCTCCTGTGGAGTAGGAAGATGTCACTGTCCCTGTTTTACAGATAGGGAAACTCAGGCAGAGAGAGTTTAAAAACAACTTTTCAAAGGGGCCCTCTAATTTGCAGAGGTTGCCTCAAAATCTGGAGACCCATCTTGAGGCACCTAGTGTGTCTCAACTGAGTATTCAGAATGGAGGTAAGCAGAATTAGTGGACACTTCTGAAAAGGTTGGCCATGGGACCTGATTACAAGGAGGGTTAAGCACACACGATTCCCAATGATTTCAGCCACAGCTGTGGATTTCTAAAGCTGCTTCGGGAATATGCACAGAAAGTACTGAAAACTGTAGACAGAGCAGTAGGGTTATAGTATAGAGAGGATATTGAGCACATTTCATAATAATAATAACCACATGAGGATACTTCATGTTAACTCAGTAATGAATGTGCTGTGGGCTATTCATCTCAGAGGCTTGATGGCCTCTTACAAAGGATGCCCCTCAAGTTATCTCTGAAATAACTTTAATACCTACAACTTAATAAATTAATTTTTTTTTAAATGTTCTGACTGCAAAGTTGTGTGCTGGATTTCACTCTGGGTTGCAGTTTTTAATAGTTTTAAACCTCCACAAGTAGGACTTTGCAGTGGAAATGCTGACAGATCTTTTGTTACAAGTCATCACAGCTCAGTGGGTATAGAAAATGATGATGCGCTTTTGCATTACTATCTGTCAGCTCAGCTTTGAAATCTTTGTAGACCTTATAGGGTGCATCTACACTTGTAAATTAAATTGACTGAAGCAGGCTTAAGTCAAATTAAGGAAAAGTTAGTTCGAATTAGTAAAACCTCGTTTTACTTCGAACTAACCCTTAATTCGAACTAGTTAATTAAGTCAATGTGGCCATGTTAGTTCGAACTAACCGGCACATTGAGCTTAATGCAACTGACTAATTCGAACTAAGCAAGTGCCCTGCATGACACTTGCTTAGTTCAAACTAGCATTCTAGGGGGGCCATGCTAGTTCGAATTAAGTTAATTCGAACTAACTAAAATTAGTTTGAATTAGTTCGAATTAACTAATTCGAACTAACTTGGTAAGTGGGGACATAGCTATAGACACTCTGGAACAAACAATATCTGACCTCGCATATCATCTTCCTTAGAGCAACTGATAAGGGGAACTTTCATACTGAACAAAACTTGAGAAAAGAGATAAATTATACACAAGGAAATGTTCTTGGCCAGGACTTTGCTGTGACTGAAGAGATTTGGAGCCTGGCTGTGACGGAGTCTGTGTGCATGGATGCCCACGAGTGGAGGGCTCATAGAACTTTCATTCCTTGCATACCATGGAATAACAGCCCTTGTATTGCCTTGAGCACAAGGACTGCTTCAGTCTAGCCCAGCTGACAGCACTGTACCTCCCAGAAGGGTGAAGAAGGGAAAGGACCGGTTGCCATATGGTGATCAGACAGAGGAAGAAACCTAGTGGTAGGGATGTTTCAAGAAGAGGCTCACAGAGAGTACACTCCTCTTCACTTGAGACTATGCTTAACTAGGAGGTCATTGGTCACTTTCAGGTCATGGGAGATCCTTCTGTGACACACACATTTCAAACTGAAGGAAAGAGGGGCTCCACAAATTGGCCTTCCTCTGTGTCCCAATCAGTTACATTTAATGTACCAGCCAGTAGCATACATTTATATTCACTGTTGTTTCTTTCTGTCTTTCCTACAACATATTGGACCAAATTGTGCTCAGAGTTACACCAGTGTAAATCCAGAAATCACTTCACTGAGATAGATGTGATTACTCTAGCTTGTAGTGTGTGACTGAAAGCAGAATTTGGTTCAGAATGCTCACTTCATTTTCATTATCCAGGTCACACCATGAAATCTGATATTTTCACTTTGACAAACTCATAAAATGTATCAACTTTTGCCCCATGAGTAACACTGGATTCTCCTCCTAGCTGGGTGACCTGCAGGAGGAAACTACCCAGACAGTCTAAATGATGACTGAGAAGGAATGAAATGAGCCTTCTCTGCGACAATGCTTTTTCCTACTTCTGGAAGTTCCTCCTGTTTTCACATTGACTTCTGCATCCGGTACTTTAGCAGGATCCTCTTTCACATCAAAGCATCTCTCCCCAGACTGCACATGGAGGGGCACAACCTTAGTTTCCATGGGAAAGAATCTTATCCCAAAGGAAAGGGAAAGAAATGTTTGGTTTAACTACACTTAATATTCCTTCTTCTTAATAAGGTGCTCTCTCTCTCTCTGATCCCTTGGGGTACAAACAGCACATTCTTTACATCACTCAAGCTTGGTTCTCTTTTGAGGTGTTTGAAAGGATCTGCAAGGAATTTTTCTCCCTTTCAGACTCAATAAACAAACCCTTACCAAAAACATGCTGAAGTCACAAGGCCAAATTTAACTCTAGTTGTAACCCCATTGTTACCAGTGACCTCACATCCAGGATGAGTTTGGCCAGCTTCTTCAATCATTTAAAGGAACTCCGCACTGCAACCAAAATGGAATTTAGTCTTCTCTCCCTGTGTCCTTAGCAACCTAGGAAGAACCAATGGATAGGAGGTGCCACATTGCTGTGATTTAGCTAAGTGACTGCAGACTCATTGGGGTCAACAAATTCAAGTAAAGTACAGCGATCAAGGATGTCCTGGGCAACAGGCTATAACTTGAAGTGATCTACTGACTCATGATGTTTCCCTGGAAAACTCACAGGACCTTAGTCAGCCCACAGAAAGGCAGGAAATCTTTGGAAACTGGAGGCTACATCTTAGTTGAGCTTTTCTGAGTAAATTACAAATAAAAATTACAAACTTATTCATAAGTCCAGATTCCAAGTCCAGAAGGGACCATTCTGATCATTTAGTTTGACCTCCTGTATAACACAGGCCATAAATTCCTCTCTCCTGCCTCCAAATAATTTCTCAAGCATATTTTTTTAGAGAAACATCCAGTCTTGATTTAAAAATTGTCTGTAGTGGAGAAGTCACCATGACTCTTGGTAAATTGTTCTAATGGTTTAATTACTCTTACCATTAAATGTTTAACTTTTTTCCAGTCTGAATTTTCTAGCTTTAAACTTCCAGCTCTTGGATTGTTTTATATTTTCCTCTGCTAAATTGGAGAGCCCATTATTAAATATTTGCAAGTACTTATAGATTATAATCACACACCCCCACCCCACCGTAACCTTATTTTTGTTAAGCTAAATAGAAAAAGAGATGGTTCCCCATTTACAGTTACATTTGAGACCTATCAGTTAGCCAGTTTTAATCCATTTAATATGTACCATTTTATGTGATTTTATATTGTTCTATTTTTAATCAAAGTGTCATGTGGGATCAAGTCAAATGCTTTACAGAAGTCTAAGTATTTTTCATCAACTCTGTTACCTTTATTAATCAAACTTGTAATCTCATCAAAAAAAAGATATCAGGTTAGCATGATAGGAACATGAAACTAGCTGATCTGCATTAATTACTTTATCCTCCTTTATTTTCTTATTAATCGAGCCCCAGCAGCTCCATTATGCTCCATTATCAGCTGCTCCATTATGTGGCCCATGATTGATGTGAGGCTGACAGGTTGATAAATACATGGGTCATCATTAGTGACAGCAGAGAGACCACTTCTAATTTACATATAATAAAAGCATAGAAATGGACGACTGGAAAGGACCTTGAGAAGTCATCAAGCCCAGTCCCCTGCACTGGGACAGGACCAAATATACTTAGACCATCCTTGACATGTGTTTGTCTAACCCATTCTTAAAAATCTCCAGTTACAGGGATTCCGCGCTTGGAAGTATGTTTCAAAAGATTAAACATGCCAAATTTTTCTAACCTTTCCTTGAAGGTCAGGTTTTCTAAAATTTTTATCATTTTGTTTCTCTTCTCTAGACCTTCTCCAATTTGTCCACATCCTTTTTAAAGTGTGGCACTCAGAACTAGACACAATACACTGGCTGAGGCTTCACCAGTGCCAAGTATAATGGGACAATTAGCTGCCATCTCATATATGACATTCCTGTTAATACACCCCAGAATGATACTAGTCTTTTTTTGTGAGTGTATCACAATGTTGATTCATATTCAATGTGTGATTCACTCTGGTACCTGCAGATCATCTTCAGCAATACTACGATCTAGGCAGTTAATTCCCATTTTGTGGTTGTGCATTTGATTTGTCCCTTTTTAAGGGCAGTACTTTGCACTTTTCTTTATTGAATTTCATCTTGTTGATTTCAGACTAGTTCTCCGATTGATCAAGGTTGTTTTGAATTCTCTGGTTAGATGAATCTGGCTATTGCAAAACTACAGGCAGGAAGCAGTTTTCACAAGCATTCACCATTTGCTCTCATTGAAGTCAATGATAAAACTCCCACTGACTTTAACAGGAGCAGAGTAATGCCAAAGCTTCTTGGCTTTTTTTCTTCTACATCTGCTACCCTGTATTTCCCCCACCCTTTCTCTTAGTTGGCATTTCATCCCAGTGGGACAGCAGCTCATGCCTTGAGGGCTACTTGGTTTCCTTCTGCCCTAGACTCTTTGGCTATGTCTACACTGGCAGTTTAAGTTGACTTAAGGAGGCTGAAGTTGACTTAAATTAAGCCACGTCCACAGTAGGCTTTCATTAAGTCGACTTAAGAAATTCCTTAAATCGACTTAATGAAAGCTTAAGTCAACTTTATAACTACCACTCATTAGGTTGACTTAAGCCTCCTTAGGTTGGCCTAACCCTTCCTTCGGTCGACCTAAGCCCAGTGTGGACGCATAAGTCCACTTTGTTAAGTCGACCTAAGGGTAGTTAGGTCGACTTAACAAAGTGGACTAAGTCGACTTAAAGTGTTGCCATTTGTTAAGTTGACTTTAATAAAGTCGAGTTTAAGTCGATCTTATTAAAGTCGACTTAACAAAAGTCGACTTAACTTTTCTAGTGTAAACATAGCCCTTGTTTCTATCTAGTTGTGTATTTGGGCTGGGTAAGTTGCTTTGATTGGTTCTAATATTTTGCATTTTGGATTGATTGCACAGCCTTTCGAGATGCACATTCAAATCCCATTGAAATCTTCAGGAGGAGCTCTGCCTGAGAAAAAGCCATAGCATCAGGCCCTAAACGGTTTAACGACTAAATAAAGGGAAATGAGAAAAATTTAAAACTGGGTGCTTCAGAGACCTGACTGGAACATCTATGTATGTATTTTGTCAAGGGGACAAACAGCAACACTGCAACTAGTGAAGAGCCATGTAGCAAGTTTATTTCTTTGTGCCATTCATCTTTGTCTTTTTTTTTTTAATCGGGTACCATCACAAGCTAAATTGTCAGTCAGTGCAGGCTACAAAAAATTCCTGAGAGCAGAGAACAGCAATTTCTTGATGTCATGGACTCATGTGGATGTGTGAAATATGGTTAGAGACAGCCTATCAGCTGTGGCCAAGCTGCACCCAACTGAGCTGAGTTTAAGGGAGTTGATTATAAGGGATTTGAACGACGCCCTTTGAGCAGCCTTGCTCCTGAGCCCATGCTATTCTGCCAGGTCCTGACCACAGTCACTGGCAGCCTCAAGGAGCAACAATTATGAAAGTCAGAGTAAGTTGGGCTCGGGAAGTCCCAACAATGTTCTCCCTTTACGCAGCCACAGCCCAGAGATGGGAGCCGTGAAGGGGGTGGCATAAGAAATGTACACTGGCAATATCGTCTGGGGATGCCATTATATGGAGGAGATCCTCTGTCTAGGGCTTGAATCCTCAGCGGCTTTGTGCCAATGGAGTGGCACAGTGTGATTGAAGTGCTCCTTAGGATTGTTTGCATGTGAAAATGCTGGTGGCAAGTGCTGTCATGTGAGTCGTTTACACCCGAGGGTCCCGAGAGAGAGTAACTGGGTAAATCAGGTGTCCAAATCAGTTGTCAGTATCCTATCCATCCAGGAGAGGTCATGACGGTCCTTTTTTAACAATAGGAAAAAAGGAAAATCTTTTCTGCAGAACACTTCTGCATTGAGTTGACTTTGAAGGAAATCATGTTGGGAATAGCAGGGGGTTTGACACAACACTTAAAGGAGAGTTGGTGTTTCCTGTTTAGTACAAGCTTACGCTTCTTCTTCTAATGTTCAGTCTTGTAGTCATAGCTTTTCTCAGCATGATAGTTGCAAGAATATCCTTCCCACGGGAGCTGTCTTTTCAAACATTCTCTTCCAGGACTTGGAAGACTCACTCTAGCTTTCACCAATGGTGTGTTAGAAAGCTCAGTTTGCAATCGCAGGTCACTCTAGTGTTTCCAACAAAGAAAATGGCATGATGTGATAGGGTGAAGCAGGTACCAGTGCATTGTACCAAATGTTCTGTGCCTTCACTGCCATCTTCAGGATGCTGTGAATTCAAGTTAGCCTTCTTGTGTCAATGTAGCAGACTCCTCCATTCATCTCAACAGTTGGTGTTATGGTTTGATTTGTTGTTCTGCTTACAAAATGCAAGCTGTTAAGTTTTCAAAAATGGACTGAGGTTTTCATTGATAAACTTTGATGTAAGCAAGATTCCCATTGCTGTAGCCAGTTGATGAGTAAAGGTGAAAAGCTGAAGGCACAGATAAAATCAGGAGCAGATAGAACTAGCTGATAAAGACACCTAGCAAATTGCAAGACTTAAACATTCAGACAATATAGTAGATGAATAGCAAATGTGGGGAAAATTGACTTCCATGTTACTGTTTTCTTGGAAAAAATATTCATGGAATCATCATTAATTTATAATTAGTTACTAATGATTGACAACATGGGACAAAAGTCAACAGATAGGAGGTTGTATATGCAAAACATTGAAATACATTTGGCCCTGATCCAAAGTCCATTGATGTTAGTGGGCCTTGGTTCAGACCCTCAGATCAGGCCCTCCCTGAATAATGGGCTGCCAGATTGTGGATTGCAGTGTGCAGGTGAAACTCTTCCTTGACTGGTCATTTTTCTATATTCTGCAATAACTGCAGCCTATGACTTATTCTCAAGGGTGGCCCCAAATAAAGAGCAACACACAAGTCCAGTCTAGGAGTCACTAAAGGAATGGATTGTGGCAGCAAGGTAAACAGTCAGAAGAGAAAGGTTGCCAGCTGCACAATGTATCAAGAAACTGCTGCTTTGAATTTGGCCCAGGCCACTAGTAACTGAGAGTCATTATCATCTGAAGGCTGCTTGGTGATCCCATGTGGAATACATTGGTGGGCTCATTTTAGTTTTTAGTTGACAGGTGTCCACGTAATAGAACTGCTAGTAGTATCACAGCTGGCATTCATTAGCAGCCTTGTTGGCAGTCTCAGCAGAGAGATCAAGAACTGAATGGTCTTGGAGACCTCTTATGTGTAAAGAAGGCCAATCCAGATGTGAACAGAGAGAAACATGGGGGAGATGGGGCTTCCTACAAATACGCGAGTGTAATGGAGCAGTGGCTCCACTCCGGTTAACAAGGGGTTAAGTGGGCTAGAAAAGGGTTAAAAAGGGGCTTGGCTGCAGCAGCCAATCAGAGGAGAGGGCTGCTGAGCCAATCAGGGCCAGGCTGCCAGTATATGAGAGGGAGCAGCAGGACAGAGAGTTGAGTCTGGCCTGGGCAGCTCAGGGAGAAGGTTCTCCGGCTGGCTGATGGAGCCAGCACCCTGGAGAGCTCCCAGCGTGGCCACTGGGAGCTGAGGAATCCAGGAAAGCAGCCAGAAGGGCAAAGGCTCTGGGGCAGTGGTCTAGAGGCGAGGAGGCCTGGAGGGACAGCGGCTGGAACTCCGGAGCAGCTGTCCAGATGTGCTGTGGTGGGGCAGCAGTCCAAGCAAGGGAGGCCTAGAGGGACAGTGGCTGGCCTCCACACAGTGAGACCAGAGGCTGGAGAAGCGATCTGAAGGCTGGGAGCTGGGAGCAGATGGTGGCTGGATCCGGACTGGTGAGAGGTGTGTGACTGGAGGCTGCGGGGAAGTGGCCCAGGGAGTCGACGCCTAGACAAGGGGTGGGAGGCGGAGCCTCAGAGGAGGCATTTAGGGTCCCTGGGCTGATGCCTGATGTAGAGGACGGGCCCAGGTCCCTCCCTGCTCCCCCAACATGCCAGGAGTGGCGCGGGTGGCAGGAGGTGTACAAGCTCGCTGGCCCTAGACTGTTTTATACTGTGGCTGGATTAAAGCGAGCTAGACTAGACCGCAGGATGGCAGTGCATGGACTAACCACGGCCACTGACGCAAAGTGGGCTGGTGAGGTTAGTTGTACCCCAGAAGGGGTGGACTGAGGGACTCATCTGCAGGGCTGAGGTCCAAGCAGAGGACTCGGGGATTGAGTCTGGCGTGTGGGAGCAGAGCACAGACTGCCAGCAGGAGGCTCACTTGAGCAATTCCCCGTAACACCACCAGGAGGCATCCTGCTGGTGAGCCCTATGCTGTGGACTGCTACAGTGGTCTATGTCTTAATAGAGAACTCAAGTCCCGGCAGCTGTCAATTCAGTATCTTTCACCAGTATTTTAATTTTAAAAGATTTAAGAAGCATTTTAAAAATCTAAATTAAAGAAAAAGTGGTGGCTGCCAAAACATGAACTCCCACGTGAAATTAACTTCCCAGGAGCTAATATTATCAACCTACGTGGGAAATGGCTGATGATCAGATAAAGCCAGGACTGAACAAGCAAGATTCTCCTTTATTATGAAGTCCCCTTTTATCATGACTTCTCTCTCCCCAACTCCAAATACTCATTGACTTAGACCCCTTTTGCACCTTAATGTTTTTCCAACAGAATGTCCACCTGCTCTAAGGGTATTTTCCTTCTTGGAGCTAAAATTTGCGGCATGACTAGAAGAAAGCAAACAGACATGGCTTCAATCACTCAGAGTACTTAAAAATTCAGCATCGTTTTGATAGCCAAAGGCAGAAAAGCTAATTATTTACTGTCCCAACCCATCTCATCCTCTCCTGGGAGAATGTGCTACTGAGCAGGCTGTGCGGATACAGCTGCAGGAGGGAACACCCCTAGCTGGGGCCCAAGTGTATCAGGCAGCATCACTGGTGGGGACGTGTCAGCTTTGAACAGAAGTGCTGTCGCAGGTTAACTGTAAAGTCGATGAGCTCAGCCACTGGGGAAAGGGGAGAAGGCAGTGCCTGGCATTGCTCTCTAATGATCCTTCTGGCCGTTTTGGGAGTGGCATTGACAGCAGAGATAGATTATTAAGACTAAGGGGGTATTCCACAACAGCCTGAGAAAGGTGGGATGGAGACGTACTGCTCTGCTGCAGAAAGTCTTTGGTCAGCACACAAACATACACATATGTACAGAGCACAACTTAAAACTGCGTTGCTAGCAATGCCAGATTTAGGCACAGGCCAAGTAAGCCATGGCTTGGGGCCTCTAAATAGGTCGGACGTAACTAAGAAGATTTATCATAATTGAAATTGATAATGCAAATAAGGCTTTTTGCAAGAGGTATGTTTTATTTGTTAGTTGTTTTTTGTTGCATCTTTGCCTATGTATATATGCAAATATAACAGTTTATCATTTATTTTTTCATTAACCTTTCTGTTATAATACGCTCTTTTCTCTTTATTTTTTATGGTATGGGGCCTCTGAATCTTGACATAGCTTAGGGGCTCAACATGTCTTAATTCGGCCCTGGTTTCTAGGGTGAGTGGTGCTGGAGGACGATGACATTTGGGAGGTGTCAGTGTGTCACACATATGGCCAGCTTTGCAGATTTCTTATTTTTCAAGATGAAAGGGTAATTTTCAAAGTGTGTTGAAAGAAAATTAGTGAATTGTTACTGACGGCAATAAACAGAATAACTCAATGGTTACTTTTTCATCCTGTACTGCCCTCTATTGATAGTGAGTTCAGCTGCAGGGAAAAGTTGCCCTTATTCACTGTGAATAATAAGAATAAATTTATATTTCTATTTGCTATATTCAGCTATCTCACAATTTAACTCCTGCCCCTGCCTCCAAATCACAAGCTGCAGATGTCGGAGAATTTCAGTTCAAAAATATTTTTTTACTAAGCTTAAAAGTATAAATGTTGATCCATTTGGACCACCTAAGGTGTGCAAGTTCAGTAGTGAAGGAAGAGTTTTCAAAATTTGCAGAATAATGCTTGCTGAGAACCTGATATGTACAAAATATTCCTGAAATGTGATGGTGCCTGGAGAGTCTCACATGGAACATGTACTGTACATATAACATAACAATGTCTCTTCTCTTTCTAGGTTACATTACACCATTCAAATTTTTGTGGGTGAAACTTAAATCAAATTACCATGCTTTAGAAAAACCAGCTAGAAATAGCATTGGGGAAATATTACATCTAGTCAACATAAGTAAATAAATAAAAATCTGCCACCTTGACTTTGCAAAAGAATAAACATTTTAAATTATAGTAGAAAACTTCAGAGGAGAGAAACAACCTATGATGATGCCTAGAGAAAAGGCAGGGAATAATAGTAATTAATAATCAGTATTCTGCATTTCTAAGTAACTTTTTACTGAATGCTTTACAAATAATTAATTAAGCTTCACAACAGCCCTGTAAGATAGACAAATATCAACTTTATCTTTATTTTATAGATGTGGGGACTTGAAACACAAAAAAGTTAAGTCCAAAATGTTTAAAGTTGGGATGTGTAAAGTCAGGGTCTGTATCCATATTTTGGCTCCTAAATAAAATAAAAAAGCAGAAGCACTGCAAACCTGCAACCCCCATTGAAACCAAAAGATTGCTACCATTGAAAAGTAGCATATCCCCTAAGTGTATCATTATTAATTCGGATAAAGCTTAGAGGATTTGGAAGTTCATTTTGAAGAAACTCCCCAAAAGTATGGATGCTAATTACAATCCTCTCAGGCCTGGAAAAGCTGAACTGGAAATCATTTAAGAACAGACTCTGGTGAAATTATGGCTACTTTCTGCTTCTGGTAGGATTGGGAATATTCAGGGGAATGAATGGCCTTTCTTGTGATATTTCAACACTTCCACTTCTAGAAAGAACCCATATGTGGAAGTGCAGAATAATGTAAAAGAAAATTAGGCAAACTTTTTTGATACCCTAAGAAGATTTAGTTCAAGTGAGGCAAGAAAGGTTTTGAGAGAGGAAGATTCTTATTTTTACAAACTGGTTTTCATATCCCTAACTTATTTCTTATTTAATTCTGCAGGTTTCACTGTGTAAAAGTACACTATTCCTGCCTTGTTTACTAGGGAGGAGTAGATTTTCAGTTAGATCTTATAAGCTATTCTGCTTGTAAGGGAGAATAGAAAAGTGACAAAATCACCAGATAGGAAATTCCTGAGTTTGCTGGAAATATAGATTTCCATTCCGGCAATCTCAGACCTTCTACCTTAAATAGAGAAGTCAACTTCCATGCAGTTTCCTGGGTGGAGATCTTTAGGGTTAAAAAACAGGAGTCTGCTCCATATGAACATTAAAGATCCTATGGCACTTCATAAAAGTAAGTCAGGTGGTTTGTCCTTTGCCAAAAGATTCTTCTTTCCTAACTGCTGTGCATTCTGTATGTAGATGGTTTTGAAACAGCCCTGAGACAAAAGCTCTCCTATGAATCAAATTATGGCTGCTCCAGCACAGGGGAAAAGTGCAGAGAGTGCAGGCTGCTTTCTTCCCATAGTACACCGTGGCAAGAAGAGAACAAACCTTACTTGCAGACCTGGGAGAATGAAAGTCAAGGGCAGCTGAGTAAGGTGGCTAGCAGCATTAGCTTCTTTAGTAGGGTGGTACTTGAGTGCGGTGCATCTATTGCCCGTTCTCCTACTCACCAGCAGATCAGCACTGAGGAAAGCCTCCTAGAAATGGAGAAAGACCATTGGCCCAGCATCCCCTATCAGCTCTGGAGGAACTTTTAGCTGAACAACACACTTTCTTTCCTTCTGCACCCTGGCTCTGCCTCTTTGGAGGCATAACTGAGCCCCGTAGATGTCAGATGCTGTTGATGTAGCTTCCCTCTGAATGGACTTTACAAATTTTACATTATTTCTACAAATTAAGTTCCCTCTGTGCTGCCTCCTGGTGAGGAAATGCCAGTGAAATTCTTCAGTCACACAAGATTCTGTCATGGAGTCACCTTCATCTGACAAGAAGCTCAGGGGGGGGGAAAAAAAAAAAGACCATCCAGATTACAGGTGTGGGAATCTAAGGTGAAAAGTTGCAGAGGGTGAATGGATAGGTTGTTCAATCTGGAACTCACAGTCCTATTCGAAGCCTACTTCTGAAACCTGCAGTGGCCATTGCAGAAGAATAAAAGAATCGAATTACTATTATACTATACGATGTGTAAATAAGAAGCACTTTACACAGTTTATCATTGTGCTGATTCTGGGGAGGCTTGGGTCATCTCTTATGACAACTTCCTACATACGTTTAGGGGCCTGGCTTGAGTTTCAGCCACCTTAACATGAACACACACAAGGCACATCAGCCACTGGATGAGCGATGGTATTCATAGGACAAATCCACCTAGTTTCTAATCACCAAACCAAAGACATCAGGCACAAGCAATCAGGGAATGAATTGTTTCTGGACTAGCAAAGCAGGTATCCAGCCTGATCCCCACAGCAAATCCACTGCCTGACCTCTTTAAAAAATTATAATTGGAAAAGCAATGGGGCAAATTCCTCCCAGGTCATAAGCAGGTTTCATTCCATTAATTCCAGTGCAGCAGTGCCTGCTCTCCAGTACACCAGAGGGTGATCCAGAGCACTTTGCTAACAGCGTGTATCAGGAATCAGAGGGGATTTTTATATTAGTCCCAAGTAAAACCTCTAGCATTAAATGAGAAAAATTGATTGAAAATGTGTCCAAAAAAGGGGAGGGAAGAAGAAATAATAAGCTTAAAATTAGGGTGAGAATGATCCATGTAGAATGATTGCCACTGTCATTAAAAGATGCAATTCATTAATTTTAATTTAATGTAAATGTGAGTCTTTATGGAGAGGAGGGCTGTAGCTGAATTCTGTGTAACATTTTCCCATTTCTCTGTGGACTTTACCATCCTGTAGTGGGAGTCCCAGCCTCTGTTTCTGTAATGCTGAAAGCATCTAAAACAATGAAAGTGACTGAGATTGAATAGCAAACACCACAAAGTTGAGACTTGATCAGTGATGATGAGAGAATTCCAGCTGGGTTCTCTGGAGAGCAATAATCAAGAATTAAAGTCTTGATTTTTTTTTTAAGCTAACAAATGAAGCTTCTTTATTCTATTTAAATGGGATAAAAAGGCCTATTAAATAGAACTAACACTAATAGTAATCTGCAAGTCACATCCCTGCTGGCCCCTCGGAGAAAAACAAAAAAAGCATTCTAAAAGTGTTTAACAAAACCCACACAAAAAAGAGAGGAGCAGACGATAACTCACAGCCATACAACTTTGAAAAGCTCACCATTAGAAATTGAAAGGAAGAGGCAGCCAGGCGGAGTGCAGTTTTCATATCCTGCACCCCAAATCCTGGAGTTCACACTCTTTGAGCCTTCTGCAGAGAGAACATTCCAGGGTGTAAAAAGGGGTGGTCCCTGAGTTTTTCTTCCAGTGATTTGGTCCCCTGTATATCCTCATCTTTGAGATTTCCTCTGTGTCTGGCATGAGTGCGCTGAGCAGGGAGGTGGAATGGGTGGTGTGCCCATTCCTGGACAGGTCTGAATATTGGCTCCCTTTACTGTCACATTGGCAGCATTTATTGTATGTTCATTTCCATATAAATATTGCATAGGACTGGATTTTGACCCATAGTGTAACTAGTCCACTATCTACAATCTGTATGCTTTTGTGTGTTACTGGACTACTCAGGCAGGAGGGGAGAGAGGCAGAGCATGAGTGACGTTATCAGAAAGATCCACCACTCTGAGGGATTGTCCCATCCTTTTCCTGTGTGGATGCCAAGTAAAGAGTATATCTGAAGGGCTGTAGTGAGGAGGTGATTATTATTAACATAGGGTAGGATGTCTTCCTTAATTTAGAAAACTGAAATAATGACAAAGTTTCTCCCGAGGCTATACTATGTAATCGCTGTACCATACTCTTATGCTGCCCTTCCTCAGGTGGGCCAGGCCAGGGTACAGTAGGAGGAGTTTGGTTACTTTTTTTTTCTCATTTGTATTATTTTTTATTTTCATGTACTGCCACCCAGAATTGGAAAGTGCTGACGTACCATGAGAGAGGCCATTCCCATGGTCAATTGGTAATCAGGAAATACTGGAAATCTTGTGATGCACCCTGGATTCTCCAAAGCCTTGCAGCACTGTGTAGACATTTGCACCTGGCAAAATAAGTGTAAAAGAATGTTATAAAGGAAGAGAGGTAGAGTTAAATAGAGAGAGTGGCTGGGCATTCACGTTCGGAGTAGAGGTCCTAGAGAAGGATTGCATTAAGGCATGAATTGCAAGTACAGCCAGTAGATGACCAGCGGTATCCAAGATAGAGGAAATCAAAAGACCAGGCGTGTGAAGTACAAGAGTTAAGAAATTTGAGAACATCACTTTTATAGATGGTATATGGGTATATATGAGGGTGTGGTGGAATGGAAGCATATATGTTTAAAAAAGTGGGCTTGGCTTGGAGAGTCTGTTCATAAACATGTTCCCATCTGTGAGGGGAGAGGACTACCAATCCATTTTGGGATCATTTTACAACCACTTTGCGCTGATGTGAATGACTATACAAGGTGTAAAGTAGTGAATCTCAGCCAAGAGGTTTAAACAGTCTGCATAAGCTTCAGACAGATCTCTTCTAAGAATTTTTTAAGGCTTCTTCTGTTGTTCCACAAGCAACTGCTATTCTTACAAAATAATGGCATACAATAATCAAATTGTCCCCTAACTAAAGCCAATAGGAGTTTTTAAAGTGATTTCAGTAACAGCAGTCAGTGCATATCAGAATGTCCTTGTCAAAGACCCAAACCTGATCTATATGACAGGGCTCGACAAAATTGGCTACCAGCTAGGCACCAGGAATTTTACTTTTGGTTGCCAGAGGGCGCTCCTCTGCTGCATTTCCGCAGCAGAGCTAGGAGCCAGGCTACAAATCCTGGTCGCCATGGCGACCTGGGTCCTAGGTTTTATCAAGCACTGTTATATGATTAGACATCGCACTCAGCTAACCATCACTGTATAATTTAAATGAAAATTCCTCTTAATAGCCTGGATTCTAATGTTTCTACAATGTATTTATTATCTCATGCGGTGATGTTTTGTAACTTAGATTTTTTTGGCTAATGAGTAGCTCATCTAATGAAAATAATGATATTTTCATGCTGAACTACATGGTAATTTAAAGTATTTCAATTAAACAAACTGTCTCATTAGTGGCCCTTGATAAAGCAGTTGAGTTTTCTTTGATATGGTCAGAAATATCTATCATGCTTTTGGGATGCAATCAAACTCTCCAATAAGCTTGCTGCTAAAGAGGCTGCCTTGCATCAGATACTTTCAGAACAGTCAAATGACCTAGTTTAAAAGGTTTTGAAGCTATTTCATACTGTGGAATAAGAACAAATTAACCTTGTTTAACAAGTTAACCAAGTTTAACATGTAGTTTTCAATTTGTGTTCCAACACTTGTGTAAGCTCTAGTTCAGATGCAGCATTATTTCATTTCTCCTGTTATATAATGTTCATCTAATAATATTGGAAAGCACCTCTCAGGTGTTGTACAAGGTCCCTGATGTGTAGCACTTCCAGTGCCCACAAAAAATATATCTTATGCCACAGGGTTCATTATTTGATGATTCCATTGTTCTTTGTGCATATTTACATTAAAAAGTCTAGGCATCATTCTTTTTCCCTTTAATTTGTTTGGCCATTTCTCCCAGGTTACAAAGGACTTATCTGAATTAATAAAAAAGAAAAAAGGTATTATAGAAATACTTGTAGCAGAAATAATTTTGTGTATTTGTGGATAAGCTGAGTTGCACTTTCATTGCAGTGGTCTACTATACCTAAGGCCAAATATTTCTTTGTCTGTGAGGCCAGATTCTCAACTGGTACAAATCATTATAGCTCTGTTGAAGGCAATGAAGCAATGATGATTTAAACCAGCTGATGATGTCTTCTTGATTCTCAGTATTGTCATTTTCCCCTATCAGTGAGATTTTGCATGTAAAGCCCCAGGCTGTGACTCTCTGTGCTCCACTAGCCACCTGCCCCCCTCTCCCATGGGGGACCCCTCCGCTGATGCTGCAACAGCCGCCTGTTCCTGGCTGGGGCAGACACCCAGCCCAGGGCCAAAGTAGATTGCCACTCTGCACTCTTGTGGGCAGTCTGGGCCAGCAGCCACTTCACCCCCAACAATGAGTAATCCTGGTCAGCCACTGGCCAACCTGAGGCCAGAGAACATGGAGTGAGGTCCAAAGAGGGCGGGGCTGGTGCTTGGCATTGGGACTGGCCAGTGCTGTGGGGTGGCATTGTGATGTGGACCAGCACAACAGTGCTAAGTCTGGGCCAGGGGCTAGAACTTATGCTGGCTTGGGGGGCGAGCAGACCAGCCAGCCTGGGGATGAGGTGGGCCATCACCAGGGGCTGGGAGTGCTGCATGGGGCCAGAGGGGCTCTGGACCTGAGGAAGACCAGCCAGTCAGGGCTGAGGGGGCTGGGGCTTTATTTATTTTGCAGGACAGTGGGGCCCTCCTTAACTCAGGGCCCGGAAACTACAGTCCCTAAAACACCTACCTTAATCTGGCCCTGGTGCCAGGGTGTGTTTAAGTAGTGACATGCTGGAAGATACTATATTATAGACTTTTTACTTTTGGAGTCTTTGCTTTAAATATAGTGTACATCACGGGGGGAAATGAATTATATGATCTCATTCTTATGATAGGACATTAATCTATGCCACCGATTGATTGCTTCTAACTGCTAAAGAGAGTCGAAGACTAGAAGAGATGCACTGGCAAGACCCTTAATGAGAAGCTTGCACTGACAAATAGACAATCCATAATGTCTGCTAGAAATAGTCTTTTCAGAGAACAGGACAAACAAACCAAAAGCTGAAAAGCCCATTCAAATGGATCAGAATTTACATATGTATTTATGACCCTTGAAAACCAGGTGGCAGCTCATGCCAAGGTCCCCATGTCTCAACTAACCAAAGTACGTAGAAGGAATCAGTCTGACTTACCTGTGGCAGAATTGTTAAAATAGGTATTAGGATTGTAAGGCTGTTTCATGTTATTGAATACTTGTGATTTGCTGCATGCATTACCCTCACTTAGAACATATGTATCCCATATTATAAGGTTACAGTTAAGCCTTTGTGGTGTAAACCTATGTAAGTGCATAAATCACCAGACAGGAGAGAGACATTAACTAGTGTGAAATGTTGGTCTCCAACAGAAGGTTGGAGGAGGGCCTGAGAAGGAAGGTCCATGGACACCTGAAAGACAAGGGTACAACACTAAAGAAGACAAAAGATGTTGTTGTTTCCTTCCCTTCCTTCCAATACCCCCATGAAGATGAGTCATGTGAGTGAATTTCTCCTAACAACAAAGTTTGCAGATCAGTTCAGAAACAGGGAAGGGAGTGATAACCCCTGAGGCCTTGTCTACACTAGCTCTTATGCTGGCAAAACTATTGTTACTCAGGGATGTGAAAAAACACCCTCCCAAGTGACATAAATTTTGCTGGCATAAGTACTTGTGTGCACAGTGCTGTGTCTCAGGAGATGCTGACATAGTTAGCACTGCTTGTAATTACACATGATGGAATTTTATAAGTCAAACAATGTCTGCTTTCTGCACTTGACTCTCTTTTTACAGTGGAACCATACTGGACAGTGTCACTTTCTGTTTCTAATTGATTTTGCTTGCTTGTTCTCATTCACTCGCACAATGAAAATATATTTGGGTTCATATACTGCAGAGAAATATTTACATCCAACATACAAGCCATTCATCCCCCCCCCCACTCCTTCTTTTTAAGAAGGCCTAAATCCTGTGCCTAAAATAAGCTGACAGTGTCCCTGTAATCAAAATTTAATACTTGTCTTCTATCTCCTCCAAATACTTAAAAATCTGGAGCTTTTGGAAAGAAAAGAGTCATTAGTGCTGCTGTTTTCTTCTTGTTTCCAATGTGTGGGAAGTTTGACCCTGAGGTACCAAGTTAATTTGTTTTGTTCTACACAGAGACCTTTTTTGAAGAGATTTGTTATAATGCTGCTCATTTTCTTGTTTAATGGGGCTGTCCTGTGGGAAAAGAGTAGAATGAACTAAAATCTCCTTGAGGACAAGATGAGGCCAAAATATTCATTCAGAGGGGTGCAAAAAGCATCTGCTTGCATCTATCAGTTACAGAATAGAGAGGTACAGACCGAAAAAAACTTTCAATCGTGTCAGAAATACTGTGTACTGTTGTGTAAAGTCTTGTCACTAGGATGTCTGATAAAGCAGAAGCAAGCCCATTAGGCCAGCATTTTCACAAAGCTCAGTTCCCATTTAGGCACCTAAAGAAGTGGCCTCATTGAGTGCTGAGCCCTTTTGGAAATCTGGCTTTAAGACTGAGAACTGAGCACATGAAAATCTGACCAATTTTTGCCTCCATATACACCTCAGAGTCCAGTACAGGGAGCTGTTCTATTCAGACAGCTAGCTTGTCACAAACTCATGAACAGATAAAATCTCAAGGGAGCTTCTCCACACACAACAAGGTATAATGTAGAAATATTTTGTGTATTCTCTGCCATGTATGTAGCAACCAACACAGGCAGAGATGCCCAAGGCACCCTTAGCTTATTGATCTAGATTTTTTGTCACAGTCTGAAGTTCTGTGTTGCTACCATTGCTGTATCTTTTTTTCCAAAAGATTTTCATTTTCTTTTTGGTATTAGCCATTAGCTTATTACCCCACTCAAGTTGATTAGTGCAATTAGAGAATGGTGGGATACTGTATTGTATAGCATAGCATCTTCTCCTTACTGCAATACCCATTACCATTACCTATATTTTTTACATATTTCCCTGTCTGTTGCATATTGTATATGTATATATAGTCCTTAGTTGTTTTATTTTCCACTAGTAAGACTAACTAGCTAGTTTAACTATTTATACCACATTCCTGAGCACCAAACTTTAGTAATTTTTTGTCCCTAAGAGAATAGTAATATTATGGAGTATGCTGTCCAACGTCTTACTGTTCTTCTCTTTCTAATGTGTAACTGTCCACAGTGTGCACGTGGAAGTCAAATGCAGCCCTATATGAATGTGCAACACACTCATTCGGGGAGGACAGACGGCTCTCCATGATTTGGATTACATAGGTGCATGATTGTCTTTGGCATCCAACATGCTCAACTAGGCCAGGTTTAGGGGTAGGTAACCTCTGGAGTGCTGAAAAGGGGGCGCAAGGCTCAGGATGCTTGGTGGTAAGGGGGGGGTGAAGTTCAGGGTGCTGTTTTTGTTGTTAGCAACAAAAGAGAAAATAGAATGTTTGCAGTAAAATGTTTCAGGTATTCCATATGCAGATTCATTTTTTATTAACCTCCTAGATTGTTCTGGACCTTTGTAGAATCTTGTGGGACCTTTCAGATTTTCTGAGGACTATATTTTCTTCGAACCTCCTACCATGGTGTCAGCCACACCCTCACCATATAGTTGCTTTATAAATAATGAATAACATTTATGAATAAATATTAGTGTGCAAATTTATGGTCTCATATGACAGGAATAAATCCACATGCAAATTTTACATCAAAATTGTGAAATAGGCTACAAATGCAATAAAAAATAAGATATTCAAAGGTTAACAAATGGAGGAAGGGACTCCATTTGGTCTAGGGGTGGCCCTAGTGCCCGGTGCTTAGGATGATGTTTCTGTCCTTTTCAGCATTTCCCCCTTGATACATATTATATTAGAATCGAACTTGAGATTTATTTGTTGTATCATGATCCAGTGGTACCAAGGCAGTTTCCTCTATAGTAAGCAAAAATTCCTTACTTTGAGGAAAGAGGCATTGTGGGCCAACAGCCGGGCCACCCAACTGTGACTTAAGAGATCTGGGCTCTGTTCCTGGTTCTTCTACTGACCTGCCATGTGACCCTGGCAAGTCACTTCATCCCACATTTTTTAAGGTATTGAAGTATTGTTCTGCAGACTAAGTGCCTTCCTAAATTATGTTCCAAAGGGGTAGCCGTGTTAGTCTATTGCAGAAAAACAAACAGATTTCTGTGGCACTTTTAAAGACTAACAGATTGATTTATCTGTTAGTCTTTAAAAGTGCCACATGACTCTGTTTGTTTTCCTAAATTATGTAGGCTTTCAATGCTGAACAGAACAACATCCAAATACCTTTAAAAATCTGGGCTTTAATCTCTCTGTGTCTCTCCCCTCTCGCCCTTAATCTGTTTTGGCTATTTAGCTGGTAAAATCTTTGGAGCAGGGACTGTTGCTGACAGTATGCTTATGGAATGCCTCATATAGTGGGATCTGCTCCCAGCTGAGACCTCCAGGCAGCACAAATATTATGTTGTTAGTTAGGGAAATGACAGGTTAGCCTATTTGCCATTTTTGGTATTATCATTATTATATTATCTGGTACACCTAGAGACTCCACTGTGCAAACATATGGGGGGAGACAGGAGATGATAGTTCATTCCACACAGAGCATGCAGTCTAAATAAAGAACACAGACAAAGGATGCGTGAAAGGTATCCCACTCTAAAAATAGAGAACTGAGGCATAGATAGATTTAAGGACTTCCCCAAGGTCACACAGAGAGTCTGCAATAGAGTTGGGAATTAAATGTTGATCTTCAGCATCTCAATCCAGTACCTCAACAATAGACCATCCTTCAGACCAAGACAGATAATTCTACAATATTTTAACATTTACTTAGCTAAAAGCAAATAAAACAAAATGATCTTGTCACAATCTTTTTCTCTTAAAAAAAGATGTGGTATAGTGTGGGGGCGGCAGACTGTTTCATATTTTTAATTTAGTAATGTATATGATTAATGGGGGGATGCATTCTTCTTTCTTCAGATGAAAATAAAAAGTGATCAAAATAGATTATTGTTATCCTCTGGGGATTAAAAGCTTAAATGCAAAATGCATGACTTATTATATCTAGCCAACACTTAGGGATAAATATTCAGCATGGGGAATTAGTTGTTGTTAATTGGAGTTATGAGCTAAATTCCCAGGGCAATGTGCTGAAAATGTACCCCTTTGTTTTAATATTGAAATAGGGAGAAGCCAGCACTGTGATCTAGGAAAGCATGTGCATTACACTATGTAAGCAGCAGTGCATGCTATAAATCTTCATCACCTAAATGCTTAATTGCAGTTGTTTGAAATAGACATTTAGGGATGAATTTGCTAAATGTATCTACCATGGGAGGTGTTTAGGGATTTTTTTTAATGAATTATAAACATTTCTTCCATATACTATTTTGAAAACTTGTAGCCAGACCCATAGCTGATATAATTAGGCATAGCTCTATTGACTTCAGAGATGCTAGCTGAGAACTGAAGATATGCCCTCACTTTTCTTTCATCTATTGTCTAAATGTATAAAATGTAACATGGAAAATGCAGGAAGCTCAATTCTGGTCTCAGTGACACCTGTGCAATCTAAATTTAACTCACTAGGATTTCATGGGTGTAACTGAGAGCAGAATTTGGCCTTAATCTTTTCCTAAAAGTAGTTCAAATGAAAAGATTTCACTGCAAACAAAATGAGCAGTTTATTATGATCTTCTTTAAAGTGGCATCTTTGAGGTTGTTACAGAAATCTACATCCTAGTACAGTATTTCAGCTTTCTCATCTGCAATCTCTGTTTCTCTCTGAATAGTTTTTAATTACTACAATAAAAAACAATCTCTAATCAATTGCAGAGAGAGTCCAGAAGACTCTGAGTCTGCACTTCAGGTTTTTGCCCCATGAGTCAATCCAGGCTGCACATGCTGAGAAAGTGATAAAGTAGCAATCCCTGAAGTAGAGGCCACAGGTCAGACTTCTCACATAACACCCTCTTTTAGCTGATCCTCCTTGCATAGTTAATTGCCAGTGGTATAATCCAAAAAGTAAGAGATAAACCCGGACTAGTCTTGCCTGTTCCTGTCAGTAAAACATCACAAAGAAATGTTCACAGTGTCCTGAATGGCTTAGAAAAATAAGAGATGTTTAAATGACTTAAAAACCCCTCAAACGATCTCACCAGTAAATCCTTACTGTACCTCTTCATTGATCTTTAACTTTTAAGAACAGAGATATATATTTTTAGAGATATATTGACTCATGATTGACTTTTCATCATTCCCCCTGCCAATGTGCCAATATTTGGTGCAACTGCTGATATTGCAGTGTTCTGTAGAACTCAAAGTGGGATGCCACCACCCTTGTGTTCTTCTCCTGTTGTATGCTGTTTATTCAGTCTACAGCTCGGTCCTGCATTCACTTACCGAAGTCAAAGGGAGTTATGCTATGTATTTCAATGAGAGCAAAGTTTAGCCCAGGACATTCTCCTCTGCCATTGTGTGCTTTCTTTCACCATGTGGCTAAATTGTTTGAGTCAACTCTTATGGTAAACTCTCCACTGAGGAATGGAGCAGCAGCTTTGCTAATATTCAGTGCTTTGCATTTTCATAATATATTCAATCTCCAAAGTATTTTTCAAACATTAATTAATGATCCTTGTTGCAGTATACCTCCAAGGTAGGTAAGTATAGTTATTACCCAATTTTGCAACTGGGAAAATAGAAAGCAGAGATGTTAAGGCAAAAATTGAATCAATGTTATTGCCTCAAGTCTTGAGTGCTCATCTTGATACAACTTAATGTGTTTTATGTTGGGCATCCAAAAATTGGGGCATCCAGAATCAGTAGCCATTTTTGAACAGGTGGCCCTAAATGACTTATTCAAGACCACAGAAGAAAATTAGGTCAGAATCAGGATTAGAATTCAGTAACTTTTGATCTCCTGATCTGTGTTTGAGACATTGATGTACACATTTGCTCTACAATGCAAGATTTTAAACACACATATATTCATTTACTTTAAGACAGCTATGGGACAAAACAGTGGGTCTTGAAGAACTATGGAGAGGTTTCCAGCATGAATCTCTCTGGAACTGTGAGCATATAGTTATGTAGCAAATAAGTAGCCTGCAGCACCTCCTAGCATCCCCTGTACCTTATTGCAAGAGAGGTTTTATACAGAGTGGAGGTGACCTACAAACAAAATTAGTTTGCATCTGAGATTAAAGATAATATGTAGCTGTTGCAGAGGACCTGCACAAGGCTCTCTCTATTATGAATGCCTCACAGTAGATGCTGAGGGCAAAGTAGAGTGAATCCTGCACCTACTGTGTGCTAGGGTGAAGGACATTTCTGATGCGTTAGACCAGTGACCACTACAACACCTAAGGAGCTGGAAGGGGCTGTTGAGGACATCCATGGAGAGTTGTGCTTCATCCCCATGCTCTGCCCATGGGGTGGGTGTTGGATTCCAGCCCAAACAACTACCTAGGGGAGATGCACAAATTGAATTTGGCTTTGAGCAAGACAGGTTAAATTTCACCTCTAGAGCAGCAGTGCTCAAACTTCATTGCGCCGCAACTCCCTTCGACAACAGACATTATTGCATGACCACTGTGGGGGGACCAAAGTCTGAGCCCGAGCCCAAGTCCTGCCAGCTTGGGCATGTAGGCCAAAGCTGAACTCTGAGCCCCGCTGCTCTGGCGAGGGGGCCAAAGTCTAATGGCTTCAGTCCTGGGCAGCAGAGCTGGATTAAGGCAAAGGGATTAGGGACTGCAGCCCTGAACCCTGGGGTAAAGTGGGGTCTTGCAGTCCTGCAAAAATCTGGCACCATTCACTCAAGCCAGCACAGCACCAGCTTGGCCCATGCGGCTCAGGCTGGCCTGGCCAGTCTCCTTTGCCAGGCCCCCGGGGATCCCAGTGCGGCAGCCCAACAAAGCTCCTGGCTATGCAGTGCCACCTCTGGAGGCTGCTCCTCTCTCCCTCCTTGAGTCCCTGCCCCTGGAACACTGCTGTCACACACCAGCCCATCCTACCCATGCCCCCCAGTCTAGGACTTGCTGGGGCAGACTAGCCAGCATGGGATACTGTAGAACATGGCCTCTGGACCCAGCCCCCCCGCCAGTGCCAACTAGACCCCCACCCAGCACTGAGTGCTGGCCCTACAGCTGGCCACCAGTCTGTGGACTCTGGGCCCCCCCAGCACTGGCTGAGTCGCCCCAGCACTGAATGTCAGCCTGCCCTGTCCCCATGGCTGACCAGTCAGAGGGCTCCACCGGGTTCCCACAGCGCCCTGCCCTGCCCCCAGACTGGAAGCCACCACAGTGGGGGTCGGCCACAAGAGTGAGCAGCCCCAGGAGCCTTAATCTGGCCCTGCTGGGCAGGAAGGGTTGTAACCTGAGTTCCGTCACCGAGGGCTTCAGCTTCAGCCTCAGGCCCCAGCAAGTCTAACACCAGTCCTGGACTCCATTAAAACTGGGCTGTAACTCACTTTTGGGTCCAGATCTATAGTTTGAGAAATGCTGCTCTAGAGATTAGGAGGATGGCAAGTAAATAAGCAGGTATACAAATGGGACCTACCTATGTTGGTTTTAATCAGCAACTTTCAGCAAATTCGGTGCTCTAATCAGAAAAAGGGGAAAATAAACAGCTGAGCACTGTAATTCATTTACACTTCAAATATACTTTGAGTTGGTTATTCCTCAATTAATCAAATAGCTGGTCTATCCCTAAAGTAGTATAAAGTGACACACTGTGTGAAATCAATTTTCCCTTCCAAAATCATTAAATTCAGTAGCCTGTGACTATATTCCAGCTAATTCTGGTGCCGGTCCTTTCATCCTCCATTAACTTTGGCGGGCCTAACAGGCTGTCAAAAATAATTTCCCAGAACGTAAATAATTCAGAAATTAAAAATTAATAAATAATAACAGAGAGCTACTGGGAGATAGACTGGGTCAATTAGTCGGCTCTGCATTCTGTTTCTTCGCAGCAGGGGGGCAGCCACATTCGTTACTAGAATCTTTCCTCCGATTCCTAGGTCTGATTTATGGCTCTTCATTACTGGATTCAGTCAGACACAATTACCTCCATCACCATCTCAGTTCCTAACTTCAAAGAAACACGCAGTTTCTTGTCTGCTTTTTTTCTCCTTGCAGCAGCCTCAGCTTGACGTCCCTGGAATTTCTTCCACGCGGACTAATTAATAAGACTTTGACTTATCATATTCACTTCTCTTCTTTGATGTCCTACCTTAGTCAATCATCCTATTTAATTAGAATTTCAATGATAACTTTACTTATCTTGTGGCTAGATGTAAATTAAAATAACAGGATTTTAATTCTCTTTCTTATAGGGGTTATGACATTTTTGACAGAAAAAGTTTCAACCCAAATAGTACATTTATGTACTTTCTGTGCTAGGCATTCTTCTAAATTGTTTTCGCCATTGCTACAAAATAATTTTGCTTGTTTAACAAGCTTCATTGAAATGGAAATAAACTCTGGTTTCTTGTAATGTAATTTCTACAAGTCCATGTCATGAAAGGTACTTTGACTTAGATGAAGATAATTGAATCATGACACATGTCACACAGCAAACAAGGAAAAATCAGGAGATTTTTTTTTTAAAGACTAAAGTGTTTCAAAGAGGCCCAGATTTTAGGACTTTTCTCCCCCTTTCTGCCCAGTCAGTCAACATTGCACATCTCCATAAAGTTTTCTTTCTTTCCTTCATTACTTAAAGGCCCAATTCTGCTGTTCTTATGCAACTAATACTCTGAGCCAGATTCTTACATACACTTAAGGATTTTAATGTAAATGAGAATAAGGACCTCCATTAGAGTCAGTGAAAATATGGTCAGAGTGAGAACAACAAGTCAAGCCCTTAATGTGAAATGAGATTCTTTATAGCACATGCATATGAATAAATCACAGGATGACTGTGCAGTTCAAACAGCATTTTTTCATGCCTAAACACCTAAGTCTAGGACTGCTTAACTGTGAATAGTAAAGGTATCTGGTGGCATTTTTAAATACAAAAGCATAAATTTAGAATGTGTGGGAAAAGGTGCTTACATGTCATGCTTTTCAATATGGTACCGTGAAGTCAAAGAGCTTCTCCATTCACACAGATTATAGTGCTTTAATAATACTGGTATAACTACAGCTTGAACACAGTTATATTACTATAGAAGTGTCTTATACCAATATAGCTTATAGGGTAGTTGTACTGCTTTAATTATATAGATATAGTTCAAACGATACAACCCCCTCTATACCCTATACTGTAAGGATGGTTTTAAACTGATATAATTCCATCTACACGAGGAGTTGTTCTGGTGTTACTATACAAGTAAAAACTCACACTTCTAAATGATACAGTTATATCAGCCACAAACACTGTGTACAGACCAGCAACCTCAATAAATGCCACCAGTCCATTACATACAGTATATCATCTCACAGGTTTTCCTCCCCATTCTTTTTCTCTCCTCCTTATGTAGTTTAGTGTACCCTCTGCTTGTGTGCATGTTGTGTTGATGAGGTGTATTTACCTCTGCTGATGCAATAGGGTGCAATCTGTACTAGTGAGAGCTCACACAGTTGAGTGGGGATTCACTGTGGGATAGAGCAGGCCGTGTTTGTACTGGGGCTCTCCTATGCCCGTGAGAGCACAGCTTCAAACTGTAGATTCAAGAGGATCAATGTATTCTCCAGCTGATGCTCTGCTTGTTTCTGTTCCATACTTAGTATTTGCTTGCACATACAGAACTTGCTTTTTTCCTCATGTCTCTAAAAAATATGGCAGACTTGGCTAAGCCAGTGAATGAATAAGAGAGTAAACAGTACTTAAATCTTAAAAGGCAGTCTTATGAACGAGAAGAACCCATAAGACAGCAAAAGTCTACTTTAAGTAGAGAGCAAGGGATCCAGCGACACCTCCTCATGGGCAAAGGACCAGTACAGCGGATTCATAGGGGTAGCCTCCAAGTACTAGACTTCTAGAATGAGATAGGATAGCCAGGGAAAGGAAAGGAGGTGGTCACAGGGTATCTTTTGAAAGTCCAGTTATGGAAGCCTCAAGAGCCCTTCCCCATCCTCTGATTTTAGTGGCACTACTCATGTGAGTGTTCTACAGTGTGAGTATGGGGTTGCATAGCTGAGGATGTTGGGAAGAGAAAAGATCATTGAGGATTGTGTAAGGAAGAAAGGAACAGTAGCTAAGTTGGGCGGGGTTCAACAGCCCTGGGGCTCATGTCTATCTTATATTGCTAATCATACTTCAGGGTTTCAACTGGCCACCTGTAGATGTCAAGAAGGGAATTCCTTCCTAAGTGTTCAAGGGGTGGGCATTGTGGTTCTGATCTCCTTTCTCTGAAGCATCAGAGATGGCTACAGCTGGAGATGAGACATTGGGGAGGTGGGCCAGGGCTCTGAGATGACACCTAGCATTCTCTCTTTCAGCTGCTTGGTCTACTGATCAGGGATAAGATTTTGTCAGGGTTATTTTCAGTAAAAGTCACAGACAGGTTGCAGGCAACAAACAAATATTCATGGGAATGCACAGTCTATCTGTGACTTTTACTAAAAATAAGTAGGATGGAGGGAGGGGGTAATGACAATTGGAACCTCACTGCCATGGAGGCAGGGGAGACGCACCTCTAACTCCAGCTCTGGCTGAAGCCAAAACCCTAGCTACAGCCACAAGCAGCAGGAATGGGACAGGGAGAAGGAAGGTGCACAGCCCCTGCAGCCACTGGCTGCAGCTGCACAGAACACACAGCCCCACTGTGGGGCAGCAGGGGGGACCAGATTTCTCTATCCGAAGCCCTGGAGGTGGAGGAGGGATGCACAGCTCCTGTTTCAGCCACTGACAGCTGAAGCTGAAGAAGACACAAAGGTTGGGTGAAGTCATGGAATCATACCCTTACTCATCACCATATGTAGGATTGGGAAGGAATAGGCAGATGGGTAGTGACCTGGTGGGGAGGGTTGCTTTCCTCTACAGCTTTTTGGTACAGGTCACTCACTAGGATTACCTGAGTATATCTCACTTAATCATTTCCCTGCCTCTGCAGAGGCCTCAGGTATTGGTGCACCTCAGTCCTTCCTATTCTTTGTCTGTGACACATAATAGTCTCTTGTGAGCTTCAGGGCCAGATTAATGCAAGGGCTGCAGGGGGGCCTCAGGCTCTAGCCCGTATGACACCTGCATTAATACGATCCTCATCACCCACCACAGCACCAGGGCGGATAGTTGGGGGAGGGAGGGAACACTGGGAGGACACTCCTTGCTGGTGCTGAGGGATGGCAGGGCCCTGGGGTCAGAGGCTAGGCTCTGGATACTCCTGCCCTGCCCCCATCCAGGCTGGGCGCAAGCTCGCGCATGTTCACTCTGCTCTGGAGAGGGGGCCTGCTGCTGTGCTGTGCTGTGCTGTGCGACCTGCGGTGCAGCCTTCCAAGGCCTGTGGCCCTGGAGGACCGCACTGGTGGCTGAGCTGTATGCCAGCCGGCCCCACTCCTGGGAGCAGACTGGAGCTGGGACAGAAGCGCCCTCTGGCCCCAGGAATCCCCAGTGACAGCTCACCCACATGCCACCATGGTGGGGGGCTGGGGCCCCAGGTCAGGAGGGGGGCCTGCGGTGATGGGCAGCCCCGGACCCTGAAGCCGCTTAATCCAGCCCTGGTGAGCTCTAATCTTCGTTGTTGGGTTTGGCAGATGCTGGGTGGTGTTGGTGGCCTGTGATATCATAGACAGGAGGTCAGCCTGCATGATAGGGTGGTCCCTTTTGATTCAAGATATTGTGAGATGCTCTAAAAATATTTACAAAGCATTCAGAGGCCTGGTTCTGAGTAGAAAAGTTCGGTTATACTTTGCCAAACAGTGCTAAATATTGTTATTCATCTTTCTTCATATTCAGGACAAAAAAAATGAAGAACTTCAAATTTCTATGGGAGAAAAGTTGGGAGCAAATATAGTGTAACAACAAGTGCACTTCACCTTCACCGAACTCAATGATTTTCAAACGTTTTAGGCCGTGTACCTGGGGCCCTTTTCAAATAATATAGGCTACCACGTACCCCCATCTGAGATAGGTAGAGATGCTTGTAGAAGGTTGTGATTTTAGAGACTCCCTAGCATGGCTCAATGTTGTGTGAATTGGGAGATGTGCCCTACAGGTGATCTGACACCTAGGAAATACTCCTGTCTGTGTTCTTAAAGTTCTATTCCTCACTCATTCAATGGTGTGGTGTTTAATGAACCCTCAAGATCATTACAATAGGCAGAGGTGATGTGTGGGGACAGCTTTCAGGGTCACATTTAGCAACAGCTTCTAGAGGTTTTTAAACTGTGGGGCATGCCCTTTAGGGCAGAATGGAAGAATATTTGGGGTAGCGTGACCAGATAGCAAGTGTGGAAAATCAGGACAGGGGAGGGAGGTAAGAGGTGCCTATATAAGACAAAGCCCAGAATATCAGGACTGTCTCTATAAAATGAGGACATCTGGTCACCCTAATTTGTGGGGGGAAAGGGTGAGCAGTGGTGACAACAGATGGCGTGGACCCATCCTACGCTCACTTTCTGAGCTGATTCCCCTGCCCCCCCTTTGAGTTACAATTTTTGGTTGCATCCCCCTCACCTGGCCCTGACAGGCTGGGGATGGCCTGCTGAAGTGAGTCAGGAGGGGAAAAAGCACTCCCTTCCAGAGCCCCATCTTGTAGGGCTGTCCCAAATCCTCAAACATTTTTCCGCACCCTCGTCGGGAGACGCACCCCACAATTTGAAAACCTCTGTACTAAATAAAATGTGTTGCCCTTCATTACAGAATTTTTCTTGCATACCCCATTTTTTCAGAACCGCTGGCCTAACTGATACCTGAAAAAAACCAAAGCATTAAGCAGATTCTACCAGGCAAGACCCTTATGTAATCAAATAAATAAAATATGAAAAAGCTGTCATAATTTTTGTTTGTCTATGTCTCTGTCTTTCTCTCTACCCTGTGCTCATCATTATGGTACTTCAGTGTATATGACTCCTGAGTCCTGGCATGTAGACAGATTGTCTCATCTTTGGTTAATCTAGCAGGAAGGTAAAACGTCCCCTGAAACCTCTGTGAGGTTCTTCATGCAGTGTATCTTCCCTATCCACTTCTGAAGAGGGAGAGGTTTTCAGTTTTGCAGTGAGGGAAAAAAGAGTGTGGTCTGGGCACCATGTGAAGTAAAGACTGCAGGGAATAAGATTCCCCCTCACAACCCTTGACCTATGCACACAGGGACATCACTGAAGGAAATGATTCTTCAGTAATACTCCTGGCCTTCTTTTCTCTGTTGAGAAGTGGTGCTGCATTTGACTGTCACCACACACCAGCATACTATATTTCATCTAAGGGAAACAGAAGATGAAGGAAAAGAGTTAATACCACATGTCAGCTACAGACCAACAGTGCTTCCAGAAAGTTAGTTCAGATCTGTGAAGTGGTCAGAGCAGTAAAGTAAGGGTCACATCCCTTGATCATCATCATTTGTACAACACTATGTTCCCCTCTAGTAAACTCCTACTTCAGAATCACCAAACTAGATAATAAAGTAGTAATTAAACTAAAGTTTAAAGATGCTCTTGCAAACTGTTTGACAGTCCTGTTAACCACAGAAAACAACTTGCATGTGCTTTAAAGCAACAAGCCAGACTGTCAGCTGGTGTAAATAAGTGCAACTTTATTAACTTCAATTCAGCTATTTCTGTGTATACACAGATTGTGGCCCAAATTTGCTAAGTTTAGGTAGTATTAGTAACTTCTGTTTGCTAATAAGATGGCAAACTGTTGCATTTTCAAACTACTTCATCTGTAATTTAATAGTGGTATTCTTTAACAATTGGGTTCTGTTACATTTTTATATTTAGAGCATGATTATTTAATTTAATTTAATTGGTTTCCTTATTCCCCTTAGGGTTCTGGACCCAGAAATTTCAAATCAAATACTCTAATTGCTCTGAAATTCACATGTTGTATAAAATATGCTCCTTTTTCAAATGTACTCTGGTATCTAGTTCAGACATATTTTCTCTTTCTTTCATGAAGCAGAAAATACTGATGCCTATAATTTGCATTTAAAAAGAGTCAATAATTAAGCAAAATAATTATAGATAGAAGACAGAGAGAAGACTGCAAAACAAACTGTGAGATACAAATCTATAAATAAGGCTGTGAACACACATCAAAGGTTTCTATATACATGCTACTCCCAAGAGCAAAGCTCTAGTGACTAATGATGGCATTGGAACCCTGAGATGTGTGTATAGATTCTTTGAAAATGTAGACAACACAGTTTATTTATTGTAATATCATTTATTAGACAAAAATAACAGAACACTTAATTGCTTACATTGGGTTAAATTCTGCTACCTATGAATGAGAAAGGCTTGCACTGAAGCCATTGTTAACACTGCATTCAACCCAAGCAGAATTTGGCCTTATAAATCAAATGCAAATAAACTGTGCCAATTACCATATCACCCACAGATTGTTCTCATGTACTGTGTGAAGAACAGAATGGACTTTGTGCAGCACAGTGGGACTGGCTGAGTAGAACAACCAAAAGCAACCAAAGCTAGGGAGCGAGAGTAATTGAAACATATGTTTTAGAATATTTTGTTCTTTGATGGCTCAGTGCCCCACAGCGGGATGGGAGCAGGATCCATTAGGGAGCGAAGTGAATGGAAAACATGGGCCTTCCTATTGCCAGCTAGTCACTAATTTCAAAGTGAAAAGGCCAGCCATGCTTGTCAACACACTCTTAAACCTGTCAAGGCCTTAATGTGTGGGACATGATCTCAGACAAAGGTCCAATTGAAGGAACTTGAGAAATATAATATGATGGGAATTTTTAAAGTTAGCATTCTTTTCTTCAGTATAAATAACATTCTCCATTCCCTAAAAGTCAAATAATTGAAAATTACTGACAGAAATCATTTCCCAAAATAAATAAGGAGGTAATATCAGATTTACATGGGCAGAGTTGGCACAGCTGGAGCACTCTCATTGTTCTCTGGGAAACCATTGACTCCCTCTGTGCTCAACTCTTACTGCTTCCTGTCTGAGCATCTGTCCCATGCTGTTCAGCCCAGGTGGGAGGTAAGTATAAATTCAGGTGGGGCGTAGTTGGTTAGTGGGCTCTCCAAGCTCTGCTGCATCAGATTGTCCTTTAAGAACCCTGCACTACTATGTCTATGATCTTGCGGGATTACATTGGGGGGGGTATTAACAGAGACTGTTGAAGAACTTTGCTGATATACATCGGGGAGAAGAGAAGTTCCCATCCAGAACTCCCAGTTCAGTTGCAAGTAGAACGAAAAATCTTGTAGACAGTTGTAACCTATGTGAGCCCAATTCATGTCACTGCTGAGGTTTGGATGGCAAAAGAGGATTTAGTAAAACAGGAATAAAATAACTTAGAAGGGGACCAGGCATGCATAAGAATCTGATGTGACCACAGGTTCAAGAAACATTTGCACTTGGGGGCAATTTCTTAGTCCTGTTTTTGCTTGACCAGTATAACTATCTCTGACTTTCACATCTTTGTTCTTATTATACCGAAAGGGAATTCAGCTATGTGAAAGCAAAGTCATTCTCTTTCAACCGTGCGTCCTGTGTATTGAACATAGTGTTGATGTCTTTTCTTAAACAACTGCATCCCATGGGTTCTGCTCAGAAAGGACTTTCATGATCTCAGAAATACCACTGCAAAAAAACAGGGTGAAATTCTGGCCCCACTGAAGTCAGTTGAAACACTCCCATTGGCTTCAGTGGGACCAGGATTACAGAAATATTTTTAAAATGATCTACTGGTCTACCGGATTTCATTAGTTCACCTGTTCCAGTGTCACTGATTTCAGTTCACCAGCTGCTGCAATACTATTTTTAGACAAAATTCTGTATTTAGCAATTGTGGTAAGCAGCATTCTGAAGACAGTTCATGAACTGAAAATTATAACTTATTAAACTTCAAGAATTAGCATCTGGGCAGACTATCCTGCTTTACTCCTGGAATGCAGAAGACGATTAGAACCAGTCAGAAAAGAATGAAGAGAAATAGGCATCCACAGTGCAGTTCTTTTACCCTGAATGAATCACTTGTTGGGGTAGGCATGTGTTCTTTTGTTTTCCATTAGAAAACTTTATTGCAGCAAAGAAATTAAAATAACAGGAAATGGAAGTAATCACTGCAGGAGACTTGAATAAAAAGGAATTGCCTGGTTAGGGCTTTTTTCTTTCTTGGCTGGACAAAAAATTATCACATGATGTCTTGGGTTGCTACTCACTCATTGTTTCTGAAGAAACATCTCATAGGTGTTAAGTATCTCTATCTCTGCCTATCTTCAGGCTTTTGTCTTGAGACTCTAAATTCTAGAAGATTTCTCAAGTCCTTAGGACTGCTTCCAGAATCTTAGGATATTGGATGTGGTAAATGCTGTCAATGCAATATATACCATACCTGCAGCAGCCACAGCCATGACAATGGCGTCCAGTAGATTAGAGAAGAAACAGAGAGATTGGTCCTGCCGAGACAGGCTGTTAGGAAGACAGCTCTTAGGTCCCACTGTTGTCAGAAAACGTGAGGTATGAAGTAGATTATTTTCCTGATTTGAAATTATATAAAATTATTATATGCCATTTTTTTCTCCTGAAAGGAAGAATGAATCCAGGTGTGGCAAGTCAAGGAACAGCAGGTGGAAAATTTCAGGCTCTTCAATTGATTGCTGAGGCAAATATTCCTTGCTAAGGGTGTTGTGTGGGTATTATCGAATTACATATTTATGCAGCAGCCCCCAGTATGGTACTAGGATATCAGTTATGTGTGTAAAGTGCCCTAAACATATAACTCTATATCAGTGTCAAGTGTTATTTTATTATTCTTCATCTGATTTTGTTGGGGTGACTCATACTTTGGAGCATCAGTTGCTCCTAAGAACAGCAATGGAGTATGCAAAATACTGGGTGGTGGAACTCCAAGCCACAGAAGTAGGCAGGCAGCCTGGCACAGGTGGCAATGTCTCTTAGTTACAGATTGCAGTGGTGTTTGTCATCATCTTCATTGCTCAGGGCTGGGCTGGGCACAGTGGGTATGTCCATACTGGAGCTTTAGGTCAACTTAAGGATGGTTAAGTTGACATACAGACCGCCACATTCACATTGGGCACTTATTAAGTCGACTTAAGCCAGTGTAGATGGGGAAAGCCCTTAAGTCGACCTAATTGGCCTCCAGGCCCCGGTACAATATGAGACATCTACCCACAATGCACCACTCCTCCGTCAATCTAGTATCTGCCAATGTGGATGCTGGCAGTTGACTGGAGTTTTCAGTGTGGACTCTCTAAGTCAACTTAACAAGGTCGACTTAAAGTCGACCTTGTTAAGTTGACTTAACAGAGCCTCCAGTGTACGTCTACACTTGGTACGACGTACCCAGTAGGTGCCTGCATCTCTGATCCATAGGATTTGGCTGTGTGGGCTGGTCATTTTCATCTCTTGGCCATAGGGTCCAGGCTGTGCTGTGCTGCACTGAATAGGATAGCAGTCATTGTCTCTGAGTCATAGGGCCAGTGTATCTGAGGCAAGTGGTGTTGGTATCTCTGAAGATGGAGCAATGGAGCTGGTTAGGCTCTATCAGGCAGGAGTCTTTGAACTGCAAGTCTGGGTTATATGTACCAGGCAGCAAAGAAGCCGTAGAGTAGTGCTGTATGGGGTTGGAATCACTGTTTCTGAGACATGAGGTGAAGCCGTGAGGAGCATGAATCACTGTAACTGAGTACCAAAGATTTGGGCTGCAATGAAAGCCATTGGCCTGGGCTGTACTGGGTGGAGCAGGAGTCACTATCTCAGTCCTAGGGTCAAGTTGAATGGCAAACTCCTCACTGTCAGTGCTGGGAAGCCCCTAGTGAATCAGTGTCTCCAAAGCTTGAGTTTACCCTTGGCCTTCCAGGCAAGATATTCCCCCCATTGTTGTTACCACTCCTGACAGTGAGGACAGGATATTTGTCCACTGTGCCATCTAGCCCTGTCCAAAGAAGGCCATGTCTAGTCTTACAAGCTGACAACAACACAGCTGTACTGATACAGCTGTGCCACAGTACAAGTGCTCATGTAGCTACAATATGCTGGTAGGAGAGAGCTCTCCCATCAACATAAATAAAACCAATTCAATGACTGGTGGTAGTTACGTCGGTGGAAGAGTGTCTCCTGCCGACACAGCACTGTGTACATGCGTTCTTATGCCGGCAAAATTTACATCACTCAGCACGTATCATTTTTTCACACCCCTGAGTGACAAAAGTTTTGCCAACGTAGATGCTAGTGTAGACATGGCCTAAGGCTACATGCCACAATGGGTGAAATCTCAGCTACTTGGGAGCCTGTCTATTGGGTCTCATACCATTCTCACCACGACAGTAACCAAGGCCTGGTCTACCGAAGAAAATTAGGTTGGCAAAACGTCACTCAGGGGTGTGAAAAATCCACATCCTGACCAGCATAATTAAGCTAACCTACGTCCTGGTGTAGCTAGTGCTAAGTTGACAGAAGAAGTTTCCTGTCGACCTAGCTACAGCTTGTTGGTGAGGTGGATTAGCTATGCCAACAGGAGAATCTGTCCTATGAGCATCAGTAGTATCTACTCTGAAGCTAGTTTAAGGAGTTGCTCAAGTGCCTTCCAGCAGAGCAGCAAGCAAGGCAACTTTAATCTGCCACCTGTGAATCACTCCTCCTCCTCTCTGCTTCCACAGGGAGAAGCCAGATGTGTTGAGCATCATGCTGTGCTCTGGTAGGGTCTGGATTGGATCTTGCATTGTGTGTGTTAGAGGCCAGGAGTAGCTTCAGCCAGGGTTTATATATGGCATGGTGCCACAGAAAACAAGCCTGGATCAACCCACGTGTCTTGGGAATACTGGTATATGGTTCTAACCCAGGTCCATAAGTGGCATTGCACTATGATGCAGGAATCTGGGCCGCCCCAAGGCAGGGGAGCACTCCCTAGCCCCACTCCAGTCTGACTTGTGCAGTTAGTGCTGGAGGGAGGCTGACAGACATCTAGCAGTGGTGGGGACCTCTGGCAACTGGGATGCGAAGGACTGGCTGGGATGTGAACTGCATGATCCTCTCCTGTCAGGTCCATTAGTGCAACATGGAGTGACTTGCCTAAAATCATGTAACAGGTCAGTGGCAAAGTCCGGTATAAAATGCAGATCCTTCTAATTCCCAAGCCTTGGCCTTAATGACAGGACTACTTGGCTTTCAAATGCTATGGCTAAGAGTTAATTTCAGCAGTAAATATTTACAACAGCTGGTCAAAATTTTTCTTCATGTCTTGATAGCTGAAATGTTATTCAGTGCAAAATGGCTTTTTTCCCCCTGGCAAAATAGAATTTCCTATGGGAAATGTCCTTTCTCACAAAAAATTGAAAAGATAGATACATATATATGTTTGTCAACCAAAAACTAAACATTGTTGGCCGGTTGGGTGAACGTGTTCAGTAAAACCAGACATTTTTGCCCAAACAGGTGAAATTTCTTTGTAGCAGAATTTTGGGGGAAATGAATGTATTTTCTACATTCCTTGAAATGTCTAATGAGGAATCCTCCCTGTCCCCATCTTCTGACCTGCTCTAATATTGACATCATGCAGGCTGCAGTTTCATATTAGTTTTTAAAGCTCCTTTTGTAACTTTCCAAAGCCTCCCCCTTCCTTCACACTCTCTTTAGTTTTTTAAGCTTTTTAGTTTTCCTGATATTTTAATTTATTGACGGATTTGCTGACCGAGTGACGGTGTTAAAATTAGACACTTTTTTACTGAGGGTTGAACCCTCCTGCCTGTCCCTTTAACACCCTGCCTTCCGGGAGATGGTGAGACTCAAACCCCGACAGCAGCCAGCTCTTGTTTTCCGTACAACATGGCGGCGGCCACGCACCCCGGCACCCATACTGCACAGGCGCAGTGTGCTGCGAGGAAGCTACCCCTCCTGGGCCTGTGTAGCAGGAGCGAATACTACTTCCGGAGCTTAGTTCGGTTACTATTTGAACTTTGACCCGTCCTTTTCCCCTTCCTCTTCCGGTCCCGGCGCCGTCAGGTAGGGCGGCTTTTAGCTGCTAGCTTGTGTCGGGGAGCTGGTCCAATCCGCTTCCATCCGCGGGCTGGCGGGTCCGGGTGGCCCAGGGCTGAGTCCTGGGCGGATACTGGGCCGTGGGGAGCTGCGGGAGGGCGATATTGGGGAGCGGGAATTGGGCCGAGGCTGGATGGAGCCTCAGAATCGGGCCGGGGTTGCCCGGGCTGGGCTGCGCTTGAGACTCGCGCGCCGGCTGGCTGCAGCAGCGTGCCCTGACTCCCCTGCCCCGGCCGGGCTGTAGCCTGGCGAGTTGCTGGGGATATCGACAGGCCCCGAGCTACTCCAGAGCCGGATAGACTCAGACCACCGTGTGGTGGGTGCAGCCCCCCCCCTCCCCCCCAGCGGGGACGCCAGGCAGGAAGATCCCTGCTGCTCTTTAGTGACTAGTGTGCCTCCTGTGAGAAGGACCAGGAGTGTGACTATAGGGGTGGTGACATGGGCAAGAGCAGGCAGTTTTGGTTGCTATGAAAAATCTGGGGAATTGGATACTTGAAGTATGCGGGTGTTAGTACGGTCTTTGTGATCCCATGTTATCTCAACGTAGATTAAAGAGTTTGCAAATGACACTTCTTGGTAAAGTGCTTTGAGATCTAGAGATGAAAAGTGCTGTGACTCAGAGATTATTGTTTCTATGTTTGAAGGGGGAAGCCGTGTTAATCTAGTTCAGCAAAAGAAACAAGGAGTCCTGTGGCAGTTTTAAAGACTAACAAATTTATTTAATCGCCTGAGCTTTCGTGGGAGAAAATCCCACTTCATCAGATGCTTTAAAGATGTGGAATTTACAGAATGGAATTTGTTAGTCTTTAAAAGTGTGCCACAAGACTACTTGTTTATGTTTGAAGGGGGACAACTGCATCCTTAGGACTAGCAGATGTGAAACATGAAGTATTTTACTGTGCATGTCAGACTTCAGTGTATTTGTTGCCAGAGCTGTTAAAATAACATTCAGTGAAAATACTACCTATTTTTGTTGTTGCCCAATTAACTGGGGGGAAGTTTAAACTTAATGTTAAAAGATGGTAGTGAGTCTAATGCTCTTTCTTTCTCCTTTATTTAGATATAAAAATGGTTCAGCGTCTGACATACCGTCGTAGGTTGTCCTACAACACAGCCTCTAACAAGACCAGGCTGTAAGTAAGATGTGATGTTTCTGAGAATTTATCTGTTTGAGTCTAGTTTTTTTTTACATTAATTCCATATTTCCCTGATGCATATAGGTCCCGGACACCAGGTAACAGGATTGTTTACCTTTACACCAAGAAAGTAGGCAAAGCACCGAAGTCTGCCTGTGGTGTGTGCCCAGGAAGACTTCGAGGTGTAAGTATTGTGCTCATTTATCTGGCCATTTTCAGTACCACTCTTGCTGACTTCCTGAGTGATTTTTCTCTCCCTCCAAACCCCCCCCCCCCCCCCCCCCCCGTACCAATTAAGTGTCTTGCCCATCATACTTTCTGTGTGTGTTCTGAGAATTAGTTTTAAATCAGCACTCTGAGAATGTAAAGCATTTAATGGATAGTGATGCTATTTTGTCTTTATATTGGTGCTCATAATCCACAGCATCTGGGCCACTTTAGCTTAGTGGATAAGTAGCAAATGCCCATGCAATAGAAGTGGACATAGGTAGGCTTGGCAAAATTCAACTTTATAATTTTGGATGATGTTTATTTTTAAGTTGGGTTTTTTTAGCTGATTCAAAATTTTCACAGATGCACTAAATTATGGGGGTGTGAGACAATTCTTTAATGACCTTGCTACATTCTCATGTAGCATTTCTCCATCTGTAAAATTCAATTATCAATAAAATTATTTTTTTCACTGCTTTGGATGTGGGAATGAAATTGCATTTACTGGTGCTTACCCATAAAAAACTAGCCAGCCTTGACATAGATAACTATTTAAAGGATACTGTAGTAGTATACCACTGGTGTAGTTCTGTGTGTAGATTGTACAATTTGAAAGTTATAAGTAACTACAGGTTGTTTTTTTTTAAAGCTGTCCACATAGGAAAGGCATTTTATTACTATAGAAAAAGAAGGAAATTTATTTTATCTTTGCTAGGGAGGCTTCCACTATATCAGTGGCTTTCAAAACACAGGTCAGGACCCAGTACTGGGTCGCAGACCCCTAGGTACTGGGTCGCGGCGTCCCATGCACCGCCACCAAAAGACTGAAGTGCATTGCTCAAAGATGTAATTGTTGGGTCATGGGCATAAATGGTTTTTTTCACCTGGGTCCCAAAAAAAGAAGTCTGAAAACCACTGCACTATATCACCAACACCCCCCCCCCCCCCCCAAAAAAAAAAAAAACACCTAAAAGTTTGCAGGCTCAGTTGTGGCAGTGAAAAGTGACTTTCTAAAACAGTAGTTCTTAATGGTTTGCGGGGTGCAACACACTTGGCAAGGTGTCGTGACTCTATAGGACACTTCCCTCTGTCCTGGCTGAATCCAGCCATCTCCCTGGCACTCCGTGACTCTCACCATTGTGTAGTGACACAGTAAGGTATCCCGACATAGTGGTTGAGAACCACTGTTCTAAAGGACAATGTATATTACAAACCTGATCCTGTCACTTGTCATCCTCTCTGATTCTATCATTTCTGAGTAATACCACCATCATTCTGCCTTGATCTAACAAAGTAACTGTTGTGTCCAGTGTATTTGATAAAAGACTGATATATTTGGAAAGAGAACATTTAGAGTTTTTTATTTTATTTTTTGTAGAAGAGAGGTTCTTGTTTGTTTGCAGTACACGGACTTGTTGCTGATGGTTTTGCAGAAAGCTTGTTTAATCGCATGATGATGGCTTGATTCTAGCGCTAAATGTCTTTAAAAGAGAGCTAGTACATTATTTCCCGCTGCTGCTTTTCAGTAAAAGCAGTTGCGGTGCTTTCCACAGGATTACAAATGATGCTAAATGGGGAAGGAAGAAGAGTGGTCCATGCGAGAATACCTATTGTGATTTGGTCTGCACAATGTGAAAAAATTTGAGAAGCTTGGTGTAGAATGTGTAAGATGACCTAGAAGAGACACTGTCAGGTTATATGTATGTAATGCAAATTTTCTTAGATATGTTACTGACACCACCATGGATTATTAAAAAACTGATAGTCTTAGAATTTATTTTCATAATCCAGTTTTCAGCTTCATTTGCAGATTCTTGTGTAATATTTTGGTTAAACTCTGCAGGTTAATATACAAAAAAGCACAGGCAACCTGAGATTTAACTCTAGTTTCCCACAATGCCTATACAATTGTGATGGATCTTGGACCGTAGAAGGGATTTTTTAGTAAGATATTTGTAATAAAGAGATACTGCAGACAGCTGTGTATCTTGTAACTTCATTTCTTGCGCTTTCAGGTGAAGCTGTTGACTTTTTCCAAGAAAAACTGCCTAAAAGGCCTGTACTTATTTAATCTGAAATGACACACATAAATGGTCCACTTGACTTTCTTTTAATAGGACTAGTATCCAGAAAGTGTAAATGAATGATTGAATTACTTTGTATGACACTTCAATTTTTGCTTCACATAGGTTCGTGCTGTGCGCCCTAAAGTCCTTATGAGGCTGTCAAAAACAAAGAAGCATGTTAGCAGAGCTTATGGTGGTTCCATGTGTGCTAAATGTGTTCGTGACAGGTAAATTTAAAGAAAGCTAAGCAACTTTGTCATAAATGTTGATCAAAATATGAAAAGAAATTACTGTTCACATCATATTAGCTGTAACAGATTTTCCATATTATAGGCCAAATTTTTCAAACCTGAATACTTAACATTCTGTATAACAGTATATTTCTCTTGATTAACTTGGGTAAAAATGGGGCTGTGAAACTCAGCAATGATGTAATAATGTAGATGCATTCATATGTATAAAATCTTGTCTTCTGGGATTCCAGTTTTTATTACCTTTTTTAAGAAAGGTTTTAGAGTCTTCATTGTAATTTACCATCAAACATCACGGCATCCTTTCTGTGTAAACCTGAACTTTCAGTTCTGTTCTGAGTACAGATTGATACAGGAGAGAGATGTGGTTATTTTAGAAAAGCATTCATGCTGTAGACCCTGTTTAAAAGTATAACACTAGTTAAACTATCTACACTTCACTTTTAACTCTGCATACATAGCAGATACTCTCAGATATTCTGCCTGTTTTGTGTGAGTAGTGACTAAGGATAGATATCATTTGAGGTGTTTGCTTTTTCATGCTGTTTACTGTATCCGAGTCCTGTTAACTGTTGTCCCTTTTACTTGCACACTGAGCATTGACATCTGGATACATTTTATACTGCACACCAGCATTAATTTTATTGCAAAGTGCCAATGTATATTAACCATATTATAGACAGATGCAACAAAAAGGTCCCTGGAGCAAAGGGCTTAGTCTATGCATATGAGTGAGGCAAATCTGAATCCAGATCTCCAAAGTTAAAAGTAAACCTATTAATCCATACCTGATCTGTATTATAACCATTGCTAGCAATTTTTCACTTCTGAGTACTGTACTTTTTAAATGGAATTGCACAGATATGTGCAAGACATCAGGTGTGTGACTGACATAACGCTTAGTTCAAAATTTACCCTGCTAAATGCCCTTCACAGCTTTTTGAGGATGCTAGCATGTACATCTGTGTTTAATTCAGCTGTATAAAAGTTTTATTTTGTGACTCAGCTAGTCTACTACAGGTTTGTATGTTGTGAAAAGCAGTCTTGTCATGTGAAATCTGTATGGTAAACTTAAGAATAAAGATAACTTGATCTGGAAAAAGGTGATATTTCTATGCAGCTAAAAACCTCTTTTATTAAGCATGAAGCATTGATATTCATGCCAACTTGAAGGAAAATTGGGTGTTTGGATGTAGCTCCAGAAAAGGAAGAAGAGTTTTGGAGGTGTAGGAAGTTTGTGTCTTTGGGAGGCTTTAGCACTGCTGTTAGGTCCTACAGAAAATGTGAACTGGGGATCAGTTAAAACTAAATTGACTAAATAGGAAAGAAACAATTCAAGGGTTCTTTTGCTACTGGGTTACAAAATGGCCATCTGTGTCAGGCAGAAAAATCTACATATGGCACTGGAGGGAGGAGCTGTTGTTGCTGGTAGTAGGGGGAGAAAAGATCCTGACTACCACACAGGAGGGGAAGCAGGGATTCTGGCAACTGGAAGGAGCCACAGACAGGGTTTCAGTGTAACAAGTGTCTGTTGATGTGGCATGGTACCCTTCTAGTATTCATTTTGGGGGTGGGTCTTGATCTGCACAATTAGGGATGGGAGGAATATTTTTGCAGACATGGATTGAGAACTAGATTCTTCCCAGTAATACTATTTGATTGTGTGTAGGCTAACAGCAGCTTTTTAATGAGATTGTTAAACTACACTTCGATGTCATGTCACCACTTTTGAATTAAATAGTAACTAGAAATGTTCATGTGGCGTGTTTGGGTATGGGAAAGCAAGCTGTCCAGTAACTTAAGTTTGATTTTAAAAAGGGGGGGGGGAGTTGAAATCCTCTATATAATGACTGTCTAGTCTAGTGGCTTTCAAACCAGACCTTTAAGTACCTGGTGGTGGTGCCAGCACCAAAAGACTGAAGTGCATTGCTCAAAGATGTAATTGTTTGGGTCATGGACATAAATAATTTTTTCAGCTGGGTCCTGAGGAAAAAAGTTTGAAAACCACTGGTCCAGCCTACAAAAATAACCATGTTTAAATGCAACTCTGGCCTGACTGAGTGCATGAGCAGAAGGAAAAAGGTAATCCAATGGGACAACAGTTTCAACGCTGAAATACCTAGGCCTATGCCCTTTTCTGACATGCTCTTTTAGCCCACTCTGCCATGTGAAACCACAGGCATTTTTAAACTCAGAGGTATGCAGGTATACATATTTCAGTATTGATGGGAATGCTGAAGAGCAGAAGCAGAGAAGTTAAAACTAGGTTTTAGGTATCATTTTGCATTTAGTGCTGGGTTTGGAGAAAATACATGTGTAATATCAAAGCACAGTTTATATGTTCAGGAACTAATGAAGGCTTTTTTTCTCCCTAGAATCAAACGAGCTTTCCTTATTGAGGAGCAGAAGATTGTTGTGAAAGTGTTGAAGGCACAAGCACAGAGTCAGAAATCTAAGTGAATCTATTTGTATTGTCTGCCTAATAAATGAGAATTCAACTTTTCTTGTGTCCTCTACTCTTATACGCATCTGCACCGCAAGTGTGGTCAAAGCTAGGAAGCATCTTCACAAGATTTGCTGAATGCAAAATATTACCTTTTTAGTACAGTGTTAGAGTGAAGTTTTTACTCACGAGTCAAGGTGTTCTTCTCTGTTGTAGTCTTCACAGTCACTGTCGCTACTTTGTGAACAGCTTTAAAGTCACTGCACAGACAGGTCATGCAACTTTTTAACAGCCACTCAAGTCTCTCTGCCTATGGGAATAATGAGCTTTGAAATTGCCCCACTTCATGTCCCTGGCCTGCCAGCATACAAAAGGGTTAAATATGCTTCAGAACTCTGCAATCTGAGTGCAGCTGAGATGGGAAGGAGTCCCGCCATGCAAGGATCTCACCTTTGTCCCGCTAGGCCAGTTGGCTGGGAGAAAAGTTTTGTAGCACTGGCTGAGAAGCTGCTTAAGTAGCTGGGACATGCCCTCAATTGGAACTTTGTTGTTTTTTGCAAGTAGATGTACTTTAGAGACCTAGGTGCCTGTCCTTGGAACATAAGACTCAACCATTTCAATCTGGGGGGCAGCAAAACTCTTGTTTAAAAATCCTTAACTAATACCTAATTTTCATACAGTGCTGTTTATCAGCAGCTCTCAGAAGGAGAGCAGCATTATCGTATTTTCCAGGTGCACCTGGTTTTTTCCTTCCAGGTTTTACCTTAGTAATTCTAATTCTGTCTACACTAGAAGACTGAATTTTTTTTTTTTTTAAGTCAAAAGGGCACAAGCCCAATTGTATTCAGCTGCAAGCTGTCTTTAACAGCTCTTTCCTAAAGGCAAAGAACCCTTATCAATTCCTGCCTATACTGTAACCAGCATATTAAATATGGAAGGGGAAGAAATATTTTAATATTAAAAACTTGCCCAAGGGGAGGGTTGTTTTTTTGTTTTTTTTTGAAAGAGATCCTCATCATTCATTGCTCTTTCTTTTTTTCCTTCCCAATGTTAATGACCTCAGCCATGGTTGCTTTTCATGGAGAAACAAAATTTTAAAAATTTAAAACTAAGTGGCTTGGTGGTAACGGAAGAGGTGAAACAGCCTCTGCGCCCCAAGAAAACAGCAATACCAATTTACCAAGGCAATGAAGACAGATTTGTTAATGTTCTTAAACTGAATGAACATACCATGATTTGAACAGTAAGCTCTTCAGGATAGGTTTGTATTGTGGGTTAGTACGGTATCTAGCAGTAATGACAGATTCAAAGACTTTAAAACAGCAATAGTGCTGCCAGCTTTTTATGTTTTTAATGGCAATTACTAGGAAGATCTTGCCCTGGGATTGTAACAACTAAATTCTGAGCAGCAGAGTATTAAAATACTAACAAGTTTTCAAGGTTGAAGTTTGTATTCACTGTTGTAGAACTTCATTGGCCCCTCAGTATGCTGAAAGGAATGGATTTATACTAAAAGGGAAATGAGGACAGGTGTTTAATCTGCCCCCTAAATGGTTTTTCAATTAGATATGATTCAACATGCATGATTTACATTAATGTCTGTTAGATTAGATTTCCTTTAGGGCTCTTGGGGATGGGAGGTAATGGTGAGAAAGGAGATGATATTCATGGTGCACTACTATTTTGGCTTGTATAACATCCTCAATTTAATGATTGCTAAGTAATGAACAGGCAGAAAGCAGTGGAATTAAGCAGTTTGCTCTGAAGGGGGGGTTGGAAGAAAAGAGAAACCAATTATAAAAATGAATTTGAGGAAACAACAAAGGCAACTAAAATCTTAGTTTCCATGTGCGATAGCCTGGCGAGTGGCAAAAATAAAAATGCAGTCATTAGACAAAGTATCAGGGAAATTATAATAAGGCTGTTAGATCTGTTTTTCTTTTCTTTTTTTTTAACATTGACAGGCTCAAGGCAGACAGTTGCAATTTAGATATCAAGGCAGTTTTCCAAGATGTGATGTGCCTCTAACTAGCAATGTCTTCAGTGTAGTCACAAGATTCAATTATTTAGTAAGACAAGGTATTTTTTCTTGTAGAGCAAGCCTATTAAATAGTGACAAATAACCAAAAATAAGTGGTTGACAGTGAAGCTTTAGCTGTCATGTACAAGCTTTATTGCTTCCACTATGGAGTCAAATTATGCCTCGCAGTGTAAGGTAAGCTGTGTTTCACCTCTGTTTTTATAAATACTCAGCTACTGAAGAAGCTCACTATAGTAAGTATGGCGGTTTGCATGATGTGGACACTTCTTCTGGCAACTGGACTGAAACCACTAAAGCCATTTCACATAAAATACCAATACCAAACACCAAAGGGGTAGCCGTGTTAGTCTATTGTAGAAAGACAACAGAGTCCTGTGGCACTTTTAAAGACTAACAGATTTATTTATCGCATGAGCTTTCGTGGGAGCTTTCTCCCACGAAAGCTCATGCGATAAATAAATCTGTTAATCTTTAAAAGTGCCACAGGACTCTGTTGTCTCAATACCAAACAGACACTAGATTATTAGTCTATACATGTAATGCTAGCACAATCATGATTGAGGCTACAGTATATGGAGAGGTGTAGAGAGGAAAAAAGAGGGTAATGACCTTTGATCTCTGATCTGGACCAGATTTGAATGAATGACTTACAGGTGAAAGGCTTTAGGCTTAATTTCCAGTCCTCTGAAAAACCCTGTTTCTCCACTTTTCCCAAAAATGTCTTTCAGTGTATTACTATTGTAGGAAAGAGTTAAATTGAGCACCTGGTTTGAATGGTAGCTACTACCGGTATGATAATGGGGTTACTATGGGCAAGCCTTGCTGTTCTGTAAATAAGATTCTAGTTGAAAGTTATCTTCCTTTTTCTATCTTGCCCTCCTACATAAGGTCCTGGATGGGAATGTTGCTTATCATCTTTCTTCCCTCTCCTCCCTGCTTATTAAGGACTGTAAATAATTTCTTTTGTAGAAAATAATGAGTTTGAAGGTAAAGTGTCTGTGCAATATATGCAAAACCTGTAAATGGTGACATGCACCATATAATCAATACTCATTGTATAGGTGTTAATGTAACCATATAGGATCCATGAAAAGTTGTCAGTCATGTATGTATTTCTGTACTGTTTTGGATAAAAGAATTATAAGGCAGCCCCTCCTTGCTCATTTGAGACATTGAGAGGAACGAGCAGGCAATAAAAAGTAATCAACCCAATCTGCCGCTGGGACAACCTGTTTGTTTAGCTAACAACTATAATCCTCCTGATACGCAAGCAAGTCATCTTTCCTTGGTTGGTCCAAGTATTCTTTTATTTTGATAGCTCCTGGTATTTTCCGTAAGATTTGCATCTTAGTTTTCTGAGCGAATGTTACAACAGTCTCTCTGGGGAACACTCAGAATCCATAACATGTTTTCCCAGCTGTTGTCCAGATTAAATTACTGTGAATACAATTTCTTTAAAAAGAGTACTTCTTCCACACTGTGGCCAGCTCAGTTAACTACAGGGTAAAATATATCGCTTAAAATATTATATCAGGATAATCAGGGCTGAAACAAAACAAAGGCTTTCAAATAAGTCATACAATTTCTGAAGCAATATGAGATGTGGCTTTTCATGGATGAGAGAATGGGACTGAAACTGTGCACACACCTTTCCCACTGTAATCCAACCACAGAACAGGTGCTTTAGCAATGCAACAGATGATACTTCAACCTCTTGCTCCGAGTCCTGTGGCAATGGGGGCATGGTGATGGCAACATCAGAGGGTATTTCTGGAAGTCTGTAGTCACAATCCTGTATATAGGTGGCTTGGGAGCAATGAATGAATGAATGATGTAGACTGAAGCAAATGCCATATTTATTTCCTTCCTATGTGTTGGAATAGTGAAGTCCTATCTAGGGACAGCAGTGCTGCCTACAAATGGAGATGGAAGAAGCTTGCTTCATCCAGATTTGTTAGTGTCACACCTGCTTGGCATCCAGTTTTTCTGTGATCTAAATATAGACCCAAGTAAATTTTGCAACTTGGAATATCTGCACGGTCCTTGACAGAGGTGACCAACCTGAGTGTAGAACTGTTATACTCTGTATTGTCATGGGATAACATATTGCTGCACTCAGCAAGACTAGATGGTGAGTTGTAACTAAAAGTGGGTGCTGGTTACACTTTTTACTGGATGGGCAAATCTGAGGATGAACTAGATTGGCGGTTCCCAACCTTTTCCTTTATGCGGACCACTACATCATCATCAAAAGCTTTTGTGGACTACCATGTAAGCAAGCCATTTTAAACCTGTTTAACATAGCTTATAGCTGACAGGAGTCAAATTTATATATCAAGGAGTATTAAAACTGCAGCTATTACACAAGGATGTTTATGAAGCAAATTACATTGTGAATAATGTAACATCAAATATGATACATAATATCATCCATGTACCTCTTATTACATTATCTACCCTACTCCCCCAGGATCACCAGCAGTAACCTCCTGGACTACCAGTGGTCCATGGACCACAGGTTGGGAGACACTTAACTAGATGCTCTAGTGTGAAGTTTGCCATCGACTCTTCAGTTGTCCACAAATTCATGACTGGACAGTATTAATGACTGACGTCTCCTCCTCTGCATTAGCCTTCCTAAGGGTCATTATGTTTCTGTCATCACTGCACATGCCCTGAAAACGATCCATCCAAATGAGGATAAGGGGATGTCCATCTAGCTCTGGATAACATCATCAGGCCCAGTCCATGTAATAAGAAGATCATTTTAGGAGGTTTCAGTGCCAGGATTGGTTGTGACTCTGCATCATTGGGCAATGTGATACACTATCACAGATTTTGCTACTGCTCTCCATATGTAACCTAGTCATCAACAAAGCAGTATTTTGATACAGGCCAACAAATGAAAGATGACCTGTTCAAAGCATTGGTATGTATTTGATTACATTATAGTGATAAAATCTATCAGGTTCACTCATATCATGGTAATCACTAATAGCTGGTCAGCCCATACACTCATGAAAAGTCAGCACAGACAGCAACTTAAGTCACCGAAGGAAAAGCAATATTTCAAGCCTGGGAAACTATGACAGCCTGAATTTCAGCAGAAACTCATGGAAATATTTTCATCAGTTACAGAATCCCTCGGCTAATGGAAAAAACAGTGTTGGGAAAAGAATGGAGTATAGTTTCAACTAGCAGCACACCACAAAGACACTAAAACTGTCATTGCTGGTCTTCGTATGTCCATAGGGGCAACTGGATAACCTCTGTGGACAACAATTGACTTTTTACTGACAAAAGAGAGATACTTGACCAATGGATGGAAATTTTCAGCTTGCATATCAGTCATTCTTCCAACATTTCCGAAAAAGCAGTTAATGTTCTTCCACAACTTCCATTAAAAGATGAACTTGCACAAACCCCCATTGTATATAAGACCATAACAGAAACCAAGCAGATGTCCTAGGTTGGGGTAGGCAATCCCCAGCGTGTGTGTCGACAGCGGCACGTGAGCCCATTTGGAGAAGCACAGAGTGCTCTGCAGTGCCACTGAAATTGCTGCTTCTGCCACCAAAAGCCACTCCAGGCAGCTTCTTTCGGTGGCTACTGGGGTGGGGATCCCCTGAAACACCATAGAAAGAAGCTGCCTAAAGCAGCTCCTCTTGGCAGCATTTCCGGGAACATGTCCCCAGGGTTGCTATGGAAGGAAGCTGTGCAGACCAGCTCCACAGAAAGAAACTGCCCAGACCAGCTCCTCTCCATGGTGGGCGGCCACCAAAAAGAGCCACTCTGGGCAGCTTCTTTCTGCAGCGGTTTCTTTGCGCAAGTGGCTCCTTTCAGTGGCAAGCCTAGGAAGCAGCTCTTCCCTACCCCACCCCTTTTTCAGGTGGCTGCCAACTTTTTTTTGGCAGAGGGGGCTGCCCACACCGGCTGAGAGTTGGGGAGGAGAGGCCGGCACAGGGGTCAGTAAAGGTTGCCGACCTCTGTCCTAGGTAATGCACCAGGACCGGATGGCATTCCAGGATAAATCTATAAGCAACCCTACCACACTGCAAGGCACTTCTCATGGCTCCTCCGCAATATCTGGAAGCAAGAGTCAGTTCCACAGGATTCCATGGATGTCAGCATTGCCCACTTCTATAAACATACAGGTGATAGGGCAAACGGGAATGATTACCACAGCATTTCCCTACGCTCTGTTGCTAGGAAAATTCTTGAACAGACTTAACACCATCTTATACAAACTATCCTTTTTGAATCTCAGTGTGGATTTTGGTCTGGATGGGGTATTAGAGCCATGATTTTCACAACCCCTCGACTTCAGGAAAAGTGCTGGGATCAAAACTGTGCTCCTTGTATGGTATGCATGAACTTTCGGAATCAGTAGTTTTAGGTAATCTGTGGGGGACTCTGGAAACTTTTATCTCTGGATGCCTTGCAAGTTTATTTCTGTCATTTGGTCCTTCCATGATGATCCAAATAGGGAGAAATGGTTGACATCATATCCATTTTCAGTCACTAGTAGCACTAAACTAGGTTGTATGCTGACTCCTAAATTTTTCCATCCTTTTTGGGTTATGCTTATGGATGTGTTTCATGACATTCACAGAGGAATATTTATCCAGGTCCACACCGATGCAGATTGTTCCTTCTGCAATGCTTCTGTGCTCACATGCATGTGGCACATTTACTCATAAAAGAGCTTTTATTTGCTAAAGACTGTGCACTGGTTGTTCTCTCAGTTGATGGCATTCAATTTATAACAGATTCCTCTGGTTCTTACAAACAGTTGTTTTGATTTCACAGTCAGCCTAAAAAAAATCTCAGGTATTGTATCAACCTGCAGCGAGGGATGCACCTGTCTATTCAATTATTAAAATCAACGATGCTCCGCTCAAGCTCATAGAGAAGTTTTGTTACATAGGGAATATGCTGTCACAGAATTACATAATTGATTGACATTTCTCATCTCATAGCCAAGAATAGTTCTGTATTTGAATGCTGTAACATCACCTCTGGATGCACCAAAATAAGCACTGCTCTAAAGTTGTGCTCTCAACATTGCTATGTGGTTGTGAAACAAACGACATGCCACCACCTCAAGAAACTACCAGTTCCACATGCAGACAAAGGGTGGGACAAGAGAGTCAGTATCAAAATCTTTAGTCATTGTTAAGTATCAGGCATTCAAAGCATGTTTAGTAAAGCTCAGCTGTATTGGTCTAGGCATCTCATTTTTACTGCTGGCTTGAGAATACCTAAGACCATATGTTAGGGTTAGCTAAAGCTAGACACTTGTTCTCATGGTGGACAGTACATATGATATAAGACTTACTGAAGTCAAACTTGAAAGCATGTCAGGTTGACCCTGTGTTCTAGCAACTGGGAAGCAACAGCTCATACCAAAGCCAGGTGGCAGCAGACTTGTGATGTTATTGTTAACCACTCTGAACCAAGGTGCATTAACACCTTATGTGAAAAAACATAAAGAGTGCCACCAAGGCTACAGCAGCCGGCAAAGGTCATGGAAAAGCTCATCTATCCCACGTGTGTAATCCATTAGTTTGACTTTACATGAAAGTCTTCAACATGGACAACAGAGTCCTGTGGCACTTTTAAAGACTAACAGATTTATTTAT
>ML685791.1:4869522-4986802 GCA_007922175.1 Pelusios castaneus
ATAAATAAATCTGTTAGTCTTTAAAAGTGCCACAGGACTCTGTTGTCTTTCTACAATAGACTAACACGGCTACCCCTTTGGAATTTGTCTTCAACATGGTTATAGCTGAATCCTCATACATCAACATTGACATTAGACTCCATCATCACTTCACAAATAGTCCCACTGATGTTAATGGATCACTCAGACTAAAGGGCTATTAAACATGGTTAAGAATATCAGAATCTAGCCTACTGTTCATAACAAAGATCAGCCTGCTCTAGTATTAGTTTTTATTAGCAGCAAATGTTTATAATATGGTATGTTGCATACTGAGGAAGGACTTATCCCTGAAGGCAGTCGGCTCATTTTTATTTGTTTGGAGACCATAGGCTCTCTGGAAAAGAGAGGCAAAATCCTGGCATTTTGATTAGCAGCAGTAAAACCTGACTTTTGTCCAAATGCCACTGCTCCCTGTTCTGTTCAACTCAGCTTCCCCTTCCTGCAGGTCAGACCTATTTGTGCCCGTCCTAAAGACACTGACTTAGGCTATGTCTACACTTAAAACACTACATTTGGACAGCTGCAGCGTTTCAGTGTAAACATTCACTACTGTGATGGCTTCCCCGAGAGGCTGGGGCTAGGTTGGCAGAAGAATTGTTACATCAACCTTGCACTTTCTAAATGGGGATGTCAGCTGCCTGACCACCATCACTTGGGCATGGATTTTTCACACCCCTGAGAGCTGTAGTAAAGCTGATGTATGTTTTCAGTGTAGAACATCAGCCCTCCCGCTCTGCTGGCTACATCCTCATTGTATGAGACAGGTGGGACTCCTTTTACATTCCCTGGAGGATAGGACAGTGATTTTCAAACTATGGGTGGGGACCTAGTACTGGGTGGTGGAACCTCCTGCTGCTTTGGCAGAAAGACTGTAATGAATGACTGAAAGATGTAATTGTTGGGCATAATGATTTTTTTTTCAACTCGGTCTTGAGACAAAAAGTTTGAAAACCACTGGTATAGGGTGAACAAAGAGCAAGTATGAAAAATCGGGACCAGAAATGGTAAGTAGTAGGCGTCCCCATAAGAAAAAACCCTGAAAAATCAGGACTGACCCTATAAAATCAGGGTTTCTGGTCACCCTAAGAGGGTGGTACTTTGGCAAACTGACCAGAGACAGACCTAAAGGGGGAAAAAAGAGCAGCAGCGGGAGTCCAGAAGACACCGCCCGAGGAAAGGATCTCTTCCAGCCCCGCTCCTCCTGGCTGCTCCGGAAACTACCCCCGAGCCCGTTCCCGGCGCCTGGGTGGTGAGGCCTCCCTGCACTGCCTCTCGTGTAAAGCCCGGCAGCGGGGCCGACTGAGCACCAGCCACCCCACGCGCCAGCCGCCCTGACCAGAACCCCCCCAGGGGCTGACGTGTCGCGACCCGGCCGCGGACATCCCTCATGTGGGCGGGGCCTCCTGCTCTGTGGGCGGAGCTCCGGGGGCCCCTCCCTCCTCAGACCCTCTGAGTTACCCTGTCTCGGCCACGTCGGGTGCTGGTAGGCTCTGGCAGGTGAGTAACAATTGATATTCCCCGGACATGTCCAGCCGCTTTCAAGCGTCAGCGTTCTGGGTGTTTTAACGAATCTAGTTATTGCATCTCGAGTTTCCCCCGAGTTGTCATTTCCCGGGCTTAATTTTGCGCTTTTCCCCGATCCCCATTCTTATCCCCTTCCAGGACCCCGACATTCCTCTCCTTCTCCTCTCTACCTGGCTTCCGCTTCCGCGTTCGTGTAGCGTGCGGGAGACGGTGGCCGGGGCGGGTCACTCCGCCGGGAGGCGAAGGCGCGGCGGCTTTTGACTTGCCTTCCTTGGAGGAGGCTGCGCCGCCGTCATGGAGACGCTGTACCGGCTGCCGTTCGCGGTGCTCCAGTGCCCCAACATCAAGCTGAAGCGGCCGAGCTGGGTGCACACGCCCTCGGCCATGACCGTCTACGCGCTGGTGGTGGTGTCCTATTTCCTCATCACCGGAGGTAACGGCCCGCCGGGCCTGGCTGGGGGAGGGGTGGAGTAGTGGTCCCCCTCCCCCCCCAGCACAGAGCGGGCCACGCGTTCCTCGTGTGAAGGGCGGGTTCGGCTCCGCGCGGGGCCTCGCTTGGATCCTGGCTCGGGTGACGGTCACAAATGCAGGCCAGCGAAGAGATCTGCGGGGCCTAGCCCGTGTCCAGATCAGGGCGCCGCTGAGCAGTGGAGGCGCTAAACGGATCCTGTGTTGGATTTTGAGGCGATGAGTGTGCTATGGGGAGAAACCTTTCTCCCCACTGGTCCCCTTTCCAGGCTTGGCTTTTGGAAGGAATAATCTTAAAACAGCTCTTAAAACTTCCTTCTCAAGCCATGGCGGATTTTGCTCTTTGTGTTTTGAAGACAGTTAAAAGTTTTCTCCTTTAACTTGATATGCAGCTTGAGAAAGGCGGCCCCTAAGCTCCCTTAGTGCTTAGCATAAGCCAGTGGTTCCCAACCACTGTGTCACTACACAGCGGTAACTGTGTCAAGGAGAGCTGGGAAGATGGCTGGATTTGGCCTGGAGGGAATGGGCTGGTGTGTCCTGTAGAGTCTCGATATGCTGCCAAGTTTGTTGGGACTCATAAAAAGTTGAGAACCACTGGCATAAACTATCTGTGACTCTTACTTGTGTTACATCAGTGAGATGTTTTATGTGCCCCTTCCCCACCCTTCTCTGTCCACTATGAAAATTTTGCTGTAATCGTGATGCTGGAATGGGGCTTTCTAGAGTGTAATAAACAGAATTTAACCAGACAACAGAGTCCTGTGGCACTTTTAAAGACTAACAGATTTATTTATTGCATGAGCTTTCGTGGGAGAAAATCTGACGAAGTGGGATTTTCTCCCACGAAAGCTCATGCGATAAATAAATCTGTTAGTCTTTAAAAGTGCCACAGGACTCTGTTGTCTTTCTACAATAGACTAACATGGCTACCCCTTTAGAATTTAACCAGTGATTGAATTAGGGATTTTAGTGACTATCAAAATATCTTCTATTTTCTCTGATTACCTGACTTTCAGGGTAGTGTTGATTAGAGATTGAGGATGTGGCTGCCGAGTGGTGATTTGGCACGTGACTGATTTGCTTTGCTGCTCCAACCCTATAGCATCTTTCGGCTTATTTATCATTACTGCTGCTTAATATGAGACGGTATAAGGATCAAAATCTCTTTCTCTGTTTCTCATAATTATCTATTTATTTAACTCCAGTCAAGTGACCCAGTGTAGTTTGGGTTGATTCACCAAAGGAACATAATTCTGCATTTATTACAGTTATCCCCAAATGGCAAGAAGTCGTCTGTTACGCTAGTCTGCAGAGCTGCTACCCTTTCCATTCAAATACCTCAGGAAGATTCTCTTTTTAACATCGTGTCTGCACTAGCATTTATGCCAGCAACAGGGGTGTGAAAAAACACACCTCTGAACAATATAAATTTTGCTGGCATAAGCTCTTGTGTGCACAGCGCTGTGTTGATGGGAGATGCAGCCACTGGTTTAGGTGGTTTTATTGTGTCAGCAAGAGAGCATTCTCCCACCAACATAACATGGCTACACAAATGCTCTTACAGTGCCACAGCTGTACTGACACAGCTGTGCCGCTGTAAGTATTACCGTATTTTTCGCCATATAAGACGCACCGGCATATAAGACGCACCCAATTTTTAAGGAGGAAAATCTAGAAAAAAAATCTTTTTTTCCTCTCGATGTAAATTGCGGTAGCTCCCGAAAAGTATTGAAGAGAAAGGAAGGAAAGGAAGAAAGAAGAGAAAGGAAGGCAGGGAAGAGGAAGACAAAGAAGAGGGGAAAAAAAGGAAAGGAAGGAAGAGGAAGAGAAAGAAGAGAAAGGAAGCAGCCCCGGGGGTCTGGAGGGGGCGGTGGGGGCTGCCGGCCTGCGCGGCGGTCCCTCCTTGTCCCCACCCCCACCCCTCTAACCCGGCCCGTCTCCTCGTCCCCCCCACCCCACAACCCGGCCCGTCTCCTCGTCCCCCCCACCCCACAACCCGGCCCGTCTCCTTGTCCCCACCCCCACCCCTCTAACCCAGCCACTCTCCTTGTCCCCCCACCCCTCTCCAGGCCTCCCTCCAGCCCCCTTACCTGGCCGGAGGCTGGGAACCGCAGGGACGGCCGGCAGAGCTGCTTGCCGGCCAGTCCGCTCCCGCCCTGAGCACGCTGTAACTGCGCATGCTCAGGGCGGGAGATTTAAATCTCCCCAGCCCGGCCCAGCCTGCACAGCTGGGAGGGAGCAGCGGCGGGGAAAAAAAGGTGCCGGAACGCCGTTCCGGTGCGTTCCGGCAGAAAAAAAGCACTGCCTACAGCACGGCCCCCGTCTCCACTGTCATAGGGGGAGCAGCAGGATCCGCCTCTCACACACTCCGTGTGAGATCAGTCTGGAAGAACAGTGAGTAGATGGACATTCGCCGTATAAGACGCACCCACTTTTCCACCCCCGTTTTGGTGAAGAAAAAGTGCGTCTTATATGGCGAAAAATACGGTAAGTGTAGACTAGCCTTAAATGTTACCTGCAAGAAATTAGCCAAATAACAATGCTTGGTAGAGGGACATGAGTTATAATTTATGCTAATTAAAAGGCCATGTCAATAAATGGCTAATTTGTCCTGTTGAGCACTGCCCTTGTATGTTTTATTTTCTGCTCCCTTTCCCTTGCTGTCCTCCTGTTCACCTTTCAGGAGCTGAGAATATGCCTCCTGTGAGTTAATAGTGCCTTACATGCTATAGTCACCCCAGAACAAATAAGGAATCTGAAGTCCAACCACAAGAGGCAGTGATCAAGTAAATTTGCTGGAATCAAATAAGTAACTCCTAGAATTTTAGATTAAATTCCAAATTATTGCTAAAGTTTAGTTTACAGGGTCTCTAGAAGGCTCAATGACATTGCAGCATGAATCTGCTGGTGATATTCCCTCATATCTGTACCTATAGAGCAGGAAAGAATGTCCCTAAATAGAAGACTATTGTACATACTCTATACGTCTCTGATTCTGTGATTTTTGGGGTCTTTTCAGCCCAAAGTGATTTTTATTGTCCCTATAAAGTCAAATAGAAGTAAGTAAACAATCATCAATGTGAACTCCGTGTGAAAACAAAGCCTAGGGCATGAGACCAAGATACAATGAACATTTAAGACTGAGAGTGCATAAAGTCATAGGAGCACTAATCACATATAAGTCACTTACCATTAAAGCTGTTATGGCTCTACAGCAATTGAGAGAGTTAACCTCTGCTCTGTTATGCATACACAGCCTAGCGGTGATTGAACTAGTGGGCTAAAAATAACGTTAAGGATGTCACAGCTTAGCTGCCTGAGTACCTAATCAGAGAGTTGGGCAGCATTGTATTCAGGTAGCTAGCCTGTGCCATGGTGGCCATTATGCTACTTCTTGCATGCTAGCTTGAGCAGAACTAGAGTGTGTATCTATACAATTGGAGAATGACACTCCAAGCTGCAGTACTTACCAATCTTTTTTTCTTTTAACACTAATATGAGAAAGGGCTTTCTGAAATATCTAATATTCATCCCACTATGATTTAAGGTGTACCTTAACTAATTGAAAATGTGGGTTTGAAGATACCAAACTGCCTGTTAGCATTTGAACAGAAGATGTAAAATGGTGTTTAATTGACTAAACTGTTTATTGTCTATTCACATTAGCTGCAGAAAGAAATCATTCTTAAGACTTAGCTGAGTGATGCTGGCCCATCATTCAAAACTAATGTACAAGCTTGTCTTTTTTTTCATAGGAATAATCTATGATGTGATTGTAGAACCTCCCAGTGTCGGGTCTATGACAGATGAACATGGACATCAGAGACCAGTGGCCTTCTTGGCATACAGGTAGAAATTATCCTTTGTTGTAATAGAAGGGCCTGTCCATGACTTGCAAATGGATGAATGCAAGTAAATCGCAGTGCTCTCATAGAGCTTCATTGACTTTAGGTGGGCTCTCTGAGGGCCCCACAGTCCACAAATATAAATCAGATTGCACTATTGAAGCCTTCATTTGCAAATGAATTGTTTAAATATCAACTTCATATTTTATATGTAGCCTTGGAAGAATTTGCCTTTTTTTTAAAAAAAATCTCTTTTTGTATTTTTTATTTATTTACATTTTTGCATTTCAGGAAAAGAAATTTCAGGTAGACTACACTAATTACCTGTCAGTGATAAAGGTCAAGAGTCAGATCAGAATCAGAAGCTATAGTTGATCATGTTTCATAACTATAATATCTTTTTGATTACTTGTCAGAATTGACAGAGTACTTCGGTTGTGTAATGTGTTTTTATATTTTTCTTTTCTGTGAAAGATGTTTGCTTGTTTGTGGAAGGAAAAGTGAGTGATTGCAAACAAGTAACAATTAAAATTGAATTCTCAAGTTTAGTGATTTACATTAATATAGTCTAGTTGGCTTTCACTCTTTTTCTCTCTCAAATTCTTCTTTCCTACTATTTTGAATAATCATTTTCTGTTCCAAATGCAGAACTGCTGTAGGGGTTAACTACAAACCATTATTTTATAATTACTCTTAGCAACAATAAACTATAGAACTCGTATCTATCATTTAAAACTTGTATTCAGTTTGTGAACCCAAAATAATATGATGGATTTGGATAGTCTGCTGGATTTGGTCTTAGTTACTTTGCATGAATGCAGGGGATCACTTACGTGGAGTAATTTGCAGGCATGGGGCCAGTTTTTGTTCAATTTGAAACATAAGTCTACAGAGTTTGACCGTCAGAATTAATTCAGCAGTTGCTTCTTGCTTAGACTCTAAGCTTTACTGGAGGTAAAACTAAATTAGTCAGAAATTAGTTGTGATTAAGGAGTACGTCTTCAGAGCTGTGAATTTTGAGTGTCTGGACTGATTGTCCTTAATTGCTGCAGAGACTGGAGATGGGTTGTGGGGCGTTTGTGTGTATGTGTTTGTAACTAGAACTATGTCATTTTAAAAAGAGAGCCGACACTTTTAAAAAAAAGATTATAAAGTACATAAATTATCATTGTTACTCTTGATTCTGAAATATTTTGTGTATAGTTTGTGTTCAGAATTAACGCCCTCCAGTATTCCTCAGATTTCTTTGGGTCGCTGCAATAGACATGAATCACACAACTCCAGGAAGGTCGGAGCACTTAGTAAAAGTCCTTGGGAAGAACAGTGTAAAAGATGAGGCTGCTGTTTATCAGAATTGCTAGACACTAATATGAAATGCTCTTCAGTCTTGTAGAGCCTTCTAGCAAAGTGCTTTACAAAGATTGTGGTATATAACTGTATTAGAAATGGGAAAACTGAGCCATGGAGGTATTAAGGAATTTATCCAACATCATGTAGTGAGAGGACTGAGAACACATTCTAACACACCTCACTCACTCCTAATGCGGAGCTAGAACAAGGAAACATACTTCCTCCCTTGATATGGGCCTGAATAACATTTCTCTTTTTGCTGTGACTCTAATTCTGGGTCTGTCTTCCAGGCACTGGGATGGGAAATAAACTTGATGGAAGTTCACCCATCTAGAAGTCCTGGATCTCTTCTTATGTTCATTTGTTAAAAACTTATTTTTGCTTTCCACCAAAACACATTTGAAATGATCACACTTACTTTATTTAGAATTTTAAATGTAATGTATAACGTGATGGTTTTGCATACAGTCACATTATCCTTTTGCATTAGTATATTTCTGTCACCTTGCAGAGTACTGGTCTGGGAGCTAAATTTTATATTAAACTCTCATTGTGATTGACTTCATATCAGGAGATGGTGGAACATAGCACATGCTGCTGCAGCTAAGTGTGTAAACATCAAAATTAACTCCTGGATTTGTGTAAATCTGAAGCAGATCTGATTATTACACTCAATAGCTTGCTCCTAAAGTGGAAATAATACCTTGGGGGACTGGTGTTCTACTGAAATGTTGTTTTTTTTTACTCCTATTTTCTTTTTCTCCAGAGTAAATGGACAGTATATTATGGAAGGACTCGCATCTAGCTTCCTCTTCACAATGGGAGGCTTAGGCTTCATAATTCTGGATCGATCCAATGCACCAAATATCCCAAAGCTCAATAGATTTCTGTTGCTTTTTATTGGATTTGTCAGCGTCCTGTTGAGCTTCTTCATGGCAAGAGTTTTCATGCGGATGAAATTGCCGTAAGTTGTTTAGTACCTTTCATGCTGTTCTCTCACCTTTTTGTTACTGGTAAGCAGCGATCTTAGTTTTCTATGATAAGCAAAAATCCACATTTTTCTGTGGTTAAAATTGAACGCTGAACTTCAGTTTCCCTAGCCACAATATATGTATAGATAAATAGATATCAGTTGAACACAGTTTTATTGATATATTTACAATTTTTAAGCAACTTTGAAGTCTACCAGTGCCATCAATCATTATAGTAAAATAAAATTAATAGAATTGCAGTGTGCAAGTTGTATATACCAGATATTTCTGTTTGTATTTATATCTTTAGAAAATTGGGGTTTTTTAAATGCACAAAAAATTAAATTCAAATTGTTTTTATATTAACATTATTTTCTTTCTGAGTTAGTCTTGGAGGCTGAAGTGAAATTTGAGATGCATTAAACCACAAACTCCTATATGCTGTTGAGTAACCTCTTTATACCAGAAGCAGTTCATTGGAGTATGGTTAGCTATGTACAGTAGAACCCCATTTATTTGAGCCTCCAGTCTCTGCCTCTCCATATTAAATGAACCACCAGCTGCCTGGGGCTTACAGCGGTGGGGGACTTGGGTGATCAGCACATTCAAAAATCAACCATAAGAGAGGGAGGTTGTGTGTAGGGTGACACTTACTTTTGGTAAAATCTCGTGAATGTGTTTTATTTTTTCACACAATGTAAAAACTAAAGATTCTCTGGAAAAAAGCAAATACTGCATTTTTCCATGCCAAACAGATTTCTAGGATTCCTGTTGATAAGTTTACAAAGCACTACATACAAAGCAAGGATAAGTTATATTTAAAAAAGAATATTGGTGTTGATTAAATGTTCACAGCTTGGTTTTAAGGTGTTCCTGTTGAAAATTGACTTGGAATATGCACTTTTTAGTGAGGTATAAGATTTTTGGGTCTGCCCATTCTGAAACATCATGTTGTGGTGAAGGGATGTGACAGAAGCTCCCTAATAGGTCAGGAATCATAGCTTAAAATACAATTTGGTTCTAGACTGGATGGGTTGGATTTTGAGGAAAGATTAAAAGACTTAGTCTGTTCAGGTTGGCTTAAAGCCAGGACAAGCTTTGAAGAGAAGCATAAATAGCTAAACATTTAGAGAATGGGAGACAGAGATATGACAAGGAGAAAATTAAGAAGGAAAACTGAGGCTATCTGTTCTACCGCCTGTAAAAAATTTCCCTATTTTCCAAGTAAGGCAGAATAATGGTTGTTTTTTTTCCTCCTCATCACAAAACTGGACAAAACACTATAAAACATTGTCTGTGACACAATTCTACTTTGAAATGTGTATGTACTGACTGTTTTCCACCTTCTTTATTTTTGTAATCTCTAGTCTACACATTAGTTTAATAATTTATTTTATTTTTTCCTGTCTGGCTTCTTTTTCTCGTTCCCTTCCCACTGTTACCTTAGTTGCCAAGATCAGCAATTTCTTTGAGGCCTACTGCGAAAACTACTCTATGAATTAACTGGCAGGGGGAATGTTTCTGGTTTTTAACAATGTTACGATCATTCTCCGGTTCTTGGAGAGTCACTTAATCTCCTCTGCAGTATAGATAAGCATTGCAGGCCCATAAAATGAGGGTAGTGGGTTTATAGCAGTGAGACATACAGCATCAGCGTAGAAGAGAGGTTTTTTTTTAAATCAAATATGTCTGGTCTCCAGAGTTCCTGATTACATTTGGGAAATTCTAAAAAATAGGAAGAAAATCTTGTAAGAATCATTGTCGCTTGGATATATATTCTAACTATAACAATATTGTACCTGGTGTATTTACTGATTTCGTATCACTTCATTTAATTTCCTAAGAACCTTTTGTTCACTGATTATTTAATATTCAGGAACATCTTGCGTAGGGGAGAGTGTATCACATCTGAATGCTGGACAAATAGCTTGCTAAATCCTCATTAATGAAAATATAAGACTTATCTGATAGATGAGGGATATCAATTTTACTTTTGTAAAATTTACTTTCATAAAGTTGAAAAGCAGGGAGTTCCTTAGTTACTCAAGGCATAGTAAAGTCTTTATGTTCTAGTGGCATTCAGTACATTTGTTGATTAACATGGACATTATTCTTGTTTTACATCTGAAGAGTCCCAGGTTTAAAATTAAAACCTTTGTATGTGAAATCATGATTCCTGCTATTCTTGTAGTTATACTCACAGCAATAGAATTATGCTGTCCCTTCTGCCTTCACTCTGATTTTTTCAAACACCCAAAATTGTGCTAAATGCCTTAAGGAAGCAAGTAAAGACAGTCCTTGCTCTGAAGGATTGTAGTTCAGACATGATTCAAGAAGTGAGAGCCATAAACAGACAAGAAGAAATTGAGGAAAGGAAGGACAAGGCTTACAATAATATACAACTACCCTGTACGACATGTTATCTTTGCAGTTATGTTACCGTAGTCCATTGGCAAACACGAGGCTAGAGGAGACGGTAGGAAAGTTGGGATGAATGATGTATGGTCTTGAAATTGATAGTCGGCATGAACAGCACAAATGCAGAATCTTTCACACTATGTAATAAAGGCTTCAGGAAGTCATGATGATAAAGACTAGATTGAGAATAATAGACTAAATCTGTTCCAGGGTTTATATTAAAGTAGGAGGGAGATGGGGGGACAGCTCAAGCTAGACAGCAAAGGAGATTCCAGTTTGGACTAGCCTTGCCCTTGAATATCTCAGCAAGTTTCTCTGCTGTTAATGGAATAAGCACTAAGGCCAGGAAATGTTAATATATAAATGCGACCCTTGATTTGCAAGTGTAGGAGTCCCTTGCCAGCCTCATGGGATATCATCTCAGAGCTACCTGGTTATGACTACCTGCACCCAAGCACAGCTGCATGGTAGGACTATCCACAATGTTCATTTCATTTAGATCCCGATCTAGAGGAGATAATAATGTGCCAATAAAGGAGAAACTGCCAAAGCTATTTATATCCAAATTCTTAAAGAGAAATGGAAGAAATTTCTTCCAAGGAACATTTTACAGGATTCTTTGAAATCCTTATTAAAAATATTAATCCAATGTGATGGTTATTGGGACATCTATGGATGTACTTGAAAGGACTGTTGACTCCCCAGATTACACTTATGAAAGTCTTTGATCTTGAATATTCATCAAATGAAAATTTTCTTTTTGACTAAAGAGGGTTATTATGATTATTTTATTATTTATTTTATGCTTGATTAAACAGAAAATAGACCCATGGACATAAATGTGATGGAAGGTCAGCAGAAGTAGTAAAACAGGATTTTAAGACCAGTTTCAACTGACAGAATATGCCCCCTTTTTTAAGGACACAGAGTATTTGTTAGTTCAAGTAGTGCTAAAAGTGTTTTCAATCATTACAAAGCCTGTTTGCTGATGTTACCAGAACAACACAACCCCAGAGGTGCCAATTTGAGCTTTACTATCAAATATTAGAAGTGTAAGCTAATTCCTATTTTTAAAAAGAAAAAAATTCAAACAATTGCAGGGTGTACCTATCTTTTATTTTATATGGAGACCAACTAGCAACTTCTATTTAGAGACATTGATCTCAGGGCAACTGCAAATAGTTTCCATCACAAGTCGGATTCATCACAAGCTCGGAGTTCATCTTGGCGCTAATCTGGTTGACAGCTAGTAAAAACAGACTTTTGAACCAGAGACCATATTTTGAACCATATAATTAAACTCAGGTTAATAAACTAGAACGTGGAGAACAGAAAATCCTTGGATCCATACTTTATTTTATAGTTATTTATGAAGAACTTTCTCCCTTGGTCTTCTCTTTTTGAAGATCATATTCTGAAAAGAGGCTCTGAAATTGTGGAACTTGCGTTAATACATAACATACACCACAGAGGAAGAGATTGTGGTCTGGTCAAAATCTGAATATGGAATAGTCCGTTATGTTTTAACTGAGTGAAAAATTTCCAAAGCATCCTTTGTGTGTGTTTCTAGTGAAGGTGTATACCATAAAATTATGTAATGCTTTAAGAGATGTTCTAGCAAACTATTTTTTGTTCCTACTGCTTGCTCATTAATAAGATTTATTATAACTTTTTCGGTTGTTTAAGTCTGAAAAAATGGGTATATTGTTAACCTGGTATTAAGATTGTAATCAGTTCACTCTAAGTGTGCTGTGCTCCTAATTTTATAACTTTTATTTTGTCCTGTAGGGGATACTTGATGGGTTAGTGCCTTGTGTGATGTATACAAGCACAAAATGGATTTGTTTCTCTTCATGAAGAGCTGAAAAACTAGAAATCAACAAAAACTATACTGTACCCCCTCAGGAAGACTTAAGAAACAGCAAGTGCAAGTAGTGCTTCCAATTGTCTCATTTCATAAATAAAAATTGTCATTACCAGTGGCTAGTCTATTTTTAAAACAGTATTTTGTCACTTGTCTATTTCTATCTTTAAAAAGAAGTTACTTAACTGTTATCTAGCGCTAGGTATGAATTTGTATCGTGAAACAATTCAGTATAAAATGTAAAATTGGCATTTTTCCCTTGCTCATTTTTAACCTTAATCTGACTGAAGTATTAGGCAATGGTTTTAGAATTCCTAATTTTAAAGTATGCAGCACTCTAGCCTGTTCTCTGTGGCCTGCGAGGTTTATTCCTGGAGAGAAGTCTTTTGCTGATACTTTACTATCAAATATACTGTGTCTAATGAAACTATTTCGAAGGCACCTATTGCCTTGATATTCATGGCAACGCATTAACAAATCCAGATGTGTGCGGGATTCAGCATTTTATGAATGTGTTTCTTTTTGGAACAATGTATGACAGGAGCCAAATTAAACATGTTTTCTACTAAACCAGTTGCATTTTGTGTAGTTTCTAAAACAGAGTAATCTTTGCAAATTTTACACAGACTTATAGGTTCTGAAGTAGCAAAATGCTGCACAATGGGTATTTGCTTAATGTATATTCTATTGAATGGTGGTATTGTAAACCGTAGCGTGCAACTGTATCTGTCTCTCACAAGACTTACCAGAGCCCAGAGTCTCTCATAAGTTCCCAGACATGCATTGTACTGAAATGGTACACCACTGCCAATGTCAAGGTGAGGTATTAAATTATTTTGGAAGCTTCTGCTTTTGTTTTACTGTGGCTAGGGACAGAGATGCTAACTTATTTTTCTTTGATTAGTGTGTACACATTAAGAGAGAAAATCATCTCATTACTTTAATTGTTGATATAATATAGTCAAGGGTTCTCAAACTGGTGGTCATAACCCCCTCACGGAGTCGAGAGGTTATTATGGGGGGGGGAGGGTGTCATGAACTGTCAGCCCCCATGCAGGTAGGATGGCATGGCAGGGGAGGCGAGGGGAGGGGAGGGGGCGGGGAGCTTGTCATAGTCTGAAATATTTTCAAGGAAGGTCCCAGCAAAAAAAAAAATTGAGAACCCCTTGTGTAGGTCATGCATTGCTTCTCTATAGGAAGGAACAATCTTTGTTTAAAATCACAGCAAGGTCCTCTACCTAATCACAAATGTTCAAAGATACTATCTTTCAGATTCAGAAGTTAATTCTGTCAGTTGGAGCCATGGTCCTGTTTAGGACTTCAGCATGCCTACATTTTGAGATCTTGCTATTTTACATCTACCATCATGATATGCCTTCATGAGAGGTAAACTTTCCACTCATTCCTTCTTTATGTTTACATCCTCATCACTCCATTCATTTGTCTTGCTACACTTTTGTCTACAAGGAATGCTGGTCCAGTTAGATTTAAAAAGAAAAAGCTGTGATTGAGTTCTGATGGATGCTTATGCTCAAAGGAATACCACATTTTTTCCAAGTTTATTGTCTGTATCCCTCTGGTACTGCCTGTCTTAATGGGAAAAGGGCTATTTACAGGATCGGTACAGGCCAGCTACTATCCTGTGCTGTAAGGAGAAAGAGTAGAAAGAAACAGATGAGGGAATAATGAGAGAAGGTGCCCAGAGATGGGGTAGGCCATGCAGACATGTGAGTGGTTTGGGTGGTAAAGCATCAGTCTGGGACTGAACCTAGTCAAGTGCTGGCATGGACTTGAGAGGTTTCATCTGTGAGATTTTGTGCGTTATAAAATGGTATGCTGGTTGCTGTAAGCACCAGCAGATGGCCTCACAAGCTAATTTCAGGATACTGAAGAAAATGTAGAAATGACTTCCAGAAAATTTCACTTTTCAGAATGGTGATTATAGCAAATATATATAATATGCCTTGACCTTTTGTCTGTCCGATACTATCCTAAAGTATATGGTGGAGGAGAATCTGTTGTAGTTTATCCCAAAAAAGACTGAAAAGCTGAATTATAGTAAAGATACTGGTAACAGGAAAACTCTGCATAGTTTGAAATAAGGATATGGCTACTTAGTGGTTTGGCAAGTAGCAGTTTCAATCTGCTGTGTAATAGAAACTTAGTAGCAGTCAAATTAAGAACTACTGTGTTCATTTTTTTTTAAAAAAAAAAGACTATCATAGGCTGGTGTGCTAGAAACAATTGAATTTGGAACTCTTGCATGCTTCTGTTTAAAATATTGGGAAATTACTTCAGCACTTGAAGCAAGTTAAGAGGTATTAGACTGGCAGTAACGCTGGGAATTAAACTTGGAAACACTGCTAGAAATACAGTTATAAAGAGTGGGCACTGTCCTGACTTCCTTCTGACTACCACCACCGCAGCCTGCTGAGAATTACACATCAGGAGCAAGACACAATGTATCTGTGACATTGGATCAGCCATCTAAAAAACAAGTTTATAAGGTTTGAAAGATTTGCTGCTAAAGACATTACAGTAAAGCTAAGCAATGACTTTTTAATAGTGTAGAGTTTGTAAGTAAGTTTCATGACTAATCTACAATAGGTTTAACTGTGAAATACACTGGTATATTTCTCTGCTAGTCCCAATGTATGGGGGTTAAAAGTAATTAAAATGTATGGCTTAAATTTTTTATAAAGGGTTGTCAACTACATGGAATATGATATTACTGTAGAGGAAAGGGTATAAGTGACTACAATACTTTATTTGTACTCCTCTAATGAGGCCAAATTTATTTCTAAATTTTATACTTAGTTTCCCAGTTCGTGGATCACGTGAATTTAATGTTAATATAAACTCTTAACTGTAGTACTTGTATCTTACTGTGTTATATCAGCTTGGTTTACTGTATCCTCATTCCAGGTATAGTAATAATGTTTCACGTTAATATCCTAACAAGACAGATTTTGTCTGTGGCATGAGCTTATAAGGAAAACTTAGATTCAAGCCAATGAATCTTCAATTTTGCATCAATTATATGCCACTTTTAAAACAACTTAAGAATTTTTATAAAGCAAATTTACTAATTCGTGCTCTTTTGCTGAGCACTTCACAAACATCAGTCTCATCATGAAGGAACAGAAGCTTTCCGCCCCATAATGCAGAAACTGACAATGAAACTACAATTTACCATTTCAAAAGTGTCCACTAATTCAGTGAATCGGGGGGGGGTGCCCACCTTAGAAATTCAGTCCCTGACTTTTGTAGCTTGATTCTTTATGATTTGGAATTTAGATTGGGAATGCCAATAGATCTTGCCAGGGGATCTGGGGTCTTGCCTGAATCCGACCACAGAAAATGTTTAAAACACAGAACCCCTAAGGATGCCCAACAGGAAATTCCAAAGGGGTAGCCGTGTTTGTCTATTGTAGAAAGACAACAGAGTCTTGCGGCACTTTTAAAGACTAACAGATTTATTAATCGCATGAGCTTTCGTGGGAGAAAATCCCACTTCGTCAGACGCTTTGAAGATAGGAAAGTTACAGAGTGGGAGGAAATTAAATGCAGGGGAGTGTATGACATAGCATCAGGTCAGGCTGTAACAGCAAATCAAAGTAGGTGTTAGGATTCAAAACACTGGGGAACAGGAAATTGTCACACTGGTAGTTTAAAAGATTTTATAAACACCTTTTGTTGCCAAAAAGCATAAATGATAAGTACAGAATCGAGCAAAAGATTATTTGAATAGATACATAACCAAATTACAATTCACTTCTGTTTTGATATATTCACAAAATCTTAGGCGGTTTATGGTTTAAACTATAGTGATATCTTTAGAATTTATATTAGAATAATTCATACCTCCGGTTAATATACTCACACCTCTCCAACAAGTTGGTCGAGAGGGAGATGTCCAGTTCCTTGACTTGACAGGAGGGGTGCAGAGATCAGAAACTTTAGTAGATATGGCTAAACTTATGAAAGCAACTTAAAATAACGAGCTAATAAGGGAAATAAAGCCTGGTCTGTGGTGTGCTTCTTGAGAAGACTTTAGCTGAAGAGCTAGGAGCTAAAAAAGCTGCCCCTAGCAACAGGATTTAGTCTTTTATACCCTTCTCAACATAGAGCAGGTTAGATCTTCCTCCACCACCCAAATATGGGACCTTTACCCCAGAAATTGTAGGGGTACATCTGTCATTGGTCAAGAGGTGTGTGCATATGATTGACACATGTCCGTGTGAGTTTTGCAGTGATTTACTAAATGTCAAGGGTCCATGCTGGTAAGTCCTGAGTTCTGTCTACTGACCTGGGAGTCATGATTAAAATGTAGCCTCCTGGATCTGCACCTCACTGAACACTGATGAGCAAACAGACCCCCCTATGTCTAGTTTCAATGTAATAACTTTTCAAGTTCTATGCAACTTATGCCTATGCCATTTAGCTGTTTCATTACAAACTGTATAATTTCTTACACAGACCTATGAGGTACCTTGCCTTTCAGCAACCAATATAAAAAGTGATGCTAACTTATAAAGTTAGCCCAAGTATAAATTTATAATGAAAATAATGTATAAAGACAGAATATATGTGATTTATAGATGAATACATACACGCAAGCCATGCATAGGTTAAGCTAGGGGCTACACTTTCAAATGCTGAGTGCCCATAGCTACAATTAAAGGTAGTGAGATCTGTCGGTGCTCAGAACTTTCAAAAATCAACTCTGTAGTGTCACACATTATATACCAAAAACTAATAGACACTTTTGAAAATTGAAGCCAAAGTGACTTGGCAAAGTCAACAGAAATAGCCTGTTGAAATAGGGAGTAGAATTCAATAGATCTTGGCAAATGGTCTTTGTTTAAATTGTGCCAGGAGAAGAAGCTCTGCATTTCGATTTAAATGAAAATAAAATCTTTAGCTCTGTGCTGCCAGCTGTTTGTCATGCTGTTAGTAGAGGATGGGTTTTAAAATTCTATTCTGAGGCTCAGGAGATTTGGGTCCAGTTCTCTGCTCTAGCACATACTTCTTGTTTGCTTTTGGCAAGTTTATTTAGTCTCTCTTTGCCTTGCTTCCCATCTGTAAAATGGGGATAACAGTCCTTTGCTGCCTCATGGGCTCTGTAATGATAAATGCATTAAAGAGTGAGAGGCACGCTGTGGTAGCTAGGCCATAAAAGCACCAAGTGCCCACTGCAACACTTACGTAGATGGTGTTGTACCTTATCAAAGAAAATAATTTAATATTCTTCGTCGAGTGTTGTCCCTGGGGGTGCTCCACTTGTGGTGTCGCGTCCCGCAGCGCCCTCAATGGGAGTGTCTTTGTAGCGGTCCCGGTGTGGGCGGCGCATGCACCGAAGTTGTCTCAGTGTTCAATGTGCTTCGAAATGCATGTGCACCGCCCGCCACCCTCAGTTCCTTCTCAGCCGTTGGTCCGAAACGGAGCAGCTCAACAGCAGTCCAAGCTTCTACTCCCTTTCTTCTCTTTCTTACCTATACTTTCAAAAACAGGTTTTCACTCCTACTTACCTTATTTCTTAAAAAAAAACCCCAACCAAACATCCCTCCTATCCTACTCTCCTTCTTCCCACTTTCAATTTACAAGAAAACAAAAGAGAGGGAGAGGAAGAAACAAAAACAATAACGGCTTGCAGACCGATTCAAACCACTGACATCCACCTGCATCTCTGGATTCAAATGTTGTTTGTCCTGCTGCGAGGCAATGCCTGCTTCGGACGGACGTTCTCTCTGCATAAGATGGCTCAGGGAAACACACGTACCCCAGAAATGCACGCACTGTAAAAAATCTTAGTTCATGTGTTCACCATAGAACCTGTTCTGCCACAACATTAAAAAAAAAAAAAAAAAAAAAAATTCCATTCAAGGTACATTGTGGTACAGAAAAAAACGGGAGGTTGGAGGCCTATCCTGGACCTCCGTCCTCTAAATAAATTCATAAAGAGGCAACAATTCAAGATGACACTTGAGTAATAATAATGACACTAATGACCATTATACCCGCACTTCAACAAGGGGATTGGCTTTCGACCGCCACAATGCATATTTCCATATTACAATACAGACGTTACCTACGTTCCACGCTCCTCAAGAAACATTACCAATACAAAGTTCTCCCTTTTGACCTGTTGACAGCTCCAAGGGTTTTTCCAAAATCCTCTCTGTAGTAGCTGTGTTCCTCAGGAAGCAGAGCATTTCCATATACCCATAACTTGATGATTGCCTACTAAAGGCAAGTATCCCCTCACTCACCCAGTGGGCAACCATCACCATGTTAAGAACCTTCCACTCACTAGGCCTTCGGGTGGATATGGAAAAATCCACGCTCTCCCCCGTCTCAGAGGCTCCAATTCATAGGAGCAGACCTGAACTCTATTACGGGCAGAGCCTCTCTCCTGACACAGAGATGCGAAACAAGTCACTCATCATCAGTTTTTATCACACACAAACCATACAGGCCAGGACTGTATTACAACTTCTAGGTCATATGGGAGCGACAACACACGTCTGGTATGCATGCCTCAGGATGAGATGTCTGCAGTCCTGGTTTGCTCTTGTCTACAAACCCTCAAGACGCAGTTTGCAAAAACGATAATGATACCATCCACTGTCATGAACTCCCTATCGTGGTGGATGAAAGACACGAATCTACTCACAGGAATCCCGTTTTCACGACCTTCTGCTTCCATAATGGTAACCATGGAGGCATCCCTGTTAGGCTGGGGAGCCCATATGAAACATCTCACTGTACAAGGCCTTTGGTCAGACGTGGAATTGTTCTTACACATCAGCATCCTAGAACTCTGTGCCATATGCAATGCATGCAAACATTTTCTTCCTCATGTACTGAACAAGTCTGTAAAAATTATGATGGGCAACGTAGATGCCATGTTTTATATAAACAAGCAGGGAGGAGCCTGGTCACACTCCCTATGCTTGGAAGCTGTCAAACTATTGGAAATGATGCATTGCACACAACATAGACATCTCAGCCGCATACTTACCAGGCCGCATAAACACCCTAGTAGACACATTGAGCAGACAATTCAACATCAGTCACAAGTGGAAAATGAACAACACAGTCCTCGCCCATATATTCCACATCTGGGGACATCTGACGATAGACCTCTTTGCCACAGAACACGACCGAAAATGTCACCGATACTGTTCAATGGCAGATTTGGGCTCCAAATCCCTGGGAGATGCTTTTCTCATCAATTGGTCACACAGCCTCCTATACGCATTCCCTCCCGTCCCGCTTCTCCACAGGGTAATGGAAGAAGTCAGACAAGACAGAGCATCTCTCATCATAATAGCCCCAGCCTGGCTCTGACAAACCTGGTATTCCCATCCCATTCCCATGACGCTCCCACTGAGATGCGACTTGTTGCTTCAACACCACAATCAACCCTATCATGCCAGCCTCCAGAAACTCCACCTCACAGCATGGAGAATTGATGGCTCTCTTCAGCGGAGCAGCAATGTTCTGAGGAAGTACAAAAAATGCTCTTAAACAGCAGGAAACTATCTACCAGAAAAACCTATATACAAAAATGACAGAGATTTCTCTCTTGCTGTCAGGAAAAATCAACTAACCCAACTTCAGCTTCCATCCCCTTTGTACTCGATTATGCTCTATATCTCAATCGGTTGGGTCTTTCCATTAGCTCCATAAAGGTACACCTATTGCTGGTCTCAACCTTCTATGTTAGGGACCGATACCCACATCTACTCGCCAACCCTATGATAAAGCACTTTCTCATAGGACTACAGAAAATTCAGACATCCCGCAGCCAATGTTCCCTCTAAGGTTTGGTGGCTTGCGTGCAAAATTTTCTGAATAAAATTTTTGTGTAAACTCACATGACAAAAATTATAGGCATTAATTGAAGATAAAGTGATTGTAAATAGAATTAATTGTGTTTAATTAATTGAATTTGAATGAATTTTAAATTTAAATTTAATTATTAGAAAGGTTTTTATTTAAAATTAATTTTTTTAAAGTTTTTTTTTAAAAAAGAAGGAAGGAAGAGAAAGAAAGGAAGCAAAGAAGAAAGAAGAGAAAAGGAAGGAAGAAAGAGAAAAGGAAGGAAAGAAGGAAGAGAAAAGAAAAGAAAGAGAGAAGAAAGGAAGGAAGGAGAAGGAAAGAAAGAAGCCAAGGCCACTGGCCGGGGGGGACCTGACCGCGGCCCTGGGAGGCCACCAGTGGGGCGGAGTAGACCCCAGCCCTAGAGGCTGATCCCGGCCCCGTGCTGGGAGGCCGAGGCCATCAGAGGAGCCCGTCTCCGTCCACGGGCCAGGAAGTCGAGGTGCTTAGTGGGTGGGAGCCCGAGAGCCTGCCCCGGCTGCAGCCACCCCACTGCCCTGGCCGCGTGAGTCAGGCAGGCAGGCAGGCCCGCACACCTGCCCCAGCCCTGAGCCTGCCTGTTCTGGCCTGGGGGCGGGGAGGGTCAGCCCCGAAGCCAGGTGCAGGCTGGGTCTGCCGTGGCAAAGCCACAGCCCCGGGGGTCTGGAGGGAGCAGCGGGGGCTATCGGGCTGCACGGGGGTCCTTCAGTGCTGCGCCGGGGGTGCGACGGCTGCTGTGCAGCCGTGCACCTGTGCAGCTTAAAGGGAACACAGCCCGCAGCACCATGGGATTTAAGCATTGTACTCAAAGCCTTGACAAAGTTCCATTCGAACCGATGGCTACTGCAGCCCTACTGCTGCTGTGTGTGAAGGTTTCTTTCCTAGTCGCAATCATGTCAGCGAGGCGTGTTAGCGAACTTAGCGCATTGATGTCAATTCCACCTTTTTCCATTTTATATAAAGATAGATTGCCAATGTGCCCACATCCACATTTCATACCAAAGATAGTTTCTGAATTCCACCTGAACGAAACAATAAACTTATCTGTGTTTTATCCTAAACCACATGCTACGCTCCAGCAGTCTATACTCCACAAACTCGATCTTAACAGGGCTCTCTCTTTTTACCTGGAGAGAACAAAATCCTTTAGAAAATCTAACAGACTTTTTGTTTCTATCACTGAATGCTCCAACAGTCAACCTATATCCAGCCAAAGAATTTCAGATTGGATCACTTCTTGTATTACAACATCATACGAACCCATGGGCCTACCAGCCCCGTCAGGAATTAAAGCACATTCTACGCGAGCGATGGCAACATCTACAGCCTTCATTAACAATGTCCCAACAGAGGAAATCTGTAAAGCAGCAACATGGGCTTCACCACTTACTTTCGCTAAACACTATGCTTTAGATCAGACAGCATCCAACGAAACCAGACTCGGAGTCGCTGTATTATCCTCCATAGAAAAAATAACTGAATTCCCTCCTCCATGACACACACTGCTACTTAGTCCCCACAAGTGGAGCACCCACAGGGACAACACTCGATGAAGATGATTTGATTACTCACCTTGTGCAGTAACTCCTCCTCCTTTGAGATGTGTGTCCCTGTGGGTGCTCCACTACCCACCCGCCTCCCCTCTACTTCAGAGTTGCGTCCTCTATACAGGTTATGTCTGTGGTGGAGAAGGAACCGAAGGGGGTGGGCGGTGCACGGGCATTCTGGAGCGCGCCGAACGTTCCGCGAGACAACCTCGGCGCGTGTACCGCCCACCCCGGCTCTCCGATCGAGGACAACACCACAAGTGGAACACCCACAGGGGGACACATCTCGAAGAAGGAGGAGTTACGAGGTGAGTAACCAAATCATCTTTTTTCTTATTCCCATTAGGCCGGATTCACTTTGCTGTGGTACTGCTTGCGTGACTCATCCTGGAAACAAAAGAAATTCACCACTGCTGTGCTCTTTGCATTGTACTGTTTAAAGTGGGTGTAAAATGCTATCACTGGTATAAGTGAATGGAGCCCTCTGGGACACAAAGCTTGCGGGTATTCACCCCTCATACACAATTGTGATAATCTTTGAACATAATATGGCCTGCGAGGTATTGTTTAAAAACTAATAACTCACTGGTGAACAATACTGTGGTGAAGAGGAAATGGACTTAAATTGAACAAGGGTGGTTTAGGTTGGGCATTAGGAAAAACATCCTACCTGTCACGGTAGTTAAACACTGGAATACAGTGCACAGGGAAGTGATGGAATCTGCCACTGGGGATTTTTAAAAGCAAGTTGGACAGACACCTGTCAGGAATAGTCTAGCTAATGATTGGTCCTGCCTTGGATGCAGGGGACTGGACTAGAAGACATCTTAAGGTCTCTTCCAGTCCTGTGATTCTATGTTACTAGAATATGTTCAAGACCAGATTGCCTTGCTTAGGTAAAGATGATAAATAGCTCTGTCCTAAACAAAGGAATGTGGGCTTGTCTCAGTTTATGTATAAGCAGTAAACAGGGCCATCAAGACAGCAGGGGGAGGAAATAGAACAATTTGCAATTTAGCAAACACTGGGGGAAGAGGAGCATGGGGTTTTCTTCACCACCAGACTCAGTGTCACCTTGCTCCCAGCTTGAATAAAGTTTAGGTGAGGGGATAACCTTCAGAAGAATGTTTCAAAGATACGCTGCTCTTTAAAGCTACACTGCTATTTTTGGTACGCTAGCTTCAGCAGAGCTAGAGCTAGAAATACCCCCCTGCTCCACGTGTAGTCATAGATTCAGTGGATCCTCTAACCCTATTTCAGAGTCCCTAGCCCCTTTGCTCAGTCTCTGTTCCCTTGACTACCCCTGTCTTCTCTCTTAGCTCCCTAGTATTGGTATATTTTTATAACTCCATGCTTTGCTGTGGCACTTCTTGCATGACTCATGCTGAAAACAATAGAAATCCAATTGCATCTGACAGTAATACATTAGGGAACTAACGAAGACACTTTAGTGTCCAAACTCCACTTTTCTTTTCATCAGTAGCAATGTCTCCTAAAAAATAGGCTATAGTTTCCTGCTCTGGGACTTAAAACATCTTTTCATTGATAAATAAGCTGAAAAGTCTTACATGTCTTTGCAATGTAACTTAGGTGTTAGATCTGGGAAAAAATTATTTATGTTTAAGGGACCTTGATAGCATAGCATATACACAATGGAATAAACTGAGAAAACTGTCATAAAAATAACAGAAGTGACATATACGCAGCAGATAAGGCAGGAAATATGCAAGCTCAGAAAAGCAGGGAAAAGGAATGTTCCTTCAGGCTTTCTTCTTAAAGATATCAGAACATAAGAACTGCCACACTAGATTAGACCGCTGGTCCATGTAGTCCAGTATCCTGTTTCAGTCTTTGGCCCATACTAGAGCTTCAAGGGCATGTACAGCCCAGGGACATTTTGGAGAGATCCAACCCTGTCTTCCATTCCTGGTTTCTGGCAGTCAAAGTTTAGGATCACCCCACGAATGGGTTTGTATTCCTGACCATCTTGGCTAATAGATATTGGTGACCCTATCCTTCATGAACTTACCTACTTCTTTTTTTTTAACCTACTTATACTTTTGGCCATCACAACATCCCCCTGACAATGAGTTCAAGGGGTTAATTGTGTGTCGTGTACCACCTAACTGTTGAAACTACAGTTCCTTGCACAGATAAAATAGAATAATTATGAGAAACTAGATTAGATCAATACTTGATTTTGCAACCTAGTCAGGAGAGATTTAAACAAACATCATCTCTAGCCACGATAGATCTTGTTTTCTTTTGATATTTGCTGACGTCATAACTTGCATCATTGATGGCCCTAAAAAGATTCTCCTGTCACATAACTGGTGTAATTCCAGAGTAACTCCCATTGAAGTCAGTGGAAATGTGCCAATATAAGAGGAAAATAAGCCCTGTTGTTTTTTTCAAATGAAATTAGGTTGTGCTGAATCAGCCTCATCTGATATTCTCTGGACCACTCGTGTATAGAGCCAAACAATCATAGAACTCATTTCAAAATTCATGCTCTAGCCTAAGGTATCCCACTTACGTAAATCATAGATGACCACCCTGCCTCAGCAAACCATAACCTGCTTTGTCCATGTCAGCTCAAACTGTGCTTAAGCCTGGCTGTTCAACTTGGTTGAAAGATTTGTATAGAAGAAGCCAGAGAAATTTGAACGCCCCCCTACTAAAACCATTGCGATTATTCAGCTACTGACAGAAGTATAGATTGGCAGAGGGAGTCCTGTTGAAAATAGTTTTTTGCTTTACTTCAAATAAAAATATTTTATCTACCTTCCAGTAACTGTGGCTGCACCATCAATCACACCTCTACTATGTTTCCAACTGTAACTTTTCAGCTTTATCTAAATGTGTATATCTCTAATATGAATTGTTACTCCAAATCCTGGTTGACCACTGGATGGTGCTCACTGCAATGTTTTTCCCCTTGCCTTCGAGAATACTGAGATGCTGAAGAAAAACTCCTCTTTTAAAAAATGTAGAAAAATAGTAAAGAGCAGTGAGACAAACACACTCTAATATTTTGTCTAATTTTGTATACAAATAAAAGTAAGTGTGTTCTTGGTATATTTAACACCATTTTCCTGCTTCTTAAGAGTAAAAACATGAGAACACCGTTTCTCTTTGAACAACTTGTAGATGAGTTTTCAAACATAATTAAGCTGTATAGCTCTCTCAGACTGAAATGTTTTCTCTGCCTCTTTTTCAACAAATACTGTTCAAAATTTACCGTTGCAGAGTGATCTTTAGGGCCAAAGGATATACAAGGTAAGAAGACCACGTTGTCCTCCTATCCAAGGATCTTCACAGTTCTTTACAAAGACTAATTAAATTATTACCTCTGTGAGCAGGTAGGTATTATATATAGTTTATAAATGAGAAAGTTCAAGTGCAGTGAGAATATCTAACTTGCTTAAGATCATAGATCATCAGGGAAAGGGCTGGTAATAGAATCCCAGTCTACTATCTTTTAGTCCCTGCATTTTAACCACACAAGAATCCTCCTGACATTAAAAGGCAATCAAATAATCGAAAAGGAATGTCGCTGACGATGTAGCCCTAAATCTGTGCTTGCAGGTTCTTGAGTGCCAAAACACTTGGCTGTGCAGCTGTAAATTTGCATATTCAGATCTGAGACATAAGACCCACAAACCTTGATTTTAGTACATCAAAAGTACAAGTTATCAGGCAGCTTAAGCCTTATTTGAAAGTTTGGCCCTGTGTATTTTAGGGGGGAAACTATTGAAAACCATCATTAAAAATGTCAGCACATTTGTCAGTCTCTGAGCTATTAGGAGTCAACATTTTCTATTGGTTCTGACAAATGTGGAAATGCCAGGATGTGGAGATAACTGTTCTTATTGATTTGCCTTCGGTTTTGTGATTCAACCTTTCTGTTGTAAATGTAAGCTCCCAGGTTAGTGAGCATGTGTCTGTGTGGAACCCACATGTGAAGTAAACATTAATTGTGATGGCCTGAACAACTTTCAACCACATGAAATATTATTGAAATTATATGCTAAATAAAGATGAGCATGATTCAAAATTTAAGGTCTGTGCATCAGTAAACTTTGGAAAAGCTTGAATCCAGATCTGAATGTCACAGCTAACCCCTTTCTCTATAATTGCCAAACTAAAATGCTAGATATGAACACAATTAGCGTTTGGAAACATTTACATTAAGGTCTCAGCCTTAAACTTTGCAGTTCAGGCCTTTCTCTATGAGTAATGTGAAGACCTCCGTTTTGATATTCCAGCTCATTCAGGGCTACATTTTGAGATGCTTTGTTCTAGACACAGCTAAGTCAATGGGAGTCTTTCCACTGAGTTGTGTGGGGATCTAAATGACAGTCCATGGTGAGTATGTCTTAAATAGACCTATAGTAAACAGAAACTGGGAGATAAAGGGGCAATCTGAAAAGAATATGTGTGTACATCCTACACTTTGTAACTTGTGGTACTGCTCCTGTGAGCTAGATCTGGTCTCCCTGCTAATACTGTGCATTTCATACATTAAGCATCACATTGTGCTCAGGAAGTAAACAACTCCTCTCTTTTATAGATGGGGAAGCTGAAGCACAGAGTGACTTGCCTAAAGTTACGTAACAGCTCAGTGGCAAAGTCCGGTATAAAATGCAGATCCTTCTAATTCCTAAGCCTTGGCCTTAATGACAGGACTATCTGGCTTTCAAATGCTATGGCTAAGAGTTAATTTCAGCAGTAAATATTTACAAAATTTTTCATGTCTTGATAGCTGAAATGTTATTCAGTGCAAAATGGTTGGGGGGGAGGGGCGAAATAGAATTTTCTATGGGAAATGTCCTTTGTAACAACAAATTGAAAAACCAAAAAAGAAATATATAATGTATAATTTTGTCAACCAAAAGTTAAACATTTTTGGCTGGTTGGATGAAAGTTTTCAATAAAACCAAACATTTTTGCCCAAACAGGCAAAATATTTTGGTTTGGGGTTTTGTTCTGTTTTAAACTTTAAAAAAAAATTGTAGCAGTATTTTGTATTCATTTTCCACATTTCTTGAAATGTTTAATTGAGAATCCTTCCCCTCCTCTCATGCCCCCACCCCACAGTCTCCTGACCTGTTCTAACATCTATTTGAAAATAGGCTGAGGTTTCATATTAGCTTTAAAACTCCTTTTGGAACTTCCCAATGCCTCCCCCACATTTAGGCCTTGTACACACTACAGCCTTATCGCGCGGTAAGGCTCCGCTTGTGCTGCAACAGCCCTCTTGCTGCGCAACAGGTAAACCACCCAAATGAGGGTGGTTAGGCTTACCACGGAACAGCTGTTCTGTAGTAGAGCCTGTGTATACACTCCTTCCGCATTTGACAGCCTCCGGAAACGTCCCAGAGTGCTAGCCGAGGGCACTCTGGAACACCAGAGCTGTCAAATTTGTCAATTTCACTGCTCTAGTAGAGCAGTGAAATTGACAAGTAATGGCTTGCCTTTGGGGTTCCTGGAACCCCAGCACAGGAGCTCCGCTGACCCCAGGAACCCCAGGGGGATTCCCTGAAGCCGGCCAGCTTCCCAGCTCCTGGGGCACGGGGCGGCTGCCACCCCGAAGCCGCGAGCCCAGCGACCAGCCGCCCGGGTTGCTGGCTTTGGGGCGGCAGCCACCGCTGCCCCGGGAGCCCTGAAGCTGAGTGGCTTCAGGGAATCCCTCTGGCAGTGGGCTTTATCTGCCAGGAGTGCTGTGTCCGGGGTTCCAGCTGCGGGGGAATCCTCGTGACAGCAGGGCTCGAGCCATCGGTACCACCTGCTCTGCTGGCGGCTAAAGCCTGCCGCCACAGGGATTCCCTGTAGTTGCCTGGCTTCACGGTTCCCTGGACGGCAGCAGTGGCTGCTACCCGGGAGCCGGCAAGCCGGTGGGGCTCAAGCTGCCCGGCTGCTGCTCGGCTTGCCAGTTCCAGGTTGGCAGCCGCTGCCCAGGGAGCCGGCAGGCTGGGTGGGAGCGGAGCTCAAGCCGCCGCTGGCATTCCTGGTGTCTAGAGCCCCACTGCCATGGGGGATTCCCTCTAGCCACCCGGCTTCATGGGAAGCTGGGAAGCTAGAGGGAATCCCCCATGCCAGCGGGGCTGTAGTCACCAAGAGTGCCAGCACTGCCAGTGGCTTGAGCCCCACTGCCACCCAGTTCCCGGCAGCTGCCAACTCTGGTTGACAGCTCCAGGAACCCTGGCTGCTACAGTGCATGGTGGGATAGGTGTCCACCATGCACTGCTCTATATTGGGAAAGAAGTAAAAAAAGTGACTCTGCTCCATTAGAAGGAGCACAATGTTTACACTCTGTCTCGCAATAAAAGCCACCTGACTTTTACAGCAGAAGGGGGTTCTTGCGTCACAATTTTGTAGTGTGTACATGACCTTAGTTTCTCTTTAGTTTTTCTCTCTTTCTCTCACCCTCTTCCCTGGATTTCCATTTGCTAAAAAGTGCTGATACACTAATTAGATTGTCTGTGTTCTCTCTCCCCTTAGATCTTTATTCAAATTGCTGGCTAGTAACTTTCTCTCTGTTTTGGTTGTGAGCCGTTTTCTGCCTAGGAACAAATCATGACACGCCTTCCACTGCTGTCCAATCTTTTTTCTTGCTGACACAGTATGTTTGTGTTATGCTGCTTGTCCCAAGCTAACCTCTCACTGTCTCTGTGTGCAGACACATTCTGTTATTTAGCTGCCTGTTGTTGATCAGATGTACTTCTATAGAAACAGAATATGGTTAGACAGTCTGTGAGATAAAGAATGTTAACTCAAACTCTGCTTCATTTAGCTGCCACTCAAAATGATAAAACATAGCAGATCAAGTTCTGCAATGGCAGAGACAAGTGGTTGGCCTGGACAGAAGTTATAGCTGTTTTTAGGTGTAGCAGAATTTTTCTATCCACCTTTTCTAGGAGATACTAATATTTTTTTATGGGCGTATGCTTGGTTGCAAACTTAGAATGATGAGAGTTTCCATTACATTAGCCCTTGTTTTCTCTTTTGGGCTGACCCATTTCCCACGGTAAGAAATCGTTGGCACACTTTTTATTTTACATACTTAGGCCCTGATCCTGCACTGAGCTCTGTGCAGGCACAGAGGTCCACCTGCCCAGATCTCCTTGCTGAACCTGGGCCTGACTCAGTGACACCCTCTTTAACATAGAATATGGAATGGGGGCAGTCACTGAGTAATGTGTACGTTCATCCAAAAAGAGCCTTACGGGGAGCCTGATTCTGTTGTGATACCACTGAAATCAAAGGAATTACACTAGTGTAAAAGTACAGAATCAGACCTTGAATGCAGATCTTGTGCAAGAGAGAACATTGCCCTGTCTAGCAACCAGCATATCTGATTCCTGTTTGCCATCTATGCACTGGCCTGGCCTAAGGATTTTGGAGAGATTCAGTGAGATGATTTGTTGAGGTATACCCATAAGATTAACTGATTCATTTTCAATCACACGCTGTGTGGGGAATCTTTAGGGTCCTGGTGCCATAAGTGGATCCCAGCAGCATATTCTTATATATCTTTGCTGTTAGTTTTTATTGGTTTATATTTTCAAGGCTCTGCCCAATGAAAAGGGACAGAGATTAACTTTTGGGTTTTTAAATGAATATTGAAATTCTTCATGGGTCAAAAGGCTTGGAACTGCTAACAAGGAGCTTGTGACTGCTCTGTGTCATCAGTATAGTGTGGAGCTGTGAAAGGCCTCTTTCTGGGAAGTCTTTCCAGGACAGTCTTCTGTGGAAACTCTCCCCTTCTAAACCAAACAAACAAGGAGTTCTGTGACACTTTTAAAGACTAACATTTATTTAATGCAAGAGCTTTCATGGGAGAAATCCCACTTGATCAGATGCTTGAAAATGGAGAAGTGTCTGATGAAGTGGGATTTCTGCCATGAAAGCTCATGAATTAAATAAATGTGTTAGTCTTTAAAAGTGTCACAGGACTCCTTGTTTGTTTTGCTGAACTAGACTAACCCAGTTAGCCCTCTGGAACTTGTCTTCTGGACTAGGTAGGGATGTGCATGCTGATGTTTTGATCATTATCTGTTCCCACAAGGAAAAACAAATGCTAGAGAAACTGCAGTGTTGCATAGGGTTAGAAAGACTAAGGGTAGTACCAGAATTCACTGATACTTGTATTACCAGTCAAACCCAAGCCACAAACAGTCCTGGCTAGCAGTGAATCTTGATCTAGATCTAATCAAACTTGCTCAAAATGTGGTGGTTTGAATCTAGGTTTCCCTTTTCTTTATGGTTGAAATTTGGGGCTGTGCCTCTTGGAGCACAGACTGAAGCCACCTTTGGGCAGTCAGAATTCTGGGCTCTTACACTGCCCCAAAATATGAAACCAAAAAATATAAGGAGCGGTTCTGTCCCCTGACCATGTGCCCATATCCACTGTGACACTATAAAGACTAAAGCTATGCCGCAGAGTCCTGTCTTGGGAGGTAAAAAAGGCCCGTTTTTCAATCCTGTTAACTCACTTGTAGCTTCACATGACTGAAGAATACTCTTTAACACTTGGTAAGATGCTGGCTAACACCTCTAAAGCCATGTCCACTGACTATTTGATGGCTTAGGCTCTCACTTCAGAACACACCCTTCAGCATGCCTCATGTGCCCCCTGCACTAGGGCTTGCAAATAGCCCAGCCTATGGCTGATTATAGAGGTCTTACACTGTGCTAGTCTTGGGGAAATTCTTCTCTGACCCTTGGGGCACAGTCTTGGCCCATGTACTCTGTTACGATGGCATACTGTTAAAGAATAGACTGTCTATACCAGGTTGGATTGCTTCTTGGCTGGACAGCCTGACCTGGCTAAGCCAGCCTGGTTACAGAATCAGCCCCACCTGAGGGGAATCAAGCAGGTTCACATAGAGAGCAGAAGATAGCTGCAGTAATGGAAGGGAGAGCTAGGCTTAAGTGGTAATAACACTCAGCTGGGCAAAGAGGTGGCTTGTGAGATAGCTGAGGCATTCGGAGTAGAAGGGAAAGCTTTCTAGACAGGGAGGCCTGAGTAAGTAGGGGAAAGTCTGAGAGACCTGCAGGGGAGCAGTCTTGTGAGGGAAGAAGTGGCAGAAGGAGAACTGCAGTGCAGGTAAAGAAGCAGACCTTCTTCCGTACCGCTCTCTACTCTGGAAGCCAGAGGCAAGGATGAGACTAAATTTTCCGTAGTGGCCCATTGTAAGGGCTGGCATGGGAACTGCAGGCTCAGCCTTGGAGTTGCTCTGAGGAAAAGCCTCTGAGAGAGTGGAAGGACTTTGTGTTAAGGACACTTTGGGACACTTAGCTTGGACAATGGTGACTCTGAAAGGTGTGTAATGGTGATACTGCTGCTGGACTAAGTCACTGAAAGAGATCACCAGGGCTCTGGAGTGACCATGGGGATGGAAATGCTAGAAAAGTGAGAGCTGCTGTGTCATGACTGGCTGTGAGGGTGTGCCTAACTGTGAATGGACTCATTTACACTGTGTCTTATTAATAATATTTTTAGGGCAGCAAAGCTGAACTGATCAGAGCTCAAGCTCCCGGGTTCTTGAAGCGGGCACTATGGGAAATGACATAAATAGTCAAACTATCAGACGCTCGAGAATGCTATTGATTTTATTTGTCAGATTTTTAAAAATACACAGCCCTGAGCTAACTCTGTCCTATCCAAGTTAGTGGCCATCTCCTGGTGACCTCAATGGAAGCAGAAGCGGGTCAATGCTGAGTGCTTCTGATCATCCTGCCTTCAAGTTTTGATACGATTGTTTTCATGTTGTTTACTTGAAATGCTCTTATAATTACCAGCTGCAAATTCCATGTGTGTATGTAATGTTGATTTATATGCAGTTACTATTTGTGTGGTGTGGTAACAATTAGCTTGTAGACTCTTGCCCTATTTTCCCATGCATGTATTGCTGCATAGATCACAGCACAGTGGGGCCCCCAAAGAGATTACTGTAGCCTCCCTTTTATAAAGGGATATTCCCCTCACCCACACAGCGTTAAAAATTCACTGTGAATGGAGATATAAAAATAAACAAATTCCTTGTTCCTGATCAAGACTAACACAGCTACCCCTTTAAAAATAGCTTCTCCTATAGTGCAGGTCTTGGGACTGAAATCTTTCACTTTCTATGAAAACCCTAGGAATGACTACTGGGGATGTGAAGAATATCGTATGTACATAGGTCTATTTGATTACTGTCATGTTTGCTACATGGGAGTAAGGAGTTAATTTAGTTTTTTTGTCCAGGTTGAGGGAGGACACAGCCACTCCCAGTATAGGTTACATTCAGTGTTTGTGAATTTTTTGTGCAATGGGTGCTCATTATTTGCATACTGAAAATATCATGTCAAATGATCCCGTGAAGAGAAATCATGTCCTCATAATGTTGACAGGCCTTTTTTATTTCTGGTGAATTGGAAATTAGTCAGGGAAACCAGGCTAAACAATATTACTCATGTGGCAAGTCCAAGGCTTGCATGAGTCTGTGCTGTGAGGGTTTGGGACTTTTATGCAAAATGAGGTAGCCTAGAACCTCAGTGCTTGGTTCACACCGCTTACTGAATCACTGACTCTTCTACTTCTTGAATGTCTTCTAGCCAGCTGCTGGCTAGGACCCCCCCCAAAGCTCTGCTTATCTTAAGAATTCTAGATGATTCATGCAGCTCCTAGTGGCATAGCTAGACCACTCCACTTATCAGGCACAGTGGAACTGTTCTGCCCATTGCAAAGGTAACGCTGTTTTTAGCTGTGTAGCAAATTGCTTTAGGAATTAAGTACCAGCAAAGACTTTACCACCTTCCACTCCAAGTGCAAGATGGAATTGCAGAAGTGCTTTGCCTTTGCTCACATAAACTGTAGCATATTGTACCTATAACTTGTGTTGGGGTGAGGGGGAAAGAAATCCCATGAAACAATATGCTGCACACACTCTTCCTTCTGGGAGGAGGCTGAGAGAATTACAGATATTAGTCATGTCATCTAATGGACTTCTGGGAGCTGTTCAGATGCTATTGTGATGAGTAACGTAAGAACTAGAATAGAATAGCCCTACTCTAGTGTGTACGCTGAACAAAAAACTGGGGGTGTATGGGAATTGCCCTGTGAGATACAGCGAGTAGATAAATGAGGGACAGGGTTAGTTGCATATTGGAAAAATAATTTTTATTTTCAGTATGTCTCCCAGCGCATGCGGATGACTTAGGAATTGGTAATAGGGTATATCATTTTGCCAGTTTAACTCTGTCAATAGGGCTGAAAGTTGCGGTCTAATAGCTGGCATAGTGGCTGGGGTAGTCCCTTGGGTTATAAATTCCCACCCCTCCCCCCATGACTTGGTAGTCTTGGCAGAGTCCCAAGGACTGACTGGGGTCAGACTGAGTCATGCTCTCCCACAGAGAGATAGTCCATGAGAAAGTGTAGGGAAGTCTGTGTGGTTGTTACCACTATGTAGTTCAATATGCCAAGGTTTCTTAAATCTTCATGAAAGGACAGACTGTCTTATGGCTTTCCATCTAAGAAGGGGAAAAAAGGTAGACTGAGGTGGAAAAATAAATATTTGTAGGTAGGCAGCATGGCAGAAGTGGACCTTTTAAAATAAGGGTAGGGGTTTTGCAGATGAGCTCAGGCAATTTGTGGGGGCAGGGGTCTGTTGTGTGGAATTGACTGAAGGTGGCAGTTGAGTTTGGTGCACTTGTAGAGCAGAGAAAGTGGACATCAGCCAGCAAGAATATATAGGGTACGGTTGAGTTATATAGGACTTTGAAGGTGGTAATGACTAAATCCAATGAGATGGTGAACATGCGGTGATGCAAATGCTATAGCTAATCTGTGGATATATCTAGCACATCATTTAAATGGTAAACTTACAACTTAACATATATCAAGTGGCATGTTTTATGGAGGACTGCATGTATGAACTAATCCCTTGCATTATCAACTGATGTTTGCTCTAAACTAGCAATGCTGGTTTGTTAACCATGTAGATGAGAATAGGTAATATGTTATCAATCTTATCGTTCTTAGCAGGAATGATAGCTAGGGGTTTGAGAAAGTTCCCCTGGATGAGTGAGAAGATTGAGACTTGCACTACAGCATTGTTTCCTCTCTTTGAAGCATGAAAAATTGATAGAGCTTTGCAACTGCCTGAAAAGGGAGAGTTAGACTTCAGATGCCAGTGATAACCCCTACACACAAACATAGGTGTTATGAAACCATGGACAAGTTTCTTTATTAATAAACACTTGGTGTGGGAATGGCATTACCTTTTAGCCATCTTGTTGGCAGTCTCACAGATGGGCCACGGATTCAATGAGCTGTGAAGGCTGCATAGCCTCCTTGCCCCTAGGAGTGGCTGCTCAATTCAGTGTTGAAGTAAATTGCAAAGGTATTAAATGCTTACAAAAGAGGCAGCTGTAATGCATCCGTTTTGGATCAATAGAACATTTTGGTCTCCAGGGCAGTTATAATTGTGAGCCAATCCTCCCACAAATATTTCCATGAAGCCAATGGGTCTAATCATATGAGCAAATGCTCTCTGCTGTGAGTAAAAGCTCCACATCTGGCCTTTAGAAAAGGGAAGGAGAACTTTTAAAACTAAACAACCTACTCTTAAACAAAAATATCACACATGGGGAAGACAGAAATCAGATTTGGTGAAGATAGATGCCAGACTTACAGAGCACTTATGGTTTGTATTTAAGTCTTTAAAAGAGGGATTTCTATGCTAAGTGGCTGATTCAGCCATGCTAAATGTGTAAAATGCAATTATCAGTTTTCTTTAAGGTGACAAGCAAGGAAAAACAGTTGGCTCTGTGCTTGTTTTGCCTCTTAATGTATGAAGAAAGTCTAAAAATTTGTATTAGTATTTTAATTTGTGTGGAGGGGGTTGAGAATTGAGGGGATTATATAAGAAATTCAGTCTTACTGTTTTTGGAAGACTCGATGGACAACTGGGGGACAATTAGGTGTCACGAGGCTGGAACACTGAATAATAGGGATGAGTTTAGTAAGACTGGTTAGAACTTTCTGCTGGTTCGTGTTAATATCTCTTTAACTCTCTGACACTATGAACAGCTGGAAGAAAGATTCAAGCCCCAGCTCCTTCCTTCATGGGCTGAGATCTCAGTCTTCCAACAGAAAAGGGCATGAAAGGTTAGAAATCCCTGATACCTGAGGTTAAACAAAAGGACCCCCATCCCTTTTTTGTGAAAACTTTCAATTTTTTCATAATTAAAAGCAGCAAAAAGGGGCACATCTTGTTTCTTCCTCCTCCCCATTTGCAGGGGGTGAGAATCAAAAAGCAATACCTAGCTCATAAACAGCCTCCTTGCTCAACAGTCGCCTTGCATTTTCTAGTCTTGTGCTAAACAGGTTTTTAAAGGGAACTCATACTGTTGGTATCTGAACATCTTGGTGCTGCACTGAATGAAGTGACTTGTTCTCTCTCTTTCTCTCTCTCGGACAGGGAGAACGGCATGTGCAGTAAAGTGTTTTGTTCTGGTAGGGTTTTTTCTTCTAAATGTACAAATGACTATATGCATTTGTACTAGACAAGGCAAGCAGCTGGACTTCACTGATGCCCTGATTCTGCCTTCCTTTCCAAAAGCAAAATATCCAGTGAATTCAACAGGAGTTTTCCCTGACTAAGGACTGCAGCATTGGGCTCAGAGAGTGAAATTCACTCATGTGCAAGAAGGCCCACTAGAGAGTCCATGGAACATGTAAGTCCCTCTATAGCCCTCAAAATAGGGCTTATGCGGGCTTTAAGTGGCACTTGCCTGTATGCTGCTCTATCAACATGGGGGAGAATTTCACTCTAAATGATTAATGCCCCAACCTGACACTGACCCAAATCTTGAATTGTAGCCATTTGATTTAAAATAAGCCATTATCTTTTCCCGTTTCTGCTGGAAAGATCAGAAGACCTTCACATCAAGTATCACTTGCCATGAAAAGCTATCAGTGTAACTGTACCTGGAGCTCTCCCAGACAGGATTAAACCAGTCAGTTTCAAGTACACGGCCCAAAGGTCAAAGAACTGAAAACTCAATACTGCTGGGTCTAGCTTAGGTTACAAAGTTACAGTGCAGGGGAAGGAGGAGAATGATGCAGTAGCTGGGCTCAAAAATAGAAAGTGACTTGGATCCTATTTGGGGGAAAATATGAAGCTACTATATCAGATACATACACCTGCTGTTGTCGCTCACAAAAGCCAACAACAGAGTAGGTTAGAAACCAGCTATCTCCAGAGCTCCTTGTTCTTTATTAAACTAATTGAATTTTTTAAATTAATTGTCAGGATGGGAAAGAGACTTTTGTCTGTGTGCCTGGTCCAGTCCTCAGTCAAGCAAAACTCCCAGGGATTTCAGCTGGTGCTTAGTTTAGCATGAGCCGTGGAATCAGGTTTATACTTTTATTGTTCACTGATGTAACAAGTAATAACACCTTTTCTTCCTAGTATAATCTGCTCCTGGCTCCATTTGAAATGCTCTTTTTTGTAAAACTCGCACATTACTTTACACAGAATGCCATAAATCTTTTCTACCAGAGGGAATCCCTCTACTCTGTTCTTCTCTCCACATTTTTGAGGCAAGCCTCAAAGGGAATAGGTGAAACTTTGAAAGAAAAAAGTGAGTTGGAAACCCACTTGCTGTCAAACTTGATTTGACTTGTGAGGAAATCTAAAACTTGATCAATACGCCCCACCTCCAGACTGTCAGCTGCATCCACAGCTTTACAGGAAGCCATTGAAAAGTCCTTGTCCTGTGAACTGCACTATACTTGAAACTGAATTGGAAATAATGTAGGCATGTGCAGCTGCAGCAGTGCTGGCTGTAAACTGGCACAGAGAAAATACTGTTCTGTTTGACTAACCTATGTGGTATTAAACCAGTAGTCTGATTTATCCATTGCAAATCAGTCCTAGTCTACTGCAGCTATGTTTTTGTCGGCGGAACAGAATAAATCAGGGGAGGGAGATGTTGGAATTCTCAAGTTCCAGTCTCTCTTCTGCCTTCAGGCACATGTCAACACCACGCTGTCCTGACCGTTCTAGAGGATGGGTGGGATTGTGTTTGGTGCCCAGTGGAGCCACATTTATAAGATGTGTCAATCATAAACAAGTTTTCTGCACTAAAAATACCTCTTTACATTACACGTAAAATTGATTAGCCATGAACTTGGGATTCTGGATGTCCCTGCAGTCCTGCCCATGGAGCACTGCAAGGATATCCTGCATCCTTATCTTCCACATGCAATTTCCATGTCCTCCTCCGTTGGATGTCTGTCTGAACTTGTTGATCAGTACAGTCCTTCAGCCAGGTGAACCTGTTTTGCTTATGGCGGTGTCTGCCCCCCCAACCCTTCTCCCCAGGGAGCTCTAGCATGTTTAAAATACTTTTAGTGATGCTCTAGCCTTTAATTCAGCATAAAAGTGTTACCAGGGGGATGTGAGTCTTATCACAGCCAGGGCAGGGTTTTACAGCCACTTGGGTGCTTCACAGCTCCCTTTTGGGAAGATGACCTTTTTCCCTCCTCAGCACTTCACTATTGCTTTAGGGCTCCATGGCTGCAGAAGTAGTTGCACATCTTTGGCCAATTTCCTCTGCATGGCAGAAATGCCTGGACTACGGTTCAGTGAGTGACATCAGCTGCCCAAGGCCTATGCCACTATGATGATTCACTCCTCCTCTGTTCCATGTTGTACTGATTTAAACAAGTTAATTTATGAGGTCAGCCATGAACTTCTGCTCTCCTGATAAGTTGTACAAATTCTGAGTGCCCTGAAATACACTGACTGACGTGAGAGTGGTATCGATCTGCTAACACACACAGTGCATTGAGGCATATTCTCATTACTTGCTCCTTTTTTTTTCTCCCCAAGAAGACTTGTTGTGATTCTTGATGAAGCTATTTTTGTTTTTAACTTAATAATGGATTGGATAGCTGAGTTAGCTAAGCCAACTTACAATTTTACCTCTGTGCTTTGGAGTTCGATGATCTCTTCATAACTTGTCTCCAATTTAGTTTGATGCAAATGCAAACACAGTAGATTTTGGCTTCTGTGCAAGGACAAACCTCCGCCCCCTACACACATACCCAACTGATTGTTCCCAGTTAATTGTGAAAGATTTTACACCATGAAGGTCAATAGGAGACTTTAATGATTAATTTCTTAAATTTCCATTGTAGTCTCCATCGGAAAGTCTTTCCAATTGTTGTTTTTATTATGTGTATAAAGTAGATTTAGGGACCCTCCTCATGGACAATATATCATGGTGCTGCATGCTGTACAAATGCAGAACAAAGGCAGTCTCTTCCTCCAAAGAGTTAGAGTAATGAAAACAAGTGGAGCCACCCAATAAAAATATTATAGTGCTAAAGGCAATTTAAGACCAGCAAATACCACTATATTCTTCTAGTTTGATCTCCTGTACAATGCAAGACAGAGAATTTCCTGCATTAAGCCAGTAGCTTGTAGTTGAGCTCTTCTGAGCAAGATGGTGGAAAATAAAAGTGGTAGGGGGGTAAGTAGAAAGGTGATTAATAGTTTTGGAAAAATAAAGGTTTTTCAGGGTCACTTGGCTAGGGGGTTTGAGTAGAGGGGACAGAGATCATGTGAGGAAATTCTATACTTGGAGACCCATCACAGCAAAGGTATAATTTTCTGCCACACTGCTAGAATCCCCTCCCCCCCCTTTTTTAAAGGTGATATCAGAGTGAAAATGTCCATCAAAGCAAAATGCTGCAGGGCCCTCTTGTATTTAACCAAAACCTATCCCTTTATGGGCTCTTAAAAACCAAAAGGGGAAATGTAAAGAGAGTCAACCACTCCGCAGGCAGTCACTGAAATAAACACAGCCCAGGTATAATATGAGTATGGTGGATGAAAGTAGAAAGCTAACACTGTTTGTTCCACGTGAGTAGGCTACAATGGAAAAATAATGCTGGAAGCCCAGTTTGCAGGGCATTGCAATAATCAAGTATTATGGTCATAAAAGTATGTGTTGCTCCTTTGAGGCCATCATAAAACAAAGGTACAGCCTGTACTCATGGGATGGGGGCAACCACTTTTATCATGTGCCCCTGCGTGCTTTGCTATGAAAAAGATATGCTCCAAAATCATGTCAAGAAAAACATTGCCTACTAGTCTCATTAGTAAGTAGGGACACAAAACAAGGGAGCAAATGAGGACCTCCAGCTCTCGCAAGAAGACCTCTTAATATTTATCTTGCTGGCAATATCATAAAGGATTCCTACAAGGTAGCGAGTGAGCTGTCAGATTCCACTAAACAAGAGAGAGAATTATGAACCCTTGAGCCTGCATTTAAAAACATTCTGGCCAATATCAAGACTCCTATACATTGAAACTCTGAGACAGGTGAGGTGAGGGGGGATAGTATATCATCACCACCAAAGGATAGGAGAGATCCCTGAGTGATGGTGCATCTTCTATACATGACTTGAGCCACTGGAGGGCACCTCCAAAAACATCAGCGACAGTTCTTAGTTGCTAGTCAGAAGTCTAAGGTAAATTGCATGAAAATCTATAGTAAGGGCCAACAAACCCAGATTTCTGCATATAGGGCTTGATACAGCACTGAATGAAGTCAACAGGAGACTCCCCATTGATTACAATGGATGCTGACTAAAAAGTCAAATTCTGCAGTCCTTACTCAACCCTTCCTGAGCAAATATTCCATTAAAGAGAGGGGCTTGTTTTAAATAACAATTTACCCCAAAATTTGTTCTGCCTTTACAAACAATAATCCAATGACTGCTTCATATGAATGAAAGAAAGTGATGATTAGTTGTAGATTAATAGCTTTAGGGAACCATAGGTCATCTAGGCTGAACTCCTATATATCAGACCTCAAAGAGAGAAATGGCAGTGCCAAAGAGTAGTGACCTGAATTAGTTGCCTGTTCTTGAAATACCAAATGTTATCAATGGCCAAAGGGCACTGACTCACCCAGACTACTGGTTGATTTATTGCTTGTTAATGCAATAGTGCTGCAGCCTTGTAAACTGCATAATTCTGGTGCTGCTCTATGCTGTTCAGCTTGCATCTACCCCATGCAAAATGGGTCTAAAAAAACTACTGTTCAGATCTGGTGGTGTTACATTCTTCACTCAGGAGTGAATAACTGAATGGTGCAAAGGAGCAGATAATACACCTTATCACCTGCAGTGAAACCCACTTTGTGTTGCTCCCACCTCTGCCCATTTTGGTTACTTAAAGCAAGTGCAGAGACTTCTAATAGTACTGTACTCAAAGGGTATGTCTACACTGGAAAAAATGGTCAACTTTGTTAAAGTTGACTTAATAAGGTCGACTTAAAGTCGACCTTATTAAGTCGACTTAAAGTGGACTGAGTCGACTTAATTGACTTTAAGTCGACTTAACTGGCCTTAAGTTGGCTTAATAAAATGATTGGAGGGATTCTTCTGTCACTGCAGGTAATCCACTTCTCCGAGAGGCGATAGCTAGGGAGACGTCCACATTGTCCTTAAGTCAACCTAATGGGCGGTTGTTATTAAGTCAACTTAAGCTTCCATTAAGTCAACATAATGAAAGTCTGGTGCGTAGACATGGAGTAATTTAGGTCGACTTAAGGGTCCTTAAATCGACCTAAATTGCTAGTGTAGACATACCCAAAGAGCAATAGGTTCTAGTCTGAGTTCTGATCGTTTAATGTCCAATATCACAGGCCATTAAATTTCACCTAGTTACCACTGTATTGAGCCCAATAACGTGTTTGGCTGAAGCACATCTTCTCGCAAGGCATCCGGTCTTGATTGAAGACATCAGCAAACAGCGTACCACCACTGTCCTTGGTAGTTTTTCAGTGATTAATACTATTAAAATTGTTTTCCAAGTTGAATATGTCTGGCTTCCGCTTAGTTGGAATCTTCTCCCTAGGAAGGCATGGTAACGAAGTCACTTCACAATCTTCTGTTGGATGAGCTAAACAGATTGCTGATGTTTCGTTTTAAGGCATGTTTCATTTTAAGGCATTCTCTCTAGCCCACTATGTTTGTAACCCTTTTCTGTACCATCTCCAGGTTTTCACCATCTTTTTCAAATGACTTAAATGAAATGCCTTACAAAAATCTATCTATACAGTTACCTCTAATTAACCACACTTGTAATTGCCTCAAAGAATGAAATCGGATTTATTTGCCAAGATCTATTTTCCATAAAACCATGTTGACTGGATTTAATTATGTTCTGTTCCTTTCCTTTAATTCTTAATCAGCTGAATCCCATATTAACTTTTTCCATTATTTTGCTAAGGACTGATGTCAGATTAACCACTCCATAGTTACCCAGGTCATTCCACTTGCACTTTGAACACTGACACAACATTAGCACTTTTCCAGTCTTTTGGAAACTCCAAGACTTACAAAATTACCACTGAGGAGAAAGAGCTCCTTAGCAAACTCTTTAGGAATCTTGGTTGCAAGTTATGTGGGCTTGCTGACCTTAAAAATGTTTTTCCCTAGTAGATGTTGTCTACAATACTTCCGTCTCCCTAGCTATCGCCACTCGGAGAAGTGGATTACCTGCAGTGACAGGAGAATCCCTCCAATCATTTTAGGTAGTATCTACTTTTGAAGCGCTCTAGCTGCACAATGCTGCTGCTGCGATGCTATAGTGTTTCAAGCACAGATGAGCACTTAGTAACAGTTTATACTACTGCCCAATTCCTCTTGGGAGCGCCATTGGAAATGGGTCCAAGAAAAGTTTTAATTCAAATTTATCCCAGTATAGGTGGGGGTGGTGACTAGATAACTTCCTGAGTTAAAATTGAGTAATGATTTAGCTTAGTAGTAATAATTAAAAGTTAAGACCTCAGACCAATCTCTTCAAACTTGGAGAACAGAAAGGAGTAAAAGAAGGGGAAGTGGGGGAGTGTAAGGCCTTTAGGGCAGAGATAGGCTTTTCATTTGTGTTTATACTGCAGACAACATAATGGAACCCTCTGGGTACTACTGGCATACATAGTCTCATAATCATAATTAGCCTAAAGCTACCTAATTTACTATAAGCCAATTTAGTTATACAGAACTGGCCGCTAGCCCTAGGAGACTGAACATTCCCGCTAGCCAAAACAGAAATATGTGAAGTGATGAATGGAGGTGATTCATACTGTGCAAGCCCACTTGAAATAAACCAAAGAAAAACACATCAGGAAGAACAGAACTGTGGGTAGGTCTGTAGGACAGCAATAATAGAGGCTCATAAACCATCATTTATCAGTGTCCCCTGGAAACTTTCAGGCTAGTTATCAGGAAAATTATCTATCTCCTTTGCACTCCTCCTTCCTTTGTCCAGACTCCATCTACTGGACAAGATCTCTCAAATATTGCTGCTGTATATTGTCTGAAGGGAAGTACAGTAAACAAGCAGTCAAAAGGATTAAATTGGATCTTTCATTCAAGTTTACATGTATAAACAGAAATGCTCTCTTCTCTCTCAACACATTTTCTCTATTCTTGCTAATATTTTCAAGCATGTGTTGCAGCTACTCACTTCTGCTACGCAATTAACATTAGAACAGCGTCCCTTCTTTGTCACTCTCCAGTGCACACCTTTTCCATGCTTGTTCTATTTGTCTGGAACAACCTATTATGTTCAAATACCCTCCCTTGTCTCCTTCACCTCCCTTCTTACAATGCGTTTCTTGTTAGCCTTCCAGTACTGATAGCACTAGAATGGCAATCTTCTCCCCAGTTTGTTTTTTGTTTTTTGATCTTACCTAGTCTAAATTAGATATGAAGCTCTTCAGGGCTGGGTCCTTTTCTTTTCATAGTGTTCTATAAGCATACTAACTTTCTTAAATAAAAGACCAAATCCTGAGGATGTTACCAAACTCAGGTCAGGTCTACTCTATAAACTTTTGCTGATGCAAGCTACGTTAATATAAAGCCGCTGCAGTTAACACAGTGCCTGTGTTACTTACTTAGCGCCATCTGTCAGTGCTGCATATACTCACCAGGAGTTCTTGTGACAATGCACAAGATAGTGTATTATGGATAGGTATCCCGGTGTATAGCCCACCATTGTCTAGCACACTGGCTTTTGGGAAACTTTGGCATATGGTGGGGTAGAAACAAGTCTCAGAGAGCTGGGAGCAAAGGGTTAGTTTCCCTGTGTGCAATTGTCTCCATCCCCTAATGTCATCTTTGTCCCAAACTTTTGTGCCCCCCCCCCCCAAAAAAAATCACATGACCCCCCAAAGTCCTCACTATCTGCTCTCTCTGGCAGAAGCAAGGAGCTTGCACAGGTCTGTACTGTCATCATAAGCTCTGCAAGGACGCACAATCGTCTGTTACTTGCAGAGTCACAAGAAGAACCAAATTAATAGGAAACATGATGATTTCTTGGAGGACAGATGGCTGGGCATGTAGTGACAACCAATTAAAGGTTGGTGGCATTCAAGAAGCAGCTACAGATGGTGGAGCCACTGCTTCTGGTCCTAAGAAACAAGCATTGGTGGGGTTGCATCATAATGCAGGCTTGTGAGGATGAGCAGTTGCTGCAAAACTTTTAGATGCACAAGGCCACATTCCTGGATCTGTGTGCTGAGCTCAACCCAGCCCTCCAGTGCAGGACGCCTAAGTAAGAGCTACACTGATTGTGGAGAAATGAGCTGTGATTATAGAAACTTGCCACTCCAGATTGCTACTGGTCAGTGGAAAATCATTTTGGATTTGGAAAATCCACTGCGGGGGCCTGTTATCATGAAAGTGTGCAGGGTCACAAATTGTCTCCTGCTACATGGGATTGTGACTCTCAACAATGTGGAGGACATGGTGGATGGATTTGCACCAATGGGGCTCCTGAACGTTGGGGCAATAGATGGCACATGCACCCCTATTTTGGCACCTGGCCACCTTGCTCACTCTCTGATGAAGTCTGGGCCTCTTCCTTCTCCTCATCTGGCTCGGGTGTTGCATGGAGGAGGAATACCAGAAGCCCACAACAGCAGTAGTTTCAGATAAAACACTGGGACACCATTGTCAAAATAGTCGCAATGGAAAGTGAAAGTTAAGGTTCAGAAATCTGTTGCCTTGTGTCTTTAAAGTTTTAAATAAGACCATGCCTCTTGACACTTCTGCTTTAGGATGCTTGTGCACAGTGCCACTCATAGCACCAGCCATGATGGGTATGGCCAGCCGGGTATAGGGAGTTGCTTGGTTGCATGAAAGAAAGGATAGGGCGGTGGTACTGAATACGGGCACTATTTCCCATAGGCCAGCAGTTGTCAAACTGGGGGTTGTGAGGTTATTATGAGGGGATTGTGAGCTGTCAGCCCCCACACGTGCTGATAAGGATGGCAGGGCATGCAGGGGTTCATCTCTTTTGACAGGAGGTTCACAGCTTGAAATATTTTCAAAGGGGGTCCTACCAAACAAAAAGTTTGAGAACCCCTACTTTAGCATCTGCTCTTGTTCCCTTAAGCAGAGGATCTCTGCTCTGCCTCACGTAGGCACTTGAAAGTCTGCTGCTGCTACACACCCAGAACCTAGTCACGTTGTTTGTTTGCCTTGGTTACTATCAGTTGTATTCCATATATCGAAGGAGGTCTATTATGACGCTGATAGTGAGGCTTCACCCTCTCCTTGCTGCTGAGGAAGGGTGTAGGGAAGCAGCAGCAGGAGAAGCTTGTAAATCTCCTGAAGCTGGGCAGCTCTAATGTTTCTAGAGCCTGTAGAACAGGCTTGTTAGCTAGTGGGCTCAATCAGTGTTGCAGGAATGGTGCCAGTAGGGCATTCTGGGGCTCAGGGCACACCATCACATGGTTCCTTATGGTTCTGTCACCCACTTGGGGTAGTGATGGCAAAAAGCTTTCTTTCCTTTATAAAGGCAGGTAAGCAGCATGGTGGTGGGTGTGTCTCTCCCCTCTCTCCACCAGGAACATCCTCCCTATAAAGTAGCAGCAGGGCCTCTATCACCCCATCTCCACAACCTCTGCTTCTCCAGGTGAATGTTTAGGTGGGATGGATAGAGCCCATTGCCCTCATCTGCCATGTGCAATTTTCTGCCGGCATATTCTCAGCCGGGTCTCTCAGAGAGGTGGGGCTTAATGTTAATTTGTGCTGAGCTATTGGTTCAGGCTCTCTGCAGACTCAAGCAAGATATCACTCGTCACACTCCTCTTACAATTGCATGGTTTTTCTTTGCAAATCTTATTTTTAAATGAAAACTGAAATTGTAACATAAACGTGACTCCAGGATTTGGGGGGGGCCTTTGGCACAGGCCTATAGTGCCTGTGCTTTAATGTATCCCTGGGCCTGGTTCTTCCTTGCTTCTTGCATCCTCACTTATGCCTGTGCAGAAGTGGCTATAAAACACTATGGTTCTGATCTGATAGCTGTTTACATCTTGAGTTCAGTGGAATTGCTCCTGACTCATGCTAGGGTGAGACCAGAAGCTGGCTCCAGATGGAATTGCATCCCTGCAGTTGGCAATATAAATTTCTATGGGGAGAAGAACTCTCTATTTATTTCCTTTAGCAAAGTATTTTCCATGTCTGTGCTCCATCTCTCCAAAAAGCTATTCTACAGGAGTTTTATGGAGTTCTGCCTGTTTTCTCCTAAAAATGTCACCATGTAACCAGACGTGACCTTAGGCAATTGGGGGTCCTAGGCAAAGGCCTATTGCAAGGCCTCCTATAGGCCCCGCCGCTCCCCTTGCAGTCCCAGCTCCCTGTCCCCACCCTAGGTCTAGCTGCTTTTCCTGCTGCCGACAGAGGCAGATGCAGCTTTTGGGTTAGGCAAAGCAGACAATGGGCTCTCTTACTGCTCAGCGCCCCAGGCTTGCACCTGCTTCACCTACCCCAAAAGCCACCTCTGCATGTAACTTTCAGTGGCTGGCAGGTATTTATCTGCTTGAGCAATCATAGACTTCAGAAGACATGATGCCGTGAGTTCTAATAATAGAGTCCTCAGTCAAATGACACAGGATCATTTGAGGGCAAGAATGTTACATGAGCATTTTGATCAATACTGAGAGGCTAGACTACAGTGACAGCTCTTTGAAGTGTCCTGGCCTACGACTGCTCCTGTAGGGAATTTCCACTGAAACTGACAAGATCTCTGTCGAGTTGCAGGACCAGCGACAATATCAAGAAAAAGCTAACCATGGAAAACAGCCATACAGTGCCTCTATCAGCTTGTTTATTTCAGTGCAGTATCCAATCTTTTAAACTTTAGTGGATGAAACAGGAATGGATCAGAGCTGCTCCAGCCTTGTGGATAATTAATACATATTTTGGACCAAACCCTGCTTACCTTACTCATGCTCAGGTCTTACTGAAATCATGGGATTTCTCATATAGCTAAAGTGAGCAGTATTTGGCCAGTTATAACCAAATAAGCCATTTCTTTCTTTTTCTTCCTCTTTCAGAGGCTTCCCTGCAGTAGACTGAACTACCGGTTGGCAATCATTTAACTAAAGACAACTAACACATTGGTAAAGGCTCATGTGGACACTCTTACACATTTGATCTAGGCTGCAAATGTCTACTTTACATTAGCCTGATCTCTAGATTAGTGGATAGCACACTGGATTGGGACTTTATTAGTATGGGGTCTATTATGCTCCTGCCACTGGCCTGCTAGATGACCTTGGGCAAGTCACTTAACTGTCTATGCCTCAGTTTGTCTATGTGCTCTATGAAAGCTACGAAGTATTAGGTTACATTAAAAAATAGAGCTGACACTCCTCCTTAGCTCATGTTGTCTCTTTCATCTTAAGCATTTGCTTTCTCTTTGAGTGGAATTCAGAAAATTCAACTTTACATAAGTTTTACATTGTGACTCACCCTACTGATATAAATGGCATCACCAGTGAGAAGAATCAGGCCCTTCCTGTTTTTTAAACTTACACAATCTTACTTTTATTCTGTGAAGACCAATTGTAACATAGATCACAGAATGCATCTAAGATTTTCACTTTAGGGATTGGCAACTTTTGCCGACCCCCATGCCAGTCTCTGCTCCCTGACCCTCACTCAATGTCAGCAGCTGCCTCCACTGAAAAAAAAAGTGGCCACTGCCTGAGAATTTGGTGGTGGCAGACATAGCTGGAGTGGCCCCCGCTGCTGAAAGCTTCTGCAGGCTGCTTCTTGCCACAGGAGAGGGGCCCAGGCATGCTGCCAAAAGCTGCTCTAGGCAGCTTAATTCAGCAGCAGCTGGGGGGCAGTTGTCCCCAGGCGCGCCCCCAGAAGCCACCCAGAGCAGCTTTTTTTTAGTGGCATGAATGCCTGGGGCCCTTCCCCCCAGCCACTGCCAAAAGAAACTCTTCCAGGTGATGTGTCTGGGAAACCTCCTTCCCCCTCAGGTGTCGCTGAAAGAAGCTGCTCCGCATGGCTTTTGGCAGCTAGAGCAGCAATTTCGGAGGCACCGCGGAGGGCACTGTGTGCTTCTCCAAATAGGCTTGTGTGCCACTCTTGGCACATGTGCCTGGGGTTGCTGACCTCTGCTACGGTTCGCACTGTACTCTATATACAGAAAGCTAGCGAGCATGAACCTAGTATCTTTCTGCAATATCTTTCAAAAGGAATCTTACAGTGACTCAGCTGAGGAAACATTTCACTGCACTGAAGCTCAGAGGCAAGTAACAAGGCTCTGTCCTACAACATCGCACAACTTCAAAGATTAAAAAAGTAATGGAACAGATGGACAACTTTCTCTAGCTAGAGATAGAGTGGAGAACAATGTGATACAAGAGAATACAATCCCTTTGCTTTTCGTACTTCGGTGTTAGTGACTTGATATACTTGATGGGTTAGAGGTATCAGATTCATTAACTCTCAGCTAAATATTTGAGGGCCTGGTCCAAATGAAACTCCTATTGAAGTACATAGATTTGGGCATCTGCATTCACTTCAGGCTAAGATTGCCAAATCACCTATGGGAGTTAGGTATCCAAATCCCACTGAAGGTCCCATCTCCCCATGAACTTCACTCCCATATGTTTGGGCTACACCATTTTTTACTTGATACAACTATTTCATTTAAGGTTGTAACATTTTTTTAACTGAAGAAAATGATACTGGCACAATCCTAGTGTGGATGCAATATAAAGGATACAACTTCTGTGTGGAGACAATTGAAATTGTCTTCTTGAAATTCCAAGCCTCAGTGTGCAATTCTTTAGATATCTGCTGTTGCACCTTGGTATTTAAAAAGGCCAGTGGGCTTGTTTTTTAATCTCTCTGTAATTTAGTTATTCCCAAACAAAATTTCTTCAGATATTTCAAAGGCATTAGTTTTAATAGGGGCTGATTCAACACCCATTAATATAGTCTTTCCACTAACCTTAATAGGACTTGGATCAGGTGCATTATTATCTTGACACCCCCCCCCCCCACCATCTGTCTGTAGGCACATCGTGAGCTTTGTATACACATCATAGCCACTTGTTGTCTGACTGACATTGTAAACTCTTTGGGACAAGGATTGTCTCTTGGCTGCATGTTCGCCCAGTACCTAGCACAATGTAAGATATTCAATATCTCACCCTACGTGCCTGAAAACATTTCAGTTAAGTTTTGTAGTCATGACTCTTCACTTCAATCCTGAAGGAAATGTGGGTTTTCTCTGTGTAAGGAATACGGATAGATATCTGTACCGAAATAACACGTGAGGCATATATGTCATGAATGCAGTGTTGCAGTGTCTCTCGATATGTGATGGTTTGGTTTTACTCAGCTCCTGGCCTATGTCTACACTAGAAAATGTTTGGTCAACTTTAAGTTGACTTAATAAGGTCGACTTAAAGTCAACCTTATTAAAATCAACTTAAAGTGGACTAAGTTGACTTAGCTTTAAGTCGACTTAGTCCACTTTGTTAAGTCAACCTAACCACCCTTAAGTCGACTTAATAAAGTCGACTTAAGGGTTACTCCACATCCACACCATCCTTAAGTCAACTTAAGGAGTCGACTTAAGCGTTAAGTTGACCTAATGAGTGGTTGTTACAAAGTCAACTTAAGGAAAGCCTAGTGTGGACATGGCTTAATTTAAGTTGACTTAATGCTCCTTAAGTCGACTTAAATTGCCAGTGTAGATATAACCCTGGAAACTGGCGATTACATGAGAATCTCAGTGCTCGCTCACCCTCTCTGTTGTACCTGGACTACATAAGAGAGTTTTTTTAAGTATGTATAATTCTGCTGAGGAGCACTTTAGTTATTCTTCCATAATATACTAAGAGGGCATATCCACACTATTTTGTTTATGCTGGTTTATCCTATTTGATCTACTTTACTTAAACTTGCCACAGTGTGGGAAGATGGCCTACATAATCTTTCAAGGTCCCTTCCTGCTCTGTTTCTGATTCTATGATTTTGAGATGCTATTTCCCTTGTGTATCATTGTCTGTCCACACAGTTCTGCTTTTTTATTTAAATAACCGCAAAGCATTTTTGGCAGATATCTCTTGGAGCAATGTTCCGATGTTAGGCATTTTGGGCTTTTCCTCACAGCACATTGCGAGATAGCTACTGGAATTCTGGGACCTGGGGCCCAGAAACTCCGTTCCTCATGTCTCAGAACAAACTCCTTTTCTGGTGTCCATACATAATATGGTTTTAGTGAGCCAGTAGTACCACTTTCAAGTTGCTGTCTGGCAGCATCGTGGAAACACTACTGAGTATGGTGGCCCAGAGAGTCATTAATATGAACAGGGTGTCCAGATAGGTTGGATGTCACACAGCTAGATGCTTTTGGATGAGGTGGAAGGCAGCCGTCAACATATCTCTGGTGCTGGCCGTGTGGCTATTGCTAGAGGAGGGTAAAGCTGAGCAGCTATTTCCAATTTCTTGGAATGGCTTTATCTGGCTTCTTGTAAGCATGACCTGAGGGGACCCTGAAGGCTCAAAAAAAACAGGTGGCAAATAAATACATTTGTTCTCTTTAAAAAAATAATATTTAATCCAGGTACCAACTTTTGGGACCCAACTGACATGACCTTTGAACCTCTGGGTTGATAGCTCTGTGAAAAAGGAATGGCAGTTGGCTTTTTATATAGCAGCCATTTAATAGAAACAGTTATGACTGAGGGCTTGCCTTCATGTAGAGCAGTGCAGCTCCACTAAAGCTACTGCATTGCTGTAGCACTTTAGTGAAGGCACTCGTATGCTGATAGGAGAACTTCTCCCGCCAGCGTAGCTAATCCACCTTCCCAAGAGGGAGGAGTTACTTTGATGGGAGAAGTCCTCCCAATGTAGTGCTGGAGGTTCCACTGTCATGTCACTCAAGTATGTGGATTTTTCACACCCCGGAGCAATGTTGTTATACCAGTATAGGTCTGTAGTGTAGAGCTGGACTGAATAACATAATGCAGGCCTGCTCTACAGGAGAACATTAAATTGGTTTAACTCTATTGTTTGGGGTGTGAAAAAGCAATGTCCCTGAATGGCATTAAGAGGACCTAAATGTAGGCAGCACTGGGCAGATGGAAGAATTCTTCCATCAACATAGCTTTTGTTTCTCAATCTACACTGCTGATGGGAGCAGTAAAGTAGACATACCTTCAGAAAAGTTGACTAATCAAGTAATGGTGTGACGTTAACACATTAAAGTGTGTTAAAACCCAATTGAATGCTCTCATTCACAAATAGAGAGGCCTCATTTTGATCTAGCATAATCAGGATGAATGAAGGCCTCTTTACTTCTGAATGAGAACATTCACACAGGTGTTCAATGCGCTTTAAAAAGGTATGACATTAAAAGGCATTAGTTATTGTCTTAACTTTCCTGAGTGTTATCATGTGGATAAGCTTTTGGGCTCCGTGCTTAAATCCTGTTGAAGTCACCCTGGAATTTAAGCATATGCTTTAAATTTGTATGTGATTCCCTGAACTGGAATCCAGGGTTAGGAGAAAACGTAGGTTCATATAAGGTTTGTCAGTAGGGTACTCGCTTCCTGGAAACAGTAAAGCCGGTTTGTAATGTGTGCATGCAGGACAGAGCTGGTTTTGCAGTGGAACATGGGTGTGACCCGTATTGCTGCGAGTTATATGAAGACAGAAACTTCAAAGTAGTTATTATAAAATAGCAGTCATGAGTTAGCACAGGCAGCAATTGCTTCTGTTTTTTTAACACTGTCAGTGCAGCTAACTGAAGTTGACTGCCTAATAGGCATATTGTTCCCACATCTTCGACCCCAGGTTGCAGAGGTGTGCAGATGTGGTGAGACTCTGCCCCATGGAAAAGGCAGGATTTGGGGAGCCCTTGTTGGAGCTTCCAATATGATGCCGTGCACAAAGGGTAGAAAAAGTCTGGAAAAGATCTATGGATTAGATGCACTGAAGATCCATTAGCCATTGCCACCAGCAGCTGTGAGTTAGTGCAAGCGAGTTATATGGGCCATGGTACCCACCTCCACCAATATTCAAGAACACGGGCCCAACTCCACCATTGTTTAGGCTTATTTTTTACATACATTTTGATGTGTACAATATCTCCGTTCATAATTTTCCACTGAGCATCAACTTGAAGGCCATGCTTAACCTTATTTTCTTATGGTAGAGCAACCGTGCGTCATCAGAAACAGCTAAATAATCAGGGTGCTTACATGACACTTAGGCGTCTGATGGTCTGTGTACACAATGACAAAAATGACACGGGACCACAGTGCAGACCTGAGACATTTTTGTCATTGTCTAAGCAGATGGTTGAAAGTCTGTGTGTTGCAAATTCACCAATCCTGCACCATTGCATCTCCTTAAAAATAAGGTCCTGATCTGGCTTCATTTGAAAAGCATCTGTGTGAGTGCCTGAGGGGGAAACTTAAATCTGGTGGTCAGTTTGGGATATGATCGTGTTTGGCATCATACTTGATTTTATACTCTTTAAAGTATAGAATAAGTTGTCTAAGTGTACAGCTAAATATAATGTACTGAAGTCGGTGAGTGCTGCTTCTGACTTCCCACTTTTAATTGGTCCTTGTAATCTTGTGCTGCCGGCATGCTGTAGCTTCATTTTATCCCTGCAACAAATTCTGATTCATAAGACCAGTATAGGAACAATGTACTCAAACGCAGTATGTCATGTTAAGAAAGATTAAAAAAGGTAATATTCTTAGTTAAATATATTTTTCTTATGGTAGTAATATTATGCAATATAGAGAAACTGTTAAATGCTTACTGTTTCCAATCCATTTATTTATAAATGGATTGTGGCAGACCAAGCACACACAGTCCCCGTGGGTCCTGTGCTGGACTGGCTGTCACATATCCCCCACCCCTGCTGCACAATCCCAAGGGTTTGGGCAACTTGGGACATCATGCAGTGCATTCGGGACAGTCCATCTGTCCTGCGAGTTCTCAAAGGGTCTCTATGGCCCATTTGCTAGCATTCTTTCCACCACCACATATCTCTGCTCTCGTGGGAGGAGCTTCCGGCTGAGGTACATTATTGGGTGTTCCTTATCTCCCACCATTGTGATAGGACAGCCCCCAATCCTACCTCAGATCCGTCTGTCTGTAAAATAAATTCTTTTGTGAAGTCTGGGGCTACCAATACAGGGTTACTGCAGAGGTCAGTCCATAGGTCCTTGAAGGCTTTCTCTCCCTCATCAGTCCATTTCACTATTTCCGGACCCCGAGCCTTTATCAGGTCTGTCAGGGGACTTGCTCTGGTGGCGAAGTGAGGAATGAAGCGCCGGTAGTATCCTATTATGCCAAGGAATGTGCGGATCTGTTTCTTCCGATTAGGCCGGGGCCAATTTTGGATAGCTTCCAATTTGTTCATCTGGGGCTTCACAATGCCTCTCCCTACAATATATCCCAAGGTATCTAGCCTCGGCTACACCTATGGCACACTTGCTAGGATTCACCGTGAGGCCTGCTTGCCTCAGGATGTTCAGCACCACTTCTACTTGTCTAGGTGATGCCCAGTCAGGAGTGTGAATGACCACATCATCCAAATACGCAGCAGCATAACTGGCATGGGGGCGTAGCAGCTTACCCATTAGGCGCTGGAGGGTAGCCGGGGCTCTGTGTAGACCTAAGGGTAAAACAGTATATTGGGATAGTCCATCTGGATTGGCAAATGCAATTTTCTCCTTTGCTTCTGGGGCTAGAGGAATCTGCCAGTATCCCTTAGTCAAGTTGTGGGTTGTTAGATAACAGGCTTTGCCTAATCAGTCTACAAGCTCGTCTATAGGGGGTATGGGGTAAGCATCAAACTGTGAAACCTCCTTCAAATGGCGAAAGTTGTTACAAAATCTTGTGGTGCCATCCGGCTTTGGTACAAATACAATCGGGCTGGACCACTGGCTATGGGACTCTTCAATGACCTCCAACCCCAACATCTTTTCCACCTCAGCCTTAATTCCCTTCCTCTTAGCCTCCAGGATTCGATAGGGGTGCATTGTAACTCTGGCTCCAGGGTTCGTGATTATGTGTTGGTATACCTCTGTTGTTTGGTCCAGTTTGGCTGAGAATACATCTTGGCCCCGGTCAATCATCGCTGCTGCCTTGGACTTTTACTCCAGCTTTAGGTGGGAAGATCTCCTTACTCCCTCCATTTTTTCCTCCTCCTCGGGTAGGGCCATGCATGCCTCTCAGTTCTTCCACAGCTTTAACAAGTTTACGGTGGTATATTTGCTCTTGTTTGTGGCACCCTGGTTGATGTATCTTTTATAGTTAGTCTCCCCTATTGGCTCGATCACTTTACAGGGCCCCTGCTACTGCACCAACAGCTTACACTCAGTGGTGGGTGCCAATATCGTCACTCAGAACTGTTGGATGGTTGCTTGGCAGTTATAGTGGGTCTGCTGAGACTCTTGAGCTTTCTCCAAGTGCTCCCGCACAATGGGGGTGACCCCCGCTATTCACGCTCTCATTTTTAGCACATGCTCAATCATGTTTTTTTTCCTGGGGTGGGTTCTTCCTCCCAGATCTCCCTGGCAATATCCAAAATACCTTTGGGGTTTCACCCATATAATAATTCAAAGGGGGAGAACCCTGTGGAGGCCTGGGGAACCTCCCGGATGGCAAACATGAGGTAGGGCAGCAGAGCATTTCAGTTCTTTCCATCTTGGCTCACCACCTTTTTTATCATGGCCTTAAGGGTTCTATTGAATCTTTTTACCAGGCCATCAGTCTGAGAGTGGTAGATGGATGTCTGCAAGGTCTGCACATGAAGCAAGGTGCATAAGTCCTTCACTACTTGCAACATAAATGGGGTCCCTTGGTCCATCAGTATCTCCTTAGGGAGCCCCACTCTGGCAAAAATCTCCACTAGTTCGATTGCTATTGTCTTTGAAGTAGTATTTCACAGGTGGACAGCCTCTGGATACCGAGTGGCATAATCAAGAATGACCAGGATGTATTGGTGTCCCCAGGTTGTTTTTTCAGGGGTCCCACTAGGTCCATCGCAATCCGTTCAAAGTTTACTTCGTTAGTGGGTAGGGGCACTAATGGGGCCCTCAAGTGTAGCCTGGGGTTATGCAGCTGACACTATGGCAGCTAGTGAAATAGCGCTGAACATCTTCATGTACTCCTGGCCAGAAGAACCTCCTCAGGAGTCTTGCAAGGGTTTTCTCTACTTCCAAGTGTCCTCCAAAGCGGTGGCTGTGGGCAAGGCTCAGCATGGCCCTTTGGTGCTTCTGTGGCACTGGGAGTTGTGGTATCTCTTCTCCCTGTATTTCTGCAACATGGTGCAACAGGTTTCCCTTCATCATGAAACATGGTCCTGGTCCCCAGGTTTTTCCCTCCACAGGTACCCCATCAATTTCTGCCACCTCCTTCCGGGCATTATCATATCTTGGGTCCTCAACCTCGTCCCTTATAAAGTTTCCTCATTTTGGACTCAGCTGGCTGAGTCCAAGAGGGTCTAGCTCTTCCTCCTCTCTTGGGTCAGTGGGGTTTTTGTCAGGGTCAGTATCCATTGCTTCTGTTGTTGGGGTGAACTTGTGGGCTGTTGCTTGGGTTTGTTTTGGCCCTGCATCAAGATCCTGGTCCCCAGAGCCTTAGCTGCCCTTCTTTCTGCCGTGGTCTTTTGGCACTTTCCAGGGGAAATGAACAATTCTTGTGCAAACTCAGAGAATGCGGGAGGGTGGCTGTCCATAAGGGTTAGTTCAGGGGCCTTGAGGTTCTCATCTTCCCCAGGTCCCTCTGAGGGAAATAAGGTTTCAAACCCCGGGAAATCTCTTCCAATGAGTATGGGGTAGGGAAGCTTAGGGACCACCCCTGCTGTTACCTTTGTCATACCCTCCTGTCTGTCTTTATTGGAATTGTCAGATAATAGCTGACAGTACCATGGTTGCACGTTACCTCCATGTGTTTGGCTTGGGTCAGTTGGCTATGTTTCACGAACCTCCCCAAGGCAAGTGTAATACCACTCCCAGAATCTACAAGGGCTATGGTCTCAATCTCATTCAGCTTCACCACCCACGTATATTTGTGAGGGGTTACTGCAACACCCACCAGGTTGAGTAGGCTACATGGGTCTGCTCTGTTTCCCAGGTTCCACTGCCTGGACTCTTCTGCATTGGGGGCACTGGGCCACTATATGTCCCCACTCCCCACAAGCATAGCAAATGAGGGGGCTCTAGATACAACCCTGTCTTTTGGACTGAGGAGTCAGACCCCATACTTTCTATCCACTTCTCTTTGTCCTGTGGGGATCCCTGGCTGGCCCTCCATTTCTTTCATTCTCTCCATCTTTTGAACTCCTGAGTTTGGAGGGGGTTGCTGTACTCGAGATGGGTTCTCCTGGGTTGCTCGGGTAGCACTCCCGGCCATAAGTCACCTCTCCACCAATGCAATCAGCTTGTCATAAAAAGAGGGGTCTTTTTGGCTTGTCCAGACATGGAGATCTGGCAGTAGCCCCCTTGTTACCGATCAATGACAAGGGTCTCTAGAATCTCCTTGGGATGGCAGGCCTCGGGTTGTAACCATTTGTGCGCAAGGTGGGTGAGATCAAACAACTGGGATCTCAGAGCCCTTCCCTCCTGGAACCTCCACTCATGGTACCTCTGGGCCCATACAGAGCGAGTCAAGATCTCTGCTTTCAACTGGCGATAATCAGTTGCAGCCTCTGCAAGAAGATCGTAATAGGCTTTCTGGGCCTCCCTATACAGGAAAAGGGCAAGTATGCTGGTCCTGGGGCAGGCCTCACATGTGGCAACCCTCTCTGTAGGAAGCTAGTAGCCTGCAGCGGGTGTGTCCCTTCAGGCATACGGGTTTGGGAGGTCAGGTTCTTCAGTTGATCCACCAATTCCCTCAAGAGGGCATGATCCTGGGCTGCCTGCTTTATCAGCAACTGGTTAGTCCCTTGCTGCAGCTGCAGGGATTCCTGCTGGGTGGCTATTTGCACCTGAGTGGCCTCTTGCTGGGCCGCCATGGCCTGTACAAGTGCCTTTACTATGTCCCCCATAGGGTAGAGTGGGGAAAAGCAAACACTTCTTGGCTGCTGCATAGATAAATCCCTCCCCTGACGCCAGTTATGGCAGACAAAGTGCACTCAGTCCCTGTGGGTCCTGCGCTTCATGTAGTGGCAGACAGCTGAGGCACAGTCTTCCCTCCTCCAAACCCCCCCAGTGCTATGGATCCTCAGTCCCTTCTGCCCTTGGGCTGAACTCTCCGTCCCACAGGCTGCTGGGTCCATCTGGGCAAACTTGCCCTGACTGCCTGTACCTCCTAAGTCTGACCAGTAACAGCTACTGGTCAGCTCTCCTCCACTCTTCTTCTCTCTATTCTCCTCCACACACCAAACACCGCTCCTACCTCCATCTCCAAACAACACACCCAAACTCCCTCACTGCCTAGCTGCTACAGGGCTTTTTTTATCTTCTACCCTTAATTGGAGTTAGGTGCTCCAACTGATGATAGATGTCTTAATTAGAGTCAGGTGCCTTAATTGGCTCAAAGCCACCCCGCCCTGCCCTGCCCTAGCTACCCTGGGAACAGGGCCTTGCTGAGTCTGGGGCTAATATACCTGTGCAACCTCAGAAATGCAATAGGAGCCAGGGATTAGCTATAAGGGAAAAGGAATTCTTTATACCCTGCAACTCTTGCAACCCTCCCTCCCATCACAGAATCCAACTATTTAAACTAAATGGAGGCTGAAGCTAGATATGTAGAGCCCTGCGCAGATACAAAAATGCGGATCCATAACCGGACTGCTCCCGCCCAATGTCAGTCTTTATCTGATCTGCGATCTGCATGCATCCTCAACTGAGCTTGGGCTCACAGTCAGCATTTTAGCCTTTGATTGGCTCATTCGCCATATGGGTCCCACCCATTTTTTCCTTTTCTTCTTTGAGCTTTGCATGCTGTGCTGTCAATCAGATTTCCTTGGCCACCAATGAAATGTCTGACTAACAGCACGGCACATGAACCACAAACAAGAAAATGAAGAAGTGGGCAGGGAAGGCATGGAGAATGAGCCAATCAAAGACCAGCATGCTAACTGACTGAGTGGTGTCTCTCCAAGCCCCAGCCTGTTGTAACTGAAACTTTCTGATTGGCTGGTAGACCATCAATCAGAGCTCAACTGGGATTGGCTGGAGCACTTCCTTGTTCCCTTGTGTGCTGCTGACGGCACAGATCATAGCAGCACTGCAGGACTCAATCATAGAAATAGAATCTGCACCCGCAGCCAATCCGCAACAATGGATTTGAAGCAGATCTCCGCAGATCTTCAGGGCTCTATAGATATGATGGGGCAGGAAGTAGCTTGTACACAAGCCCTCCACCCACTCCATGTGCTAACTTGATTCAATTGTGTTTGTACTGAGTCTGAAGCATTTTAGTCATTGGCCCAGAGCCTCAGCTTGTATAACTTGACATACTTTTTGCTGAAGTTGGTTGAACTATACAGATTTACACCAGCTTTGAACATCTGGTTTGTAGCTAATTTAAGGCCTGTGTGACTTATTAGATTGATTTATTATTTCATAGGGAAACCACTGTGAAGCTCAATTGTTTTGCCTGGCTCCTCTCTTTCTGCTAGGTTGTTCCAGACTTAAAACCTTTGGGGAGGCAAACATTCCTCAGGAATCACTTCAGCACAGATCTATCCCAATGCATGTGCACAACCATAGTGTCTTTAAGAAGAAGAGACAGGGGAGTACTGAATAGGTGCAAATATCTAAAAGGAACACTACTTTCATCAGTTAAACAACCTCATTAGTCACCAGACTGTCATCTTTGCCCAAATTTTCAAAGGTATTTTGGCACCTTACTTCCTTCAATCGTTTCAAACAACACTGCCTTAATGTGCACTAGGGAACTTTTATGTGCATCAGTAGGTCAGTGAGTAACATACTAATTCACTCTTCAGGGGGGTACACTAACACACCCTGTTGGCAAGCTTTTAGGTGCACCCAGATGAGAACCAAGATTAGGAATCATAAATAGGTTGCACACACATTTAGTGCAGAAAACCAGCTTCTTAAGTCAGTCAAAGCCATAAGCGGGAAAAATACAGATGGTTTTGATCAGCTTCCCAGATATTACATCCGCTCTTTCCTTGTATATCAGTTGGCACACAGCCTAAACATCAAAAACGACTATTTATGCATGTGACTTTATTATTTCCTTGATTTTATAAACTGTTTGGATTTACTACTTTGCTGTAGAAGTTCCACAGTTCTGTACTGTCTGGATTTGTAGCTAATGATGTAAGCAGTTAAGAGAATGAATCTGAGGCGAGGAGCAAGAGAGAAGAATTGTAGTCTGTTATGTTATAGACTCGGTTCCCCTCACAAGGAGAATTATTCTTTAGTTGCCAGCCTCAAGAGCTACTGAATGCATCCGTCATCTGTGTATTGAGTACTTGCCAGAGTTTGTTCCTGTACAGTCACCCAGCTGTTGTGTAAGACTACAGGAGTATATTAAAATATCGTTATCAATGGCTTGACTCAGTTGTTTGTTACACTTTTATCTGTCCCTTGCCCCATGGGGAGTTTTGTTCAGTGCTGATTATGCAAGTTATATAGCTCTTTACTTTCTGTGGTTCTGAAGTTGAGTATGTACAAATATAATCAGAAACCCTAGTTTTTCCAGGAATCATTAACTACATATGCCATGGTATTCAAGGACAGCCATAGAAACTCTTTAATGAAAGTGTTCTCCTGATGAGATCTCTTGTTTTCACTGCTGCCACTCTTTTGTTCTCATTGAAGATCCTTATTACATGCTAAAACCATTCAAGAGAACAGAAAAGAGAAGGTCAAATAAGGGAAGGTGAAAACAAAGCAAAGCGGGAGGATCGGATAGTTCTGCTTTTATAAAATTATGTTTGAAAGGTGCAGGATTAATAATATGGGAGGACATTACAAAAATTAAATGAATAGGAAATGCAAATTTGCTTTGATGGCTTTTATGACATCTCCCTTCCTTGATGTGTTTTCCACAAATATTTGTGAACAGATTTTTAATTACAAGAAAGCAAGTGTTGGGAATGTTGATGAGTACCTGATGTAGTTGTAACCAGTGTGTTGGTGTAACCATCTTGAAAGCTCATTGTGTATGGAAGAGCTATCAAATGAGGGAACAGAAGCAATGCTATTGAACTTACAAAACTCAGTACAGCTGGTGAATATTCTGAGTGGTAGTTGCCCCTGGCCAGACCGTAGTGTGAAAATAGATTGCCCAATAAGCCACTCAGCATATATGATTCTGCCCATGACTAATTTGCACACAGGAAAAGGAATGAGATTCATCAAAGAAATAGTTTGGGTCTAGCCTCCATTTAGGAACGCAGCATAAGCAGCAGTGGCACAAACTTCCCCTCCAGTGTGCTTTAACTCTGAGGCCTTGTCTACACGATCACCGTATTGCGCATTAAAAATCATTACCGCGCGTTAACTAGCACAGTGTACAGACGTGCAATGTTGATGTTGCGCGATAAGCGCCTTGTTGTAGCGCAATCCAACAACCACTCCGACGAGAGTGGTAACAGCTGTTGCGTATCATCTGTTGCGCGTTTGTGCTCGTGTGTACGCTTACCGCGCAATGATCGGCCTCCGGAAATGTCCCATCATTCCCAAGTCGTCCTCTCTGGACTTTCCCCCACCCGCTCTTTGGCAGTGACGAAACTGTCCCCGCTCACAGTTGAATCCCGGGATTTTCAAATATTTCGTCAGTTTCATTTCCTGGTCTTTTCCTCGTGGAGTGCATTGGAGTGCAGCAGTGTTCACAGTAGCAATGGCGGCCCGTCGCAGAAGACGCGCACCCCTTTGGTCCACGGCAGAGGTGCTTGACCTGATCAGCATCTGGGGAGAGTCCGCTGTGCAGGCGCAGCTTCGCAGCAGCAGACGAAATTACGACACATTTGGCATGATTTCTCGGGCAATGACGGAGAAAGGTTATGATAGAGACACATTGCAGTGTAGATCAAAGGTGAAGGAGCTAAGAATCAGCTATCAGAGAGCGAAGGAGGGAAACCGGCGATCGGGATCAGTGCCTGCTACATGCAGGTACTATCAGGAGATCGGAGCCATCCTCAGTGGTGACCCCACAACAACTCCAAACACCACAGTGGACACATCTGTAACCACAGATGAAGTCAATGCCACAACGGACTTGGATGAGGACCTTGAGGAGGTGGTGGGGGAGACGGAGGAGAACCCGGGGCAAAGCGAGGCAGCGTGTAGCCAGGAGCTGTTCTGCAACCCCGCTGATACGTCCTCTCTAGAAGACATGAATTGCAGCATGTCCCTTGAGTCGGCTGAGGGGGCTCTGGTAAGTTTATGCTTTGTAATGCGAAAAGTCTATCTCACGTTAAAATATCACTGTGCGTTGCGGGGGTGCTTGCTGTGTCTCCCAGCTGTGCACGCTCCTTACTCCCCATCCATGAGGAGGGCATCAACACAAGCAGTGATTGTGAAGTAATCATCTGCATTTAGGTCAGTAAATGATTCTTCAATGTACCTCCAGAGCCTAGTACTCGGATTGGATGGGATGGCGTTTGTGCCAACGCTCCCAAAGACGGACACTTTGCCCCGCCAGCTGCAAAGCACAGCCCTGGGAACCATGGCCGCAAACAGTGCTGCAGCATACGGTCCCGGCTGACTGCCCGCGGCATGTAGGAGATGTATTCTAGCGGCCAAGGGCACCCTGAGGAAAGCGATATCGGGTTCCATCTCTGTGCCCAACGCTGATTACTAGCCCCCAGTAAAGCTGTCTACTAGGACGTACCTTGTCCGCTTCAGCAAGGCATAGGGTGTTGACCGCACTGCACCTTCCAGAGTAATGTGCTACTGGAAGTTTAATTTTCTTATCCTGGCTATGTGTAAACAGCAGCTTTACAATTATTTCTTTCTTTAGAACAGACCTTGAGAAGGCTGTTGTCTACCCCCGCTGCCCGAATGAGAAACATTCGGCAGCGTGCACGAAGGAACAGGGAGGATATGTTTCAGGACATGTTGAAAGCTACACAGGAGTCCTTGAAAACTGCACAGGAATCCTCCTCTGCGACCAGAGCATTCAGAGCTGAGTACCAGCAGATGTTGAAAACACACACCGAGGAACTGATAAGCGTGATGAAGGAGCAAACAGAACTGTTCAAGAGCATGGTCGCTTTGCAGTCCCAGGAGATTAATGTTAGGGCTCCACTACAGACACTGCAGCCGCGTCTCCCTCCCACCCCCCGTAGTCCCTATAAGAATTTCTATGAAGTGCACCCGTCCCACCGTAGCATTCAAACAACTAGCTCTTCCCCCCCCCCCATACGTTCTAGAGCCCCACAGCTACACACACCTGTAACCCCAACCTTCAAAGTCTGGATAAAAACAGAATAAAATCATTTCATTAAGGCTTTATTTTTACACATGGCTACTTTCACAAGGTGCAGCAGATGCGTCCTAAAAGAAAACTATGGGAGGGCGTGACTGAAATGCTCCCTGAGTGCCTCCCTTATGCGAGAAGCTTACCCTTTAGCCCCCCTAATACTCCTAGTGGCTGGCTGTTCGTATGCCTCCTCGAGGCACTGTGCCTCGGTAGCCCACACTGGGCAAAACTTTTCTCCCCGACTTTCACAAATATTATGGAGGACACAACAAGACGCAATCACAGCAGGGATGTTGTCCTCCGACAAGTGCAGCCGCCCATACAAACAGCGCCAGCGGCCTTTTAAACGGCCGAAGGCACACTCCACAGTCATTCTGCTGCGGCTCAATCTGTAATTGAACCGCTCCTTGCTTTGATCTAGGTTGCCGGTGTACGGCTTCATGAGCCATGGCATCAGTGGGTAGGCTGGGTCTCCGAGGATAACTGTGGGCATCTCCACATCACCCACTGTAATTTTTCTACCAGGGAAAAAGGTACCCACTTGCAGCTTCTGGTACAGACTGGAGTTCCTGAAAATGCGGGCATCATGCACCTTTCCTGACCACCCAGCATTGATGTCAGTGAAACGCCCTCTGTGATCCACGAGTGCTTGCAGCACCATGGAGAAGTAGCCCTTCCTGTTGATGTACTCGGTAGCGAGATGATCCGGTGCCAAAATAGGGATGTGTGTGCCATCTATGGCTCCCCCGCAGTTCGGGAATCCCATGGCAGCAAAGCCGTCCACAATCTCACTGACATTCCCCAACGTCACTGTCCTCCGTAGCAGCACACGATTGATGGCTGTGCAGACTTGTGTTAGGGCTACTCCGACGGTGGACCTCCCGACTCCAAACTGGTTTGCAACCGACCGGTAGCAGTCAGGAGTCGCCATCTTCCAAAGAGCTATCTCTACACACTTCTCCACAGTGAGGGATGATCTCATGTTGGTGTCTTTACGTCGCAGGGCAGGGGCCAACTCTGAGCACAGTTCCAGAAATGTTGCTTTCCGCATTCGAAAGTTCTGTACCCACTGCTCGTCATCCCACAGCTGCATAACAATGCGATCCCACCACTCTGTGCTCGTCTCTCGCGACCAGAAACGGCGTTGGACCGTGTGCAGATGGTCAGTGAAGGTGCTGAGCAACGCGGTGCTGTTGCTCTGCATGGCATCGATCAGCCGCTGCTCCTCTGTGTCATCCTCTGGATGGGAGCTAAGAACGTAATGAGCAACCATCCGAGATGTGTTCAGCATGTGGAGGGTGAGAGTGGAGACCAGAGCAGGATCCATGCTGACGCTGATTTTGTTTCTTTCCAATGGCGTGCTCCGTGCAAACACTATTAAAAATAGGCGCGAGTTGCTACTGGCAATGCGGAAGACGCTAGGGAAACGCACTGCACCATGGGAAACATCCAGTTTACCCATGCTGCTATGTGCTCCTTTCCTTCATCCCATGATTCCAAGCGCATACTCAGGGAAAATGGAACGCTGGGATACGTGCCCAGAATTCAGTGTGCTAATGCGCATTACAGCGAGGAATTCTGTGACGGAACAAGGAGCGACGTGTGTACGCGCTACACCGTGATAAACATCACGTGCTTCTTATAGTGCAGTTCAGAAGTTGCGCTATAATCTGATCGTGTAGACAAGGCCTGAGCAGTAAGGCAGCAGCAGAATCAAATCCTAGATGTAATTTATCCTAGAAGCGCTTTTTTCCCCCCTCCCCCCTTTCTTGGTAAATCGAAGCAGTTCAAAAATGTTGCTGGTTAGCAAAAAACCATGTCATTATTATAATATACCATGGTAGGAATCAGGGGAAGATTTTTAGCTCAAGTCTCAGAATTCCAGTACATTCCCCCCACATTCCACTGCAGAAAATAACCAATAATCCAGAATATGCTGAGAAAGATGTGCTGTCCTTCAGAAGGGAAGGCACTTCAACCACTTGAGACAAAGTGGTATGGATGCACTCTTTCCGTTTAGTGTCCCTGTATAATTATAGCTCTTCCCCTATACACACAAACCTTTCTCTTCACGATAAAGTTTTATATTTAAGGATTATTTGGCTTCATGGGCCTAATTTGCTGCTGCCTGGCACTGAGTAGTCATTTGTGCCATCCAAAGAGTGCACAGTAAGCATAACCTGCCACTATGCACTTTGCACAGGTGTGCAGGGCAATGGAGAAATAGGACTCATATGACCAGTAAGCAGGAATGCAGCCAGTTTAACTCCCAAGAAAAGCATTCTGGAGTGCGAAGGAGTATTACATTTGTGCTTCCAGACAATTTCCTCTTTTTCCTTATTCTCTGACTGGAGTTAAAAAACTGAGCTCTGGTCTACACTGACAGTGAAGTTTGACATAATGCTGCTTACTTTCTGCAGCCTGCATCTCCACTTTGAAAAAAATGGAGCTGAAATTCGACCGGCTAACACCACCTCTGTGAGTGGTGTAGCACTGAGGTCAAAATCTACAATTCCAATTTAGGTCTGTGTGTCCAGAGAGCAGTTTTCCCGATTTTTCCTGTCTCCTGTACCATGGCAACATAGCTATACCCCTGCATGCAGTCCTGGAAAGTTTTCAGTTAATTCTTCTCTCTGCATGATGCACTGTACCTCTCTGTTGTGTCTGTGGCAGAGAAAGCTTGCACCGCTTTTTTTTTTTTTTTTCAATTTAGAGAAGAGGATGGGGGAGTGAGCGGAGGATGACTGTCTCCCCACAAGCCCCTGCACCTACTACCCCACAGTACAATGCATTTCAGGAAGTAATGTGAGCAGTGGGGACGCAAGACCCCAAGCAAGCAATTTGCTGTGATCACTCGCCTTCACCTTCTGTAATTCAACAGCCTAAAATCGAATTATAACCCTACCCTCAGTGTAGCCCTGAGAAATCAAGAATAAGCCTTGGCTTCATTTTTGCTAGATGAATGCTCTGTGCTAGCTGAAAACATGTTTATAGAACTTTCTGGACAGCCCACCTTTTGTTCTGTGGGTGTGGCTTATCATTCTGTCACTTATTACTGTTGTGGAGTGTCTTTATACAAAACAAAGTCAGGCTTTATTTTCTATAGATGATTGCTTTTTCAGCTAGCAGAACTTCACAAATTGGTTGGGCATAGGTTAAGCAAAAGTAGGACAAGCAACTGTGTCATCTGCACATTTAGCAATCTGTGCTCTCTGTACTTGGTTAGTGTGTGATTTATTGCCAGGAATAATAATTTACATTTCTAGTTAGCGCTTGTCAGCTAATAATTCCAAAGTACTTTACAGTCCTTAACTGAACCTTCCCTGTGTCAGTCTCATGCAGTGGTTATTACAGCTGTTTTGCAGATGGAAAGCTGAGGCACAAAGGCACAGGTTCACAACAGTACTTAGGGCCCTGCCTTCAGACTTCCTAAATGCCTCTGAGGATCTGGGCCAGACATTAAATCATTTTCACAGACTACATAATGACTAAATTGACCCCATGACTCCATTCCCTTATTTTAATTACAAGGCTACACTCCTTGCTCATATCTAATAAGATACTCCTAAGCAGACCCTTAGGGCATGTCTACACTTGCAAGTTAGGGAGCCGCGGCTCCCTTCTCCCCTAGCCAGTCAACTTAAGAGTCTAGTGTCGACTCTCTAAGTCGACTTAACAAGGTTGACTTAAGTCGACCTTAAGTCAACTTAATAGAGTCGACTTAGCTTTGTAAGTGTAGACATAGCCTTAATGACCCATAGAATCATGGGGCAGGAAGGGACCTCATAAGGCCATCTAGTCCAACCCCCTGCTAAAAAGCAGGACCACTCCCACTAAATCACCCCAGCCAGGGTTTTGTCTAACTGGACCTTAAATATCTCCAAAGACGGAGATTCCACCACGTCCCTACGTAACCCATTCCAATGCTTCACCACCCTCCTAGTGAGAAAGTTTTTCCTAATATCCAACCTCGGCCTCCCCAGCTGTAACTTGAAATCATTGCTCCTTGTTTTGTCTTCTGTTACTACCGAGAACAACCTACAGAGCTGCCTTCTGTAATGTTTTTTTTTTCAAGCCAACACAGGCCCAGCTGGGCCTGTATCAGCCCTCCATGGGCATGTCTATGCAGCAAGCAGGGTCCCATGGCAGTCTCAGAGCCTAGGTTTAGAGCCCCTGATTGGCAGAGCTCATGCTGCAGTGCTAAAAAAAATAGCTGTGTTGGCTCAGGCTTTGAAGCCCATTCAGCTATTTTGAGTGCCATAGCAAAAACCTGAGGGTTTTTTTTAGACCCGGGATCTGAGACTTGATGCTATAGGATACTGATTGCTGTGTTCATCTGAATGGTCTTCCATAACCAGTGCATTTTTGTTTTGTTTTGTTTTTTTTAAAAAAGGTGCTGGTACTCAGTGATACTCACTGGTACCTGGGGCAGGATCTGGGGCTGCATTGCAGTGGAAAAATGGTGCTGGTACTCAGTACCCCCAGTACCATCACAAAAAAAGCTCTGTCCCTAGCCATTCTCAGCAGGAGTTGCACTGCTATTTCTCCCCATTCCAACTTGCCTTATTTAGTTGAGCATATGATATGAGAACATAGTTCGGTGACAAGTGGGTTCAGTGCCCAGCTTCCTAAGTGTGGGCAAGTCATTTATCCTCAGCTGCACCCCTGTACTTTTTCTCCCATCCATTTCATTTACTTTGAGTTTCTAGATTAACTCTTCAGCATGGAGACCCTCTTTTAGTACAATGGGGCCCTGATCTCCACAGAGGCCCCCAAGTGCTATTGGAATATAAACTAGAGTAGAAGTAATGTAGAGCGGTCAACCCAAGTCCCGCCAGCTCTTGGATTTTTGTGCCCTAAAAGCATTCAAATGGTAGGGGTTTCTTATGGGGAAACTAAAAAGGCACCAAACTTCTTCGTTAGTAAAAAGTATGTTAGCTGCTTACAGCTTAAACAACTTACTAGTGAAACAATTGACTCTGGTTCTTCACAGCCTTGCATCTACCACACGGCCACTTGTGTAGCACAAAGTGAGTGTACAATTAAACCCCTGCCAAATCAGAATGATGATATTTTCTCTCACTGTGCATGGGTGTGAATGATGACTACGCACATGCAAAGCAGCAGCGAAGCAGGCTCAATGGGTTTATAAGCTTGTAAGTCACTTTCAGAATCAAATTAACTGTGGGAGAATACACTTCAAACAATGTACTTTGAAATAGAGATTGATGATGTATCCTAGTAATAAAGTGGGGGCAGGGGCCATGGTACAGCTCACTAGGCTGTGCTTCTGAAAATAAGATTCCTAATAAATCTTCCTGGACTTTGCTCATTGGGAGCTGTGTGCTACTTGTGCCTCACTTGTCATGTGTGGAACAGCCCACGGGTCCGTCCAAGTAGAGCGCTAAATTGTGTTTTTAGTCACAGCCCTCAGTAGAGACTAGGACAGCCATGTACTGTTGCAGTAGGAGCTCCCAAAGGCATTCTGGGTGAGCCAGGCAATTCTTTCTGTAATGAAAGGGGAGGGCAGTCACTGTTAACTGCTTTAGGGCATGTCTTCCGTGCAGTTAGACACCCATGACTGGCTCATGCCAGCTGACACAGGCTCAAGGGGCCAGTAGAACAGCTACACTGCAATTAAACAGCCCTTTAGTGTGTGCCCTACAAACTCGAGTCAGCTGGCATGGGCCTGGCATGGGATTCTAACTGCAGTGCAAATCTACTCTTGGAGGTTTAAGGCTTTAAGTACCCTGACTTGCAGACAAACCTTTTAAAGGAATGGAAATGTGGCCGGTAGCAAAACAGTATCTGAGTGCACAAACATTGGCATTTTGAGTGGTCCCTCCCCAGCATTCAAGAATGGGAAGAAGCCTTCCTGCATCCACATAGAGCTGGAATGTGATCCTCCCATCTCCATCCCATGCCCAAATCTTCCGGAGGCTGTTGAGGCTCATAGCCCCACGTTCTCTCAATAGAAGTTTTCAGCCACCTTTGAATCCCACTAGCTTCAGTCCCCTTCTTTATTATCAGCTGTAGTCCTCCTGGCTCCACCATTCAGGATAATGGTTATCAGTAGCTAACACTACATTCATTCCTCTGTCCTTACATATCGATCTTTGTCCTTTAAGCTTTACCTCTGCTCTATTTGGATATTCTGGTAGCCAGGGATGGGGCACCTGCTGCAGCAAAGCAGCTGTTCTTCTGGTTTTCTCTTTTCCACTTCAAGGTGGTCGTGTCACTGGCTGAATATAGTTAAAGCACAGGAGGGAGCCTGGGCTTTAACTCAGCCAATTTAGCACATAGCAAAAGGCAAACTTGTCTAGTTTAGAAGTGGTGTTTAGCACAATCTAACATCACATTTTCAAATCCTTGTCAGGAGGGAGGCCACACAGGCCCAAGGGAGAAGGCTGACTATAAACTGAAGGGACCGTCAGCCCCACTTTTCCATTTGTATTTGCATTTGAAGACAACACAGGGTCAGATCTATAGTGGTATTTAGACAGCTGAAGGTGCAGACTGGCACCAAGTGAGATTTTCAAAAGTGCTTCCACAGGCACTGGTTTAATGAAATGGGTTTAAAACACTTACTTATGCTGTGTACTGTTTTCACACACATCAGGTCTAAGTGTTTTGAGGATCTGTACTTTGCTGCATGGGGCTATATGGCATGTTAAAATGAATTTGGCACAGATATAGTAGGCAGATCTTCCCTTTTTTCTAAATATATGCTTTTTTAAAAAGTATTTAAAAAAATCTCATGATAGATTCCAGTACAGACAAAATCTGACTAGCTTCAATCTGTGTAATAAAGCCATGTTATATCATGAGTAGGCTACCCCTGTGTATAACAGATCATTTACAGAGAGCCCTTGTTTGGGAGAGCTGGACAGCAGTGAGCCCCAGAACACTACTTTCCTAATCGGTGTTTAAAAGAGTAAATTATTAAATTCAAAACGGTGCACAAGGTCTTCATGATTATAAATAATTTTAATTTTTGGAATAAGTAAGGGCCACTGAAGAGATAATGAGCTGACTTGATGTTACCAGAAAAGTTCATACAGAAAATATCAAGATAACATAATGGCTGAGGATATAAAACTAGATAAGATTGACTACAAATAGAAGTATCTCTTAGTTTCAGTCATCATTCACAATTAATGAAAAGTCATTTACAGGTAGTATAAAACAGCAAGACTTGGTAAATGATTGATTATAAAGCCCTATTTTATTTTTGTTAAAGTAAACAGAACTCGTTTTTTAAAGCCCTCAATTATTTTTCCATAAAGCCTATTTATGCATGCATTAAAAGTGTGGCATTTGTGAGATCTGATCCAACTTTAACAGCCACACTGTGCAACGCAAGGTCCATTTTACTGCTAGAGGCAGAAAAACAAGTCCAAAGTACCTAGACTGGGTGAGCGAAGGAAGCCAACTCAGCTACTCTGGTTTCTCTTCCCACCCAAACCCGTGTGGGAAACTGGAGTACGAATACAATCTGATCCTTGTCATAATTTGTTCCGTTTCTCGCTCTCCATTCTGAGGAACCCCCTTTTTCGTAAAGTAACAAATGTTGTATGTATGAGGTCCCATTTTTTGCCAGATGCAGAGCACCCTGGAGATCTGTCAACTAACAGGAGTTGACGGCATCAGCACTCCAAAGGTTCAGACCCTATAGTGTATGAGGCCAGTACAGCAATTAAAAATGTCTAATATAAGAATGCAAATTGGGGTTACACTAGGAAATCTTATTTCATGCTAGCCTGAGGTTAAAGCAATTGATTTCTAAAATTTTCCTGAATTTGTGCCTGGAGATGGATGCCTTTTGTTTTAAACAGATTCTCTTTACAGTAAACTTTATTGGGAAGATTGTCACTTGTCCATCATAAAAAGTTTACCAAATTATAAATTCCTGTGTAGAAAATTATGATCCAAGCTCTTTTTGTCTCTAAATACTAAGTGAGAAAATCTTACATACATACATTCATATAATTAAACATACAGCCCCAACCCATCCCTTGGGAGTATAAACTTGGCAGAGTTCTAATCTCTTCACCACAGCTATGCCAATTTTCATCAGTTGAGGACTAGTCCATAGGCCCTAAATCTTCTTCCAGTGTGAATTGTCTGTCAAGCTTTGTATTGTAAACTGAGCCATTAAAACATGGAAAATTATTAACATCTCAATATTGCATACTGAAATTTCAAATACAGTAAAATGTGTAGGATTTAATACAGGGGTTCTCAACCCCTAGCCCACAGGCCTAAAATGGCCCGCGCGCAGCTGCTGCAGCCACACGCCTCCCTTCCAGTCCTGGACAGGGCTCCACGGGCTATGGGTAGGGCCACGGGCCAGCAGATTTGCTGGGGGAGCAGGGACATGGGCCAGCACAGCACAGCTGTGGGGAGTGCTGGAAGGCGAGGACAGGCCGGCATGGCTGTGGGATGTGCTGGCTGCTGGGGGTGGCCGTGAACAACAGGGCTTGACTGGGTGGGGCAGGGCCATGGGCTGGCACGGCCATGGAGAGAGGTGGGACAGTGGGCCGTGCTGTTGCTGGGGCCCACAGCCTGCCTTCCAACTGTCCCTGTTCATGGGCATCCAGTCCCCCCCAACCCCTTTTAAAAGAAAAAAAACCTTTCAATTTTTTAAAGTCTTTTTGCTTGAGGGCCACAAATACAATGTTTAGAACCCTGAAGGGCCACTAGTCTATTTAATATTTTTATTTAAATGTAATGAATTAATTATAATTAAATTTAATTTTGATTTAATTAATTTAATGCACATTTAATTAAATAGACTGGTGGCCCCTCAGGGTTCTAAAATTATATTTGTGTCGCTCGAGCCAAAAAGGTTGGGAACCACTGATTTAATAGGATTAGTGCTGTGTTTCCACACTTATTAAGCACAATGGGCCAAATTCAGACTTTAAGTGAGCAGGTGCAACTCCATGCTTTTCAACGGCATGGCATCTACTCACATCAGGCTTAAATGTGACCCAAGAATGTTAAAAATCAGAACTTTATTTAGCACAAACCTGTCTGGTTAAGTTAAAGGCCTGACCCTGCATTCCTTATCTTGGTGAAAGTATTTTAAACTCCCAATAAAGCTAATTGAAGTCTTGCTTGTGTAAGGAAGGCAGCACTGGACCCTGAATAATCAGTATGATACTTGCACATATCCACTCGTCCTCTTTTTTTAAAAAAAAATGCACTGATCTAAAGAGAGCTTCTCCTTTCATGTTCTGATCCTTTTATAAGGTGCTGCATGGTTCTCAGCATACAAGTCATGTTCTTGTCTGCAGGCAGTTCCATTGATATGGTTGACGCTTTCACTAATATGGTCTGACTGGGAATTCCCTTCATTAATGATCTGAAACACAAAAAATTTCCTTGAATAAGCATACGTTTGTATCAATTTCTAATCATGAACTTTGACATTAGGGTTAAGAAACTGCCTGATTCTCCTTTCAGAGTGCAACCATTCCATTCAGATCAATGGGGTTACTTCACTTTTACACAGTTGTATGCGCGAGGAGGCTTAGATTCCATTTATGGTATCTCTAAAGTAGGCTTTGGCATAGGAACTCCACCTTAATAGTCATCTGATGGGGAGGTTCAGTTATTGCTCTCCAGCCATTCTGGACCTCATCCGAAAACAAACATACAGAATATGCTCTTTAGGGAGTCTTGCAGGGCTCTCTGTAATATGCGTATTTTTAGTACACGAAATATTATGTATGTTTTATCCCAGGCTACCATTCCAGTCCATGGGGTCCAATCTCAGCTCTTCATATTTGTTCAGTAACAGGAGTTTTACAAAACAAACAAGAAGTCCTGTGGCACTTTTAAAGACTAACAAACCTATTTATCACATACTAGTCTTTAAAAGTGCCACAGGACTCCTTGTTTGTTTTGCTGAACTAGACTAACATGGCTACCCCTTTGGAAGGAATCTTACAGATTGCTTTCTGTCTTCTATCATAGAGCAGATTCTGATCTCAGTTACATCAGTCTAGATCGCTTACACCTATGCGTTTATGCTATACCTCCACAAAAGTCATTTGTATGTCCTTCTCCCCACACTTTTTTTTTTTTTTTTTAAAACAAGCCAAAAGGAAGAAAACATACTTTTCCCTTATGTTGTGTAGTTGTAGATCTTTCATTTCCTGTCCTGGCTCCAGATGCTTCTTCCAAAGCTGCGAACAAGCGAAAGTATTTAATGATTGTGTTTTTATTGCCAAGCATTGTCACTGTTAATAACTGCCCCCATAAAAAGTCTGGATGTCTGTTACTATGGAAATAGGACACTTGAATTACTAGCTACATATTTATTGCACAGAAAGATAATAACCTTAACTGAAGAAGTAATTAACCCTTTCTAGAAACCTCTCTTTGGAGAATAGTGAATTTATTACGATTAGTAGCCTGAGAATGGTGGGCATTTGGAGCAGAGGTGAAATTTACAAGCTTAGAACTTTGTACAGATCAGCTCATAAATAAAGGGCCTAATTTTGACTTCATTTACACCAGAGTAACCCCACTGGGCAGATACTCAGCAGTAGCCAAAGAGTACTCAATACAGATGAGGAGTAGAGCACGTACATGGTGAATTTATGCTTCAATAATTCTGGAGTTGTTTGGTACTGGGCCAGTTGCCTGGCACAGCACAGAGGGGTAGGAAGGATTGCAGGGGAGTAAAGAAGAGGAGAATATGACCCATCATGTTGAAAGTTGTGCAATGAAAAACCGAGGAATCCAATATTAAAAGGTCACTTTGAAAAGTTTAGCCATTTACTGATATATCCAACACCTGTGCAACCTCTGCAAAGTTAAAGGGCTCAATTCTGTGATGACTTACACCTTCTGCAATCCTGTTAACTTCAAAACCCTTCAGGGAAGGAACTCTTCTGCGCAGTATGTTAGGGGTACCACCGGAAATAGACGGACAATAATAAATGGGGTTGTGGCAGAAATGAGTGCAGGGTTTGGCCTTCCAGGTTGGCATAGATGTAAGTAAAGGGCCATATACATAGTTTATAATCAACTGCATTAAGAAAAAACAAACAAGTAGTCTGGTGGCACTTTTAAAGACTGACAAGTGTATTTATTGCATGAACTTTTGTGGGAGAAAATCCTACTTGGTAAGATGCTTGAAGATGGAGAACTTACAGAATGGGAGGAAAATAAATGTAGGGCAGTATAAATCATGGGATCAGGTCAGACTGTTACAGAAAAAAACAAAAAAACAACCCCCCCCCAATCTGTTTGAATCTAAACTGCTTTGATTTGCTGTAACAGTCTGATCTGATCCCGTAACTTACACTCCCCTGCATTTATTTTGCTCCCATTCTCTAAGTTCCCCATCTTCAAGCATCTGACAAAGTGGGATTTTCTCCCATGAAAGCTCATGCGATAAATAAATGTGTTTAATCTTTAAAAGTGCCACAGGACTCCTTGTTTTTTGCTGAACTAAACTAGCACAGCTACCCCTTTGGAACTTGCATTATGAAAGTGTATTAGGGTACAGCAAAGAGAACAGCTCTATCAAGGATGTGGAAATAAAGTTCTGAAAGCTAGCTTTCCTATGAATGTTTGCTGACATTTTCTGCACATTATGGCCAGGATTTCAGTGATTTTTAAAGGCATTTCCTGAATGTCATTTGGAAACGAACATGGAAGTATATTCTATAATGCTGGCATACCTGTGAGGAGCTCATCAATTCGGTTCACTACAAGCTCCGCATCTTTCATAGTGAAACACATGGGTGGCTTAAATTTCAGAATGTTTCTATGGGGTCCATCTGCACTCAAGAGGATCCGCTGTTCTTTCAGTCTGTGCAGAAAACAAATGATACATTGTGCCCTTAGATGCCTTTTTATATGTGCAACAGTGCTGAAATACAGGGAATTACACCTCCTTACACCATTTCAGGGTTTGGGCCACGGTCTGAGTTTTCTAATGCTAACCAAAGGGTATATTAATTTCCAGTTAAAGTTGTATGTGTACATCTGCTGGAGAAAAATCAAGGTTTTCAACCTCCTTAAGAAAAGGCTGGTAAATGGTTAGATAGAGATGGCACCAAGGTACTTCATGTATGGTCATAGAAGATAAATATTTACTTGTAGATAATATGCTGGGCTTCAGCTGTGGCAGGTGTTCTTTTTTGTTGATCCTTCACCAGATCTACTCCAACAAACAAACCAATACCCCTAGAATACAAAAGGAGAAAGAAGGATAAGAGCCACTGTCCAATAGTAAAACCCTTCTCTTGCACAGATAACATTGCTCCAACAATCCCAGCACATGAGTGATGTATGTTAAATATTACATGTTCATGTATTAAGTTCTTCAAGGCTATTTGTAGAGAGATACATTTAGCTGGCTTAATAAGATTGCTTTGTCAGTTAAAGAGGAAAAACTTCTCATCTCTTGTAGATCCAAACTACCCATAACTTAATTTGTCCTCTTTTATACCTACATCTTGGATTTTGATTTTTATCCACAACATGAATAAAAACAAAACCCAGGAAATTGTAGGGGATCAATTTTTTTGGATAATTTACAAGTAAACCCCACGCATAATCATTGCTTACAGTTTCTTCACTTTTGTCCCTATGTTCTTCACCTACTGAGCTAACAGAATAACCACTTCTATTTCAACCTTTTGCCTGGGAGCTTCTTGATGGTACCTGCAGTACCTACCTGACATCTCCTACTATGGGATGTTTTTCCTTTTGTTTCTTCAGCAGCTCTGTGAGATAATTTCCTACACATAGGGCATTTCCTTGGAGATCTTCTTTTTCAATTACATCGAGCACAGCCAGACCAATAGCACAGGACACTGGATTGCCTCCAAACTGAAGGCCAAGACAAATAGGAAAACAAAATGGTTGAAATTCTGTTCTGCCTCGATCCTTGGGGGTTTCACTAACACTTCCCAAGCTGTGACTAAAGTTTAAAGTAAGGGACTTTAGGCAATACCGTGCTTAGTGCATGCTTGGTTGCTCTGGAGGAAAATGGGATACAGGATCTTCCCTCCCTGGACCCTCTCACCACAGCCATGCAATGCAATGGGGTGCAGATAAGGTGTCCCTCCTCGGGTTGCTATAACAGGAATTGCCATGCTACATCAGACCTTAGGTCCATGTAGTCCAGTATCCTGTTACAGACAGTGACCAGTATTGGATGCTTCAAAGGTAGCTGCAAGAGTAGGTTGATGTGGTGAAATCTGTACTGTTCCCCTGACACCTAAAAGTCTCATCCTAACATTTAGGATAAAAAGCAGTTTAAGTCCCAAAACATGAAGTTTTATCTCCTTTTCAATACTCATTTTTTGCATTAACTATTGTATAACTCTGGATATCCTAGTGATCTCTCTCTCTCTCTGTGTATAATATATATATATATATATATATATATATATATATATATATATATATATGGTAGATTCAGAAGCTGTACAACTACTGGCCTGCATCACTTTCATTCTTTTGGTCCAACAACTGTGAGAGATAAAAGAATGATGCTATTGGGGCAATTGACCCACCTTCCATATGGAAAAGATATAATTCATGTTCAGTATCCCTCTATATATATGAGCTCTGAGGGACAATGTGAGCCATTATCTTCTACTGGACAGGATGCAATATTACGGTTCATTCTTTTAAAGAAGTTGATTATTTCAATCAACCCTGATGGTGTTTTTACTAATGTTCTTAGTGAACTGCATATACTGTATCCCAGTTGCACAATTCCACAGTCACATCTCAGAACCCTTGCAATCTACAGCTAAAAAGGAGTTGGTCTAAGTAATAGAACTTTGCTGCAGTTACTGGCAAGACTCAATCACAGTAGAGAATGTGGCAGACATCTGACCGGCAAGAAAAAAATCAAAGCTATGGTATTGTGATATGTGCACACCTCAATCTTTCTTGATACAGTGAACATTTAATTGCCTTTGAGAGGTAAAGAAATGAAGGGCCCCATGAAATTTGGGTTCTCAAGGGGAGCTGCTTGGTGCTTCATGCTTTTGAAAACCTGACCACTTCCTTTTAGGTGTCTAAGTGGGAGCAGGACTCTTTTTTGGAAAATCTGGCCCCAAATATGGCTGCTGAGTTTTTTTAAACTTGGGCCTTACAGTTCTCTAGCTCCATCAATCCAGCATCTTCTGCAAACACTGAATACAGACTAAAGTTAGTGTAGGGGGAAAAAAAGGAAAACTTTCATCTGGAAAGTTACCGTATTGAAATACTTCAATCCAGAGGCATTGAAGGCTTCAGCAATCTCTCTTGTTGTAACCACACAAGACATTGGATGGCCATTGCCAATTGGCTTTCCCATGGTGACAATGTCAGGTACGAAGTCTTTGCCTTGCAGCTGGAAACCCCAAAAATGTTCCCCAACTCGACCAAAACCAACCTGGACTTCATCCGCTATGAATACGCCACCTGCCTTATGCACAAATCTGAAAACAAAAGGAACAGTCCAAATGCCACACCACATAATTGGGTCCTAATTTTAGCACAAAGGAGAGTATGTTACAGAACTTTGTGATTTGATTCAATCCCTGCCCTGAGGAGCATACAATTAATTTAGAAGATTTCAGATAAAACCCCACAACTGCATTTTATGGTTGGTGTTTAAATTACTCCATTTCAAGTCACTTGTTTGCTTTTTAATGATACACATGTGGATTGTATTTTGTAAAGTAATTTATAACTAAAAATTCCATTGGACATGAGTTATGTAATGACATTTAAGAGGTGGAACAAAAACTAAGGACAAAAAAACCCTAATGGATTACTAGTATAAGCTTACAGCCTCAATCTATAACTTTGCGTAACTGCTCAGCTATACCCATGCCAAATATTGTACATACTCTGCCACTTTCTGGAAGTAGCCTGCAGGTGGAATTATTTGGCCTCCGCAACTCTGCATGGATTCAGCAATAAAGGCCGCAATCTACGCAAAAGAAGATGAAATAAGAGCAATGTTCCTCTATCTAGCCTTCACAAATAAGCTAACACTTACAGAAAGAAACTTTTGAAGACCTGGGTTAAGTTCATAACATGCTGGCTTGGACAGCTGTGGTTTGTTGTCAATGGCGATACCATAAGATTTCCATTGGGGTGCCCAAATTTGCAACACCGAGGGTCACATTGGCAGCCTGCCAGGAATCAAAGGGCCATGTCCAGGACCTAATCCAACAGCCACTCATCCTACTGGCCTCGGTGGGAGTTGGATCAGGGTCATAATGTGCATGTAAGTTTACACAGAAAATTCATTTTAAAAAACACATACTTATTGGTACTTGTGATATGCCCTAGTAGATGAATATAAATCGCTTAGTGTCATGGAATACCAGGAGTAGAAACCACTGGTGACCAGGAAAAGGGCAAACAGAGTTTGCATTTTTAGAAAATCCTGGCTGTGCTTTGGGCACCCCTGCCTCATGCAAATGACTAAACAAGAAATACATCATGGCAAGGCACTCCATAGAAGAAAATCTTATAAGTGAAGTAATTCCAGTTGCTAGGAATGAAAGAAGTAGTTATTCCAGATCAGGGTGGGCAACAGTAGTAGATCAAATACACTGGAACATGAAGTTTTATACAGCAGTGCAGCAGAGGCAGGTTTTACCCCAAATTTCCCATGAGCATCACCACAAGTCTGCTATTTAACAGATTGCCTCCCACAGCGCTTGTGCAACCCTCCCTGAGCATCAACAGGTTGCACGTGAGCTGGATAGCAGGTAGTCTTCCTGGAAACAAGGTCGAGCAGTAATGTGTAAAGAAGCGTACACTATATTCGAAGAGGCACACTACTGCCAAACAGTACGAGGCTCCCCATAGCATGTGAGACTTTAGCCTTTATCACAACTTGTCCTGCCACAGGTCTACGTCACCAAAACCTAAGAAGATATGCAAAAGGAGGGAAAAAAGGAGGAAGACAAGAAAAGAAAAAAACTGTCCGTTAGTCAAAAAAGGAAAAAAAAAACTGATGAAGAAACTAAAAGACAGCTGAGCTAATCCTTTGGGCTAAAAGGAAACTGATTCAATATTCACTGAAGTCTGTCTATTGGCTTCAGCAGGCTTTTAGAACAAACTCTAGTGCTTTTCAACAAAATTAGAATGACCCCAGGAAGCCTTGGGCAGCAGACATTCTACATAAAATTTTAGAGGTTAGGGGTAGTTGTTACATGGATTCCAAGCTACAAGGCTTAAAGTGCAATAAATTTATCTCAATGTGCTTGAATGGAATGGTGCATTTCCTTATTTATCTGTTCCAGGCAGTAGTTTTTCCTATATATTCTGTCTAGAACTTTCACCATTCTCTCTCATTAGGAATTGAAAGCTTGACTGTTTTTCAAAATCTTACAAAATAGTGAATTAAGCGCTTGGGATTTTTTTGCTCCTTTGAGTCTATTCTCCTTTTGATCCTTGCATATATATTTCATGGATAGTAATGGGAGTTATGAAAGTGCATCAAGGGGAAAATGGAAGTATTATAATATAAGCCCCATAACAGAAAAGTGAGAGCAGAAAGGAAGAGGAAATTGCACTGTATAAATGCTGATCTTTTGTCTCCTTTCCCCCCATTCTATTGCCAAGATATTGTTTCTTTACTAAACATGAACAGAATTACAGTGTTTCTACAGCTCACTCTACAAACCTTGTGCCCATTCTTCTCAGTTTCTTCAATAATCTTTTTCACATCATCTGCATAAGCACTTGCTGGATCTGGATGATCTTCCCTGTATTTTCCTCTGTAGATATCTGGTGCAGGAGCCTGAAATCATCAGAATTTATTTCAAATGCATGCCTCCTTGCAAGATTCATTTTCTATCGAACAGTTCCTAGTATTTTCATTAGGGATGTAACTGTATAGGAAAAAATACCACCTTTTCTCATACGTATCTGAATGTATGGATATTTTGAATTTCTGCCTTGACCTTCAGGTAGACTATTAGGAATTGAAGCTTGTACCATGTATCACAAGAAAGATACTTGATTTGAAATATGTATTTGCCTAATGTCTTCTCTTGCAGGGCCTAGGGGTGAGCAGCTTATAGGAAATACAGAGGCAAGTAAATGTTTGAGGGCAGAAGTATTCACCTTACTCAAACTTAACCCATTCAGAGAATAATCATATAGTCATTAGTCAGAGTGATGCTGATGCACTTTCTCCAATGGCAACCTTAGCAATCTTACAGGCCTTCATTTTTTTGAAGTGCCTTCCCTCACATTCAGCTCACAGCTACTGCCAGTTCCTGGACCCTGCGTTGTAACTCACTCCAGTTCTTACCATCTGCAAGAAAGGGTTTCCTTCCACAGGAAATCTGTGCTTTACTTTTACTGACTGGCTTCCTATCCTGTGAGAGAAGGTAGGCCTGCTGAACAGCTTTGCCATCCCCTACAAACTGAGTGGGAAGGGTTCCAAGGACCAGAGAGAAGTCAGTGGAAAGGAGAAACCAGCCTGGGGAATTTCATTAGCACAGAGCCCTGTAGAACTAGTTATAGAGTGAGAGGCCGTATCGAGTGATACATATTACTTTGGGCTACAGCTTTGCACCTAGGGGCTAACTATAGCTTTAACCAGGTGAGTGCTAATTACACAAAAGCTATTTACTGTTTTTGTTACCCATATACCATTACATTGTATCACAATTCATGAGCACATGTGAGAATTCAGCATCCAAGCTAATAAAAAGCCACTTCTTTCAAATCCAGCAGCAAACATTTCTGCTAAATTTAATCCTTGATATAAAATGACAGGAGTGTGTAGTCTGTCGGTTAGGAATAATTTAAGCTGGGCAAATAAAGCCAGCATTCAGGTAGAATTTGAAATGACTCGGGGGGGGGGGGGGGGGGAGAAGCCTACAACGTTCAGTAATTTATATGCAATTGAAAAAATACTCACCACATGCACAAAGTCTTTTTTGCCCTCCTTCCCCAGATGATTAAATTTATATGGACTAATGTCAATCAGAGATGAAAGGTGACCATGGTAAGCACTGCATGAGAGATGCATGAAAAATCACTATCATTAAGGTTTTAGAAAAGCAAAAATTCACAACTATGCATACAGAATCCAGAATATTAAAAAAAAGTACCGAGAAACACGAGGTTGGTGTTTGTGGAGGATGCACAAATTAATCTGACCAATCTGGAATCTAGTGAAGGCAGAAGGAGTCTTACTATTCACTTCAGTGGGAGCAAGATTGGAACCAATAAACCAAATTATCCCTGCAGTTGCAAGGACAGAAAAAGTTGGTGTCCCCTTAAGTCCACTTGTAACAGTGGCCCCTAGGATTTTGAAAGGATGCAGAATTGCTGGGAGCAAGTACACTTTGGCCACAACCCCTCCCACCTCCAGTGGAGCTATTCCACGAGAGCCCTTACATTTGGGATTTAGTAAATGTTGTCTGACTTTGGCAGGTCCTAAAAGATGGCTGTAAATCAGATAGTCAGGGACACAAGCACTCATTTGCTCAAGCAGTTAATTATGGAGGCACAAATTTTAGAGCTGCACCACATGGCAAAAGAGAAGCTGAGCATCAGTCCTTTTGAAAAGTTAGTTCTTAATGTTGTAGCACCTGCTTGGCCACTGTGAATCATACAGCATGTGTCTAGGATTTAAAAAAGAATGCCAGCATGGATCAACTAGTAACACTCTGACCCACTGCAAACCTACATATATGGAATTGTATGTTTTCTAGTTGAACAGTTGTCTCACAGGCAAAACAGCCATTGAATATAACTCTCTCGCAGTTTTACCTCCATAAGAGTGAGAGATCTGGCCTAATTTAGGATATCTACCATGGTACTTCAGCTTTCAGGCCTACCAAACTTTAGTGTCCCTTCAGATTTCAACTTGATGTTGTCAGATTGTGCCCCAAAACCTAATTATCATCACTTTAAAAGGAATCTTCTGTATTTAATTAAAATGTATGTATGAAGACAACAAAGCTGATCTTTCATGGAAATATTCCATCCAACTGTATAGAGTCCACCAGTAAAGATAGTGTGGCAGTGTCTAGCTGCATTCACATATGCTAATCTGAAAACTTACTGGTCAAGGGTGATCACATCTTGGTGTCCGCGATACTGCCGGGCCAGTTGTAAGGCAAGATCATTGGCTTCAGATCTGCAAAATAATAAACATATCAGAGGACAATACATGCTACAAAATGTTTATTGCAACACCAACAGGGCTAGGTGGTTAGCAAGCACTTCTCTGTAATTTTAATTTAAAACAGAAAAAGGGGTATGGAACTGATGAATACAAACCTCCAGCACAACGGGCTCTGTTATAGACATTAGAATGCTATGATTCAGAATATAAATACCACATTAAGAGGGAAAACAGCTCTTTGTATTATCAGCAAACAAAGAGATGCTTTATTCCCCTTGCCCTGATTGCTTGTGGGTTCTTTACCTCCCCTTTGCACGGATAATGGCACTCCACATAGCAGCCAGCAGTTGGGAAAACAATGCAACTTCCACGCATCTTAAAGTTACAAAATGTTGAGTAGCTTCCCAGCCTTTATATGAACCAGGCCCTACACAGTGCCTTGTAGCATCCGATGCCACATGAAAACCCAAATCTACTTCTTAATTCAGGCTCTCACTTAGCAAACCACTGGACAACAGGTCATCTTATAAAAAAATTTAGGTCATTAAAGAAGTCCCAAACAAAATATATCCTCTTTATTGGAATGTTGCCTCCTTTAAAATGTAGTACAGGCCATTTACACCAGTGATCCATTCGCTAGAAGAAGAAGCAGCAACAAGACTTATGAAGGGGAATACAAGTCAGTCTGGGACCATGTTATAGCAATGACTGAATAAAGATTTTAGGGAGTACTGAGATGTGCATGGTCCCCAGCTATGCTAAATAAACAGCTCCACTTCCTTTACTGGTGCATTGAGGCATCTATTTAGATCACGAGGACAGATATTGTGGTTTATGAATCTATTTGGACTGAAGAATAGCAGCATTTAACATTTTGTGTTAGAATGAGGATGCTGATTAAAACAGCATTAACACAAGGCCTGATTAACACAAGGCCTCTACAACAATCAATCAAAGAGAACTGAGTAAGTGTGCATGCTGAATTTCATTTTTGTGTTTTCTTTTTTCTTTTGATCCCTCTTGTTTCTGAATACAGCAGTGTAGGAGACATGGTATCAGTTCTTTCTGGTTTAGTCTCCTCTAGGCATTATAGAAAAGGATCATTATTGCATCAAAGCTTCCATATAATAGGTTAAATCTGGTCCTAAAGAAGCCAATGGGAAAGTTGTCATTGACTCCAAAGAGAGCAGGACTGTCTCTGCTAAAGACCAATCATATTAATCATTAGCGTTCAGGGCCTGTCTACAAAGCTAGTGATTTCTCCAGGAATTTATGCCAGGGATGAATTTGGTGTATCGTATACAGAGTAAAATGCATTTGAACATGTAATTTCTTTCAGTGAAGCCAAGAGTGTTGATTGAATACCTTGTTAAACATTTTAGTTTAGTTTAACCAAATTAAGTATTTTCCTATTATTTACATGCAGTTTGTTTCCTTTTTGCATAAGCTTGGCACAGAAAATAAAAACAGGGCTAGTCCATTTTACTTTTGTTTCGGGTCATTTTTACTTTCTTATTTTCACGCACCAAGACAATAAAGCAAGATAAGGGTAGAAAACAATACACAGGATGTTTGAGTCAGACCAAAATCAGTTTTTCCAGAGATTATATAGAAATAAATGTATATGGAAATGTTTCTATCACTTCTGTTCAACCCTGTTTTTCCCACAGTTTAAAATATGGGCCTAAGCTAACCTGACAGTGTCCTTGTTAAACAGCAATAAAGTAGTGTCAATGAAAAATCCTTCAGACATACCCAGAGTTCACAAAATAACAAATGGAGAGTTTCTCCGGCAGAGTAGCTGTGAGGCGCTTAGCGTACTGGACGAGGTTGTCATGCAGGAATCGTGAATTGGTGTTGAGCAGTTCCATCTGTTTCACTGAAGCCTTGATCACATCTGGATGGCTGTGGCCAACTGAACAAGACATTATTAATAATTACTGCTAGGTGATCAGTTATTGAACCACAGAGAGTGAGGGAGCCTCCCTGAATCTAGCACTGCCAGCTTGCCTGGAAGAGGGGTCTTCTGATTTCTAATTGGAATGACGTAAACTTAATCAATGGTGTTTTTGTACTTACCATGTGCAACATTGTTGATGCAATCCAGATATTTTTCTCCATTCTCATCAAACATGTACTGCCCCTGAGCACGCACTATCTTGATAGGGTCCTTAGCAAAGAAAACTTCACATGAAGGTCTAAAAAAAGTATAACATTATTTCAGCTTGCTCAAGTGTTGCCTTTCCTTAGAATTTTAAGAGAATTGATGAGCTCAGGGCTTAGCAAAACAAAAACTAAATCCCACATATTCCTGCAGTCATAGTGCAGGGAAAACTACCACTGCCTTCAAAGGTACCTTTACCTTCATATGGACATCTGGTGAACGCCAGAATATTTATTATATCAGTGAAGTGGCAAAGCTTGAAATACTAACGGCATGAAAGCTATTCAGTACGTTACACATAAATAATGCCATTTCTTCTGTGAAGTGACTGTGATGCAGACATGAATATTTTTTTTATACTATGTGGTTTAATGGATGGTCAAGTGAGGCCTGAACCAGCTCATTAAAATGACTGTAAAGGTTCCCATTGACTTCTGTGGGAATGGGAGCAGATCCTTAGTGAGGTTCTTTTCAAACCCCTGCTTTTGTATCTAAAGGCTTGTCTACAAGGGGACATTGAGGAAAAGTTAATCCAAATTCACTAAAGGAGTGAATGTGAAGTACATTCAACTCCTGTGTGGACACTTTCATTCAGAATTTTAGAGGCTAAATCTAATTAAGGCCACTTGGATTTTGAATAAAAGCAGCCACATAGGAGTCAAATATGATTTAATGCATCCAATTCAAAACATAGTTCGGATTAACATGCCTGTGTCCCCCTGTGTACAGTTTCCTGGGAGTACAATGGAATGGGCACCATGCAGTGTCCTCCAGTGTCTGGCTATGTTTGCCTGACACAGTCTTATTAATTTACACATGAAACTTAACTCTCTGGAAACAAGATTAATTTTTAAGAATTAAAAAAAAAAATGTATGGCCAAAATTCATTGCACAATGGTGGATTGTATTGAATTTGATATATATTTTAGGACAAATTACCAACACTTGTTGGTCTTAATTTTCAGAGATGCTCAGTACTTCTGAAAATCAGGCTTATTGTTGTTGAGATTTTTCTGGGCAAACTTTTCAAAAGCAGATAAACCCATTTAGTAAAGCACCAAAATCCCACAGAGTTTCAATGAGACTTTGGCTCCTAAGTCACTTTTAGGCACTTTTGAAATTTTTTCCCTTTTTTTTTGTTTTCCTTTTAGGGGCATACAACATTGACACATAGTTCAACTATACAGTTATATTCAGAAATATTACTGAACAGGGAAAAAGCATTTAGAAATCTTTTTATAGTGCTTACTTAACTTAAGAAGGAAGTGATTTTTTCTAAATAACAAAACTGTTATACTGAAAGTATCCTTGCTGTCCATGTTGTCTGGTGACTTGAGACAATAAAATTAATTGTGTACATGAACCCTAATTTACTCATAAAAGTTAATATGTAGTGTTCGAAATAATTTAGGGTCTGAAGTTCTGCCTGATCAAGAAGTTATCTAGGGACATCGTTCAAAGCTATTGCCCCTTTACTCTTGCAAATATACTGCCATAAGACAATTCAAAAATGCAATGGAGGGAATGCAGTAGACTGAACATTATCAAATATTTCTTTATTATAGTTTTTCAGTTAATAGTTGTAACTCCTTTTCATGAGATTCCCATGACTGTTTGCCTCACCAGAGCCTGAACCTTCAATCTGTACTCAGACAAGACTCCCAGATCACAAAATCTAGCACTTAGAGATGACTGGCTCTACTTGCTATATAATGACATTGATTTTTTAAGCATATTAAAACAATTAATGACACTATATGGACCTATGGAATCTAAACAAGTGAGCATTTTAGCAGTCAATATTAGAAACTCAGTGAGCATCTTCACATTTTTATATCTAACAATGTTGAATTAGTTTTTCACTTGGCAGGACCTAGTGAAATATTAATCAAGACCACATGCTCTGGAGGAAACCATATAATTTAACTTGTAGTAAATGATAAATAGGTATTGGATACACAGTTACAGGGCTACAGATAATATTTTCTTTCAATCCTGACTTAGATCACAAGAAAGAAAACAGTGTTGGATGGTCACATCCTACTTCCCATTATATCACAATTGCATAAGCTTGTCTCAGAAGAGGCTCAAGGGAGATATAACAGAGCTTCAGAGTTGTGTGGAAAACCTGCACCACAGCCACCAGGGTTAGGTTACACTCAAGACTATCCCTTTAATACCTCTGTTTTTCTGAGTGCTAAATTTGCCAAAGTAGTAACCAACTAATAGCATTTTTAAAATGTATTTTAGGCATTCTATCCTGTTTCACAGTTCTAGAGTGCTCACTTTTGTGTAAGCAGCCATGAAGTACAGTATATTAAACAAGTAAGTTTTGAGACTGAATTTGTCAGGAAGAGGCAATCAAGGTCTTAATAATCTGAATTAGATACTGAAAATCTGACCTTCCTCTTGTTTTTTATTTTGTTCACCCAGTTATCTACCCGAGGAGGTGCTGCCTTTGTATGATGACTTCATAAGTAAACTCAGAATTGTGTTTTGTACAGAAGGTACCCAAGGAAGATGGTTTCCTACTTTAAGCACCAAGTACGAAATACCTAAATTCCCTGAAGCCACAAGTTATCAACAAGATGAGTCAACCCTCTTTATGTCTGAGGTAGGTAAACTAAATTCCATGTCATTTTCACTGTGCATAAGACCTTTAAACCCAAGATCACATGCTAGATTCTGCTCTCAGTTACAGTGATAATCCAATTAACTACAGTGCAGTTACTGTGAATTTACATGAGTGTAAAAGAAGCAGGATTTGCCTTGTCTGCTTTGGTTTGAAACTTTATGTAAGAGCAGGTGTTGGCCAAAATTTCTTCTTCACATAACTATCACATAAAAGCACTATCCACTGGCTGATGCCCGCTCCACAGGTAGCTCTGTGTAATTTCTGGATTATGTAATTTTTCTAGCACTTTGGTGTTGTTGGGTTTTGGGGGGGTTTTTTTGTGTATGAAGTACTTCAGACTTGTAAATTGTTGTTATAGTGGCTTCCTGGATCATGGGGCCATTTCTATTTTAATCATCAGATTGTTTTGTGAAAATGCGTGTTCTCTGGGGGTGTGGGGGAAGAAGTATTAACATGTACTCTTAACAATACTAATTCTTTTTGCCATTTGTAAGGTCAGATATGTAATTAAGTCGGAAGCCCACCCGCTGATACCCATTCCATTTATTCTATCCATTTATTGCCTGGATTACAGCTGGAAAGGAGTATATTTAAACGTGACCTAGAATGGACTGTGTCAGAAAACATCCCCTAGAAGCAATAAACCCCAGATTAGCCTGGTTACAAAGTTCTTTTAACTCTGGATTCCAGCTTCTGCGGCAGAAGCCCTTCACCTTGGGGATCAAATATTGAAAATGTAGCAGCGCTTGGGGCTGGATCCCAGCTTGAGCCGAATTTAGGGAGAGACAGACAGACAGACACACACACACACACACACACACACACCCACACACCCACCCCCCCCACCCCTTGTTTTATATAACATCAGTGTAGGCTGGTTTACATAACAGCGCTCAGGGCTTACAGCCCCCCCACCCCGTTTGTATCGGTTTAGAAACCCCGAGGGCACCGCCGGATCCCAGCTCCGGGGGTGGGAAGGAGCACCGGGGCGATGCCCCAGCCGGAGCCCTGGCAGGAGGGATGCGCGGCGGGGCCGGGCGGGCACACGGGACGCCCCCAGCAGAAGCCAGACCCTCAGCCTCGCGCCCGAGGAGGCAGCTCCGCCTGCACCGCGTCCCGGGGCCGAGGCACGAGCCTGGGCAGGAGCCCGGTGCCGACTCCTGCCCCTGCCCAGCCACAGCGCCCTCGCCCCGCTCACCCGATGTGCCTTCGCCTCAGCTCCAGGGTCTCCGCTTTGCTGTACAGCTGGCTCATCCCGGCTCTCCCCCCTTCGCCCGGCTCCTGCCCTGCCGCCTCGCCGCCCGCCCGCCAGCCTGCCTTCGGCCCGGGACCTGATGGGGATGGGGTGGCACTACACCGGCACTTACTCTCACCTTCTTTTTATCCAGCCTCCGGCGCTGCCGCCTGCCAAATCCCTCCTCCTGCTCTGCTCGGCACGCCCTCTACTGCCGCTTCGCCCTGTCCCTCCTCCACACCCCCCTCTGCCCGCTGGGCCACTCCCGGCTCGTCCTCCAGGGCTCCAGAATTCCTCTTCTTATTCACTGCCCATCTCCTGGTCCCTCCACTGAGCACATAAACATACTGGCTGCTGGGTGAAGACCTGCTTCTCGGCTGATTTACTGTGGCTTGTTTGCCTGCCTCGCTGGGGTGCTGTGGGGATTCATTGCCTCCTTCCAACAGAGAGATCTGACCGCAGAAGTGCTACTTAAGTGATAAATACTCATGATAATTTGGCATGCCAGGTTGCAGCTCTTTCCCTGCTGAGTTTTTCAAGCATTGTCCTGCAGGACCCAGTATGTTGGTTTTCTGGCCAACTTTCCTAATGTTATACAGGGTTTAGCCAAAGATGACTGATAAATAGCCTGGCTTCTGTCTGACTGAGCAGTCATAGGTCAGCCTGCCTATCTGCTTAAGAAACTGCTGCAGAAACCCACAGGACATATTTGAGCTGTATTTTTAGATATACTGATCAAGGCTTCATAAAAAAAATGTAAACAGCATAATCTTGCCAACATCTCACCTGCATTTTTATAAAACTGCTTTATTTTTATAGGGGAAACTATACAAAATTACTTTACAGGGGACCCTTTAAAATACACACTGGACATTTGTAAATAGCACATCATCTACCCATGGTAACTACTTCAGTGAGCCATGACATTATTGCTGCAGCTTGCATATGTCTTTTTAGAAATGCTGCTTATCGAATGACTTTTGTTATGCACATCATCTTAGCTACAGACATAATTAATGGGGATCCCAGGGAAGTTAATTTAACTAAACCTGGAACCATCATTCAACCATCATCAATCCACCATATTTCAGCTATGTGCTGCCCAGAATCCATCCACTATTACAGATCCAGTATCTGTCAGAATGCTAGCTATGAGGCTGGGCAAATATAGAAGGTCCATCTTGTTGTTCTATGTTTTGTACAGTGCCTAAACTCAATGGGGCCCTGATCCTTGACTGAGTCCCCTTTGTGCTTCTGCAATTCAAATAAATCATCCTAATCTAGGAATCAGATTGCAGCCAAATCGCATTTTTCAATGGGAGGGATTTTCTTGTCACTGTAATAAACCACCTCACTAAGAACAAGTAGCTAGGTCAACAGAAGAATTTTTCTATTAACTTAATGCTGTCTACAGGGGAATTTAGATCAGTTTAACTACTTTTCTTAGGGATGTGTATTTTTCAAACCTCTGGGTGACATAACTGGATCGATCTAATTTCCAAGTGTAGACCAGTCCTAAGTCTCATTCTCTAGCTGTGATAGTTATGAGAGAAACTTTCAAAACCTGAGATGTAACTGATGCAGTAATGTCTGCTGAAGGGCTTGCCTATGATTGGAATTTATTCGGCATAGCTGTGTCTCTCAGGTGTGTGAAAAATCCAACCCCCTGGGAGATGAAGCTAGGCTGACTGATTCCTGGTGTGGACCACTTCTTAGGCCTTGTCTACCCTACGGATTGTTACTGATGCAAGTTACAGTGGTGATCAAAAAGCACTATAATTATAACCCCTGTTCCTGTTCACACAGCACTCATTCTGTTTGCAGTGTGTGTCCACATTTGGTATTCAAGTATCAATGATCAGAGTAATGCATTGTGGCAGCTATCCCGTTGTGCAACTCCCCACCTTCTGTAGCTGGGAGCTGTGGGAAGGAAGAGAGGATTGTAGTGCATCGTGGGTGTGGGCTTAATGTCCCATGATGCAATGCTTTCTGTCTCATCATTCCATAGATTTCTGACTGTTTTGCAGCATTGTTCAATGGTTCCTATTTACTGTGTACTCACTATCTCTGTCTGAAAGGATTAATCCAGCTCTGCTCTCCACTGTTGTGGTTATTGTTCTGAAAACATAATGGGTGGTCATGCAGAATATCCTGAGCTCCCAATCTCAAGAGGAATCTGAGGCGCCTGACCTACTGTGTGCCATGCAAACAAACAATGCCAGATTACTGTTTGCATTCACAGATCATCTGCATATGGTGCACTGCCACTTTTGGGCAGGGAAAACAAGAACTGAGCAGTGGGATAGCATTTTTATTCAGGACTGGTATAATGCACAGTAGCTGCTGAGCTTTCAAATGCACAAAGCCATCTTCTTTGGACTCTGTGTGGACTTGCCTCACCCTTCAGCAGAAGGACATCACAATGAGAGCTGTCCTCTCAATGGATAAGCACATGTCGATTTCCGTGTGGAATCTGGCAGCCCCTGATTGGTCACGAATCAGTTTAGAGTTGGAAACTCCAGTGTTCAGGCTGAGTTAAAGCAGGTTTTCAGGACCATTAATCACATTCTGCTATGAAAGTCAGCGAGTCTTAGAAATGTGCATGAAATAGTAGATGGCTTTGTAGCAATGGGATTCCCTAACTGTTCAAGGGCAATAGATTGCACACACATTCCAATTTTGGCCCCAGACCATCTTGCAACAGAGTACCTCAATAGAAAGAGGTACTTCTCTATGGAAATGCAGGTGTTAGTGGATCACTGTGGGTGTTTTACTGACATCAGCACTGGGTGGCCAGGGAAGGTGCATGACATAAGGATCCTCTGTACAGAAAGCTGCAAGCAAGGACTTTCCAGACCAAAAAAATTCCAGTGGAGGATATTGAAATGTCCATAGTGACCTTGGGAGACTAGTGACCAGTGTACCCCTTACTCCTATGGCACATGAAGCCTTACATAGGCAACTTGGACAGCAGCAAGGAGAGCTTCGATAACAGGCTGAGCAGATGCCTATCGACCATGGAATGTGTGTTTAGCAGATTAAAAGCATCCTGGTGATGCCTTTATGGCAGGTTAGATTTAAAAGTCGACTTAATTTGTAAGTGTAGATGCACCCTAGAAGACTGGCAAGAACCTCACGTGTTTGTGAAGTTGTATGTTCTTTGCTGTCTCTCCTGCAAGGCTCAGGAGGACCCCTGTGTCTACACTGGCCTTTCCTTAGTTCGACTTAAGCTGCTCCTTAAGTTGAATTAAGGAAAAGTTAGCTCGAATTAATAACACCTTGTTTTAATTCGAACTAGCTCTTAAGTCGACTTTATTAAGTCGAATTAAGCCAGTGGAGAGGCGGAGTAGTGCCTAGGCGGACCTTTTAAAGTCAACTTAAAACATTAAGTCGACTTAATAAGATAGAAAAGGGGCCACGTCTACACTTGAAAAGTTGTCAACTTTTGTTAAGTCGACTTAATAAGGTCCACTTTAAGTTGACGTAAAGTGGACCTTATCAAGTCAACTTCATAAAGTCGACCTAACTTTGCAAGTGTAGACATAGCCCAAGAGTGGGTCAGGGAATATATGACGATAGGGGGAGTGACTCAAATAAAGGGAAAGAGACTGGGCCCCAGATACATTTGCACAGGGCCTCACTGCATGGCAGTATGCTGTGGTAAACCCAAATCTGGCTTAGGTCTTGATCCAAGTCATGTTGTACAGCCTTTTTCTCTCACCTCCATTTCTAAAGCTGCAAAACAATGATGTATGGGTCATAATGGGATGTGACAGACAAAGCTCAGGACTTGCACATTTTATACTGACCTAGTTTCAATCCTTTTATTAAACCGATATAAACAAGATAGCACACCCAGACATTGTTTCACTGCTTTTTCATGAAAACGAGTATGTGAAGGAATCTGAAAGGAAGCTGTAAGGGCATGTGAGGACAAGCCACTTTCCTTCTCTATCGGTGTCTGCCCTCTGTTGGTAAGAAGTGCACATTAGAATGGTGGGATGAGTTTCAGCAGAATACAGATGGCAAGAGAAGGAAGATTGTCAGTAGAAATCCCTTTGGGAGAGCGTTGGTATGGGAACAATAAGCTCCAGCAGTAAACGTCAGGTAGGAGCTAGAAATAGATTGTTAGGGAACAGCGGTAAAGAAGGCTTTACGTGGCCCTGCAGGGCAGAAAGGCAATCAAGAAGCCTCCCAAGCTCATAGTCATTGCACTACTATCGTGCCTGACCAACCTGATTTCCTTCTATGATGAGATGACTGGATTTGTGGATGGGGGAAGAGCTGTTGACGTGGTATACCTTGACTTTAGCAAGGCTTTTGATACAGTTTCCCACAGCATTCTCATCGGCAAGTTAAGGAAGTATGGGTTGGACAAGTGGACCGTAAGGTGGATCGAAAACTGGTTAGATCAACAGGCTCAGCGGGTAGGAATCAATGGCTCGATGTCTGGTTGGCAACCGGTAACGAGTGGAGTGCCCCAGGGGTCGGTCCTGGGGCCGGTTCTATTCAACATCTTCATTAATGATCTTGATGATGGAATAGACTGCGTGCTTAGTAAGTTTGCGGATGACACCAAGTTGGGGGGAATGGTAGATACTCTGGAGGGCAGGGACAGGATCCAGGGAGACTTGGACAAATTGGAACACTGGGCTGAAAGAAACCTCATGAGGTTCAACAAAGACAAGTGCAAAGTCCTGCACTTAGGATGGAAAAATCCCATGCACTGCTACAGGCTGGGGACTGATCAGCTAAGTAGCAGCACTGTAGAAAAGGACCTGGGGGTTATGGTGGACGGGAAGATGAATATGAGCCAACAGTGTGCCCTTGTTGCCAAAAAGGCCAATGGCATATTAGGCTGCATCAGTAGGAGTATTGCCAGCAGATCGAGGGATGTGATAATTCCCCTCTATTCGACACTGGTCAGGCCGCATCTGGAATACTGTGTCCAGTTTTGGGCTCCCCACTACAGAAAGGATGTGGACAAATTAGAAAGAGTCCAGCGGAGGGCAACAAAAATGATTATGGGACTGGGGCACATGACTTATGAGGAGAGACTGAAGGAAGTAGGCTTATTTAGTCTACAGAAGAGAAGACTGAGGGGAGATTTGATAGCAACCTTCAACTACTTGAAGGGTTGCTCCAAAGAGGAGGGAGCTAGGCTGTTCTCGAGGGTAACAGAGGACAGAACAAGGAGCAATGGTTTCAAATTACAGCTGGGGAGGTCAAGGTTGGATATTAGGAAAAACTTTCTCACTAGGAGTGTGGTGAAGCATTGGAATGGGCTATCTAGGGAGGTGGTAGAATGTTCATCTTTGGAGATTTTTAAGGCTCGGTTAGACAAAACCCTGGCTGGGATGATTTAGTGGGAGTGGTCCTGCTTTTTAGCAGGGGGTTGGACTAGATGACCTCGTGAGGTCCCTTCCAACCCTATTATTCTATGATTCTATACTTCTTCCAGAATCAGTGCATTAGAGCAAACAATCTGCTCCATCCTAACGGATGGAACATATTATGCATACCTCCCCTATGTTAGCACAGAGCAGCCACAAAAAGATTGTGATTCAAGCAGGTACAATCTCTCCCATATTCTTGCTGGGATGGTGGACTCTGCATTCCTCCCCCTGCCCACAAGGCTGTGCTATAAATGTCATAAACTAGCCCTCTGTGATTCAGTGGATGGATACAAGTGCCTTAAAAAATAAACCATATATGCTCCATTTTGGCACCCCATTTTTACCTTTTTCTTTGGATAAATTTTTCTTCAACACCTTTTTTTTTTCTTTATTTTTTGAGGAATGTGCAAAAGCAAATGATCACAATGTGATGAAAAAGACATTTGAATAAATGACACAGTTGTTTCTACTGACATCAGGAGTGCTAGAGAATACAAACATGCAAGTCCATTCCATATCAAAAATCAGAGCCTACCCAAAGGAAAGCAAGATTCATCATGAAAGTAAGGATGAGCTCTCACTGCAATGTTTGTGCAATTGTGACATTGTAGCTTCTGAGCTCCATAAAATATGAGAACAGTAACTAGCCAAGCAGAGTTCACTGGTCTTAAGAAAATTATTGGTTAGGGTTTGCCTACACGTGGAATTATTCCAGATTAACTCTTCCTGTCCGTGTATGGATGGACGCCTTTTGTTGAATAAATATTAATCCAGAACAGTTCATCAGGAATAGTTAATCTTCGTTAAACTCATACTGTATTTTATTTCAGAATAACTCTCCTGTGTAGACAAGCCCTTGGAAAATATATTATGTAAATAATGGACCATATATATCCTAAATGGCCTAAAGCCTCATGTGAAGCCACCAGTTTCAAACGTACCTCACCCAACACATAACAATATACACAAGTTGGGCCTGAGCCTGACACTAAGCAGATTAATAGGAGCTGGAGAGCCCAATTAAAGCACCAATCTATATCTAGAAGGTGGCCCAGGCATGAATGTAGATGAAGGTCAACAGGGGAATGAGCTGGGTAGTGAGGAAGTCAAAATGAGAAGGGAGTAATAGGGAAAAGTATGTAGCTGGGCAGCTAGAGAGTGGAGCAAAAGCCTAGAAGGTGAGGCAGACATACAGTAAATCCAGAGAGATGCTACAGAAAAAGATCTGAAGATGGCCAAGTTAGGAAGAAATCCACAGAGACAGTGAAGAGTCTGAGGTAGCAAACCTTAGCTGCTCACCACAGGCTCCCTGTACTGGAACCCTGAAGAGGAGGACGGACTGACCTCCCCTACTATCTGTTGGGAAAGGTGATGTGGAAGCACACTGACATAATGGCAAGAAGGACTACAGAGTCTGGAACCGGGTGGGCATCCAAGGAGAAAGCCCAGGGAGGTGTCGTTCTGCACAAGAGTGGGAGAACAACCCTGCAGAGACTCGGAAGGGGTGAGGCATCTGCGGAGTATCTAGCCTAGGAAGGAGTGAAGAAGTGTGTTAATTTAAATTTAATTTATTGTATTCCTTGTTTACCCTAGAAGGGGTGGGACTAAAGGTCACCAGTCTGGAAGAGTGGAGTCCAGAGAAAGGCAGACCACTGCAGGGCCAGAGGGGCTCTTTTCCGAAAGTGCGAGAGAAGAATGTGCTGTTGTAAGAATAAACCTTGCTATGAGGGGGTATGCCAGAGGTGAGTCAGCTCTTCTATACCTGGAAAAGCTTCAGGTTTACTAAGGCCTTTTTATATGGGAAAGCTGCCCTGGTTTAATTTCAATCAGTTTTTAAATCAGTTTAGTCCAGTGGTTCCCAACCTTTTTGACTTGAGGGCCACAGATATTGTTACAACCCTGAAGCCCTCCCCCTGTCCTCCCACTGCAGCCAGACAGAAGGAGTTCAGCAAGGTGACTGCCTCCCTCCTCACTAATCTCCTGCTCTTTGCAGCATGGAAACTGCATGGCCTGTAGCCCCATATGCTCCACCTGGGTCCCTAGGCAGTGGCTCCTTTCTGCGGCCAGGTGGATGGGAGATCAGTGCTCCCCTCCCCCAGCTCCAGCAGGGATACCAGCACCTAGGCCCCCAAGTGGAGAGCTTTTATGTGCTCCCTGTTGCAGTCAGGGAGAGGGGACTCCTGATCTCCTATCCCCATGGCTGCCGCAAGCATCATGCACATGTCTTTTAGCCCTGCAGAAATGTGCTCTCTCTGGCTATGTCTACACTTGTAATTTAAGTCGACTTAGTGCGTCTACACTTAAAATTAAAGTCGACTTAAAGGGGAACTTAGAAAGTCGACCTACAGCATCCACACTGGACGCCTAGGTCGACTTCTAGGGGCTGGGGGACCTAGGGCAGGTCCACGGGGCAGGGAGGGCACCCCTTGCCCAATGCCAGGGGGCTCAGCCTTTTCCCCATTGTGCATAGGTACAATGGGGCAAAGGGGGTCAGGGACCCTGGCAGGGCATAGGGGCAGGGCATGCCAGGCTCCCCCTGTGCCCCCCCCCAGCAGGAAGGGCATTGGTGTAGTCCTGGGATAGCCCTAAGTTGACTTAGGGCTACCCCATGTCTACACTGGCTTAAGTCGACTCTAGGGAGTTGACTTAAGCCTTAGGTCGAATTTAAAGGAGGTGTTATAAAGTCGACTTAATTTTAATTAAGTCGACTTTATTTTCCTTCAGTCGACTTAAGCAAGCTGTAGTGTAGATGCAGGGAAAATTAAGTTGACTTAAGCAAGCTTAAGTTGACTTAATTTACAAGTGTAGACGCAGCCTCTGAGTCCTTAGGCAGCAGCTCCCTATTGGGAGGAGAGTGGCGGACCACTTCGTAGCTCCTCTGGGCCACTTTTGGCCACCAGGCCACAGTTTAGTCAAACAAACCAGGAGTCCTGTGGCACTTTTAAAAACTAACAACTTTATTTATTGCATGAGCTTTCGTGGCAGAAAATTCCACTTCGTCAGACACTTTGAAGATGGGGAGCTTACAGAAGGGGAGGAAAATAAATGCAGGAAAGTGCAAGTCATAGGGTCAGGTCAGGCTGTAACAGCAAATCAGAGCCGTTGTTAAGATTCAAACACTGGGGAACAGCACATAGAGGAAGGTGACGTCTAATCACCTGCTGTAATGAGAAAAAAAATCTGTAGTCCTTGTTTAACCCTGAGGAAACAGAATCAAATTTACATATAAATTCCAGTTCTTCAGTTTCTCTTTGAAGCTGTGATTTGTTATTCATTTGTTTGAGCACAGCTATTAACAAGTCATCAATGGAGTGAGCAGGGAGATTGAAGTGTTACCCTATTGGTTTTTGAATGTTGCGATTTCTGATGTCAGACTTTTGTCTGTTTATTTTTTTGTGCAGAGACGGTCTTGTTTGTCCAATATATAAGGCGGGGGGGGGGAGGGGGAGGGACATTTCTGGCACATGATGGCTTAAATCATATTGTTGGACAAGCAGGTAAATGAGCCCTTAGTGGAGTAGCTGCCTTGATTAGGTCCTGTGACGGTGTCTTTTGTGCAGATATGTAGGCAAAGTTGGCAGGATGGTCTGTTGCAGGGATATGTTCCTGCTTTAGTGTTTCTGTTGTTGGGTCTGTAGTTGCTGGTCAAAGCAGCGCAAAGCTTTGTGTGAATACTCTTTTCCCAGTTTAAGAAGCTTATTTTGGGTTATCTTAAATCTGTTCCCAACTGATTTCCAATTAATTGAATAAAGCCCCTCAACTGGAAATGTGCCCCCACAGAGAAATTTGCAGTGGTTTATAAACGGAAAATGGACATAACTTGCTCATGCCAGTGAGCTCTAGGGTTGGAGTCTGAGTATTAAGTATGATCCAAGTTTTTACAAACTAGCTGGTCCATTCTCCGCCAGATATTTTGGGCTCATTTGAGATGTCAAATTGTAACTGCTCCAGCAATACTGGTATGGTGTGGAGGGGGTATATGCTGTTTTGGTTCCCTGGCAGAATAGGCTGTGGAGAAAATGTGCTGAATCAGTGCACCTCTGGAAGTGCTGGCCATACCCCTGCCCTGACCAGTGCTGCCTCATGTTAGTGCTATGCACTTTTCAGGAAACACTTTCCTCAAGGGCAAGAACGTTGGCTACAACTTGTTTGAAAAGTTCCAAAGGGGGAGCTGTGTTAGTCTAGGTCAGCAAAACAAACAAGGAGTCCTGTGGCACATTGTTAATCTTTAAAAGTGCCACAGGACTCCTTGTTTAACTTGTTTGAAGACTTGCTGCCTTTCTTGATCCTAAATCCAATCGGAGGTGTCACTGAAGATGAAATTGATAGTGCCAGAGCCTGACAACATCTAGCAAATCAGAGAAAGATCCTCAAAGATGTGGCAAAAAACATAACTATTTAGTGGACCCAGTGCTTTTTTTCTGCCGGAACGGCGTTCCGGCACCTTTTTTTTCCCGCCGGTGCTCCCTCCCAGCTGTGCAGGCTGGGCCGGGCTGGGGAGATTTAAATCTCCCGCCCTGAGCATGCGCAGTTACAGCGTGCTCAGGGCGGGAGCGGACTGGCCGGCAAGCAGCTCTGCCGGCCGTCCCTGTAGTTCCCAGCCTCCGACCAGGTAAGGGGGCTGGAGGGAGGCCTGGAGAGGGGTGGGGGGACAAGGAGACGGGCCGGGTTAGAGGGGTGGGGACAAGGAGACGGGCCGGGTTGTGGGGTGCGGGGGACAAGGAGACGGGCCGGGTTAGAGGGGTGGGGACAAGGAGACGGCCCGGGTTAGAGGGGTGGGGGTGGGGACAAGGAGGGACCCCCGCGCAGGCCGGCAGCCCCCACCGCCCCCTCCAGACCCCCGGGGCTGCTTCCTTTCTCTTCTTTCTCTTCCTCTTCCTTTCCTTCCTTTCCTTTTTTCCCCCTCTTCTTTGTCTTCCTCTTCCCTGCCTTCCTTTCTCTTCTTTCTTCCTTTCCTTTTTTTCTTTTTCTCTTCTTTGTCTTTCTCTTCCCTGCGTTCCTCTCTCTTCTTTCTTCCTTTCCTTTTTTTCTTTCTCTTCTTTGTCTTCCTTCCTTCCTGCTCTTTCTGTCTTTGCTTCCTTCCTTTCTTTCTTTTTTTCTTTGTCTCCTCCTTCCTTCTTTTTTCTTTCTCTCCCTTCTTTTTTAAAACTTTTTAAAAATTAATTTTAAATAAAAACCTTTCTTAAAATTAGATTTCAATTCCAAATTCATTCCAATTAAATTAATTAAACACAATTAATTAATTAATTCTATTTACAGTCACTTTATCTTCAATTAATGCCTATAATTTCTGTCTTGTGAGTTTTCCCCAAAAATTTATTCTGAAAAAGTTTTTCACACGGCTTGAAAATTTTGCACACAAGCCACCAAACCTAGAGGGAACATTGGCTACTAGTTGCGTACACAACAGCAGGCCAGCAGGCTAACATCGGTCAGTCCCACACTCTGGGCCTGGTCGGAGCCCACAGCACCAACAAAAAGTGTGTGGATGCATTACTGCCTGCCACCCAGTACCCAGAAACACAGGCCAGCAGCAGACGTGATAGCTACGCATTCACGTTTTTTTCTAATTATAATACGGCCCCCCAACAGTCTGAGGGACCGTGAACTGGCCCCCTATTTAAAAAGTGTGAGGACCCCTGCTGTAAGACCTCACAGGTTGTCTTTCAGTATATTAGCGGCCTGCATAGTTAATAAAACTTAACAGTTTTTACCTTGTATTTTTATTTCTTTGATATATTCAAAAATTTACTGTTTACTGCACTATTTTCAGTGTTATTTCTTTATGACACGACGGACATCAATAGGAGTTCCGGTACCTTTTTTTTTAGAAAAAAAGCACTGAGTGGACCCGATAGTGCTCCATCAAACAGCATGTGCCTGTTCGTATCTTGGCATTTACTAGAACAGGCCCAGAACTTATCCCTGAATAACCTCAACGGATGAGCCTTTTCAGCTTGACTATTCTGATAACTATTCTCTGGGAGTGATTTTTCCAACCACTTATGCTCCCACTTTATAGTAGCTCCATCTAGGATGTATTCCCTAGTTTGTTTGAGAAGGTCATGCGAGACCGCATTGAAAGACTTACTAAAGTCAAGATATACCACATCTGCCACTCCCCCACCCCATCCACAAGGTTTGTTAGGCCTTGTTTATACTAGGAAGTTTGTCTCCATTAGATATAGCTACATACAGCCACCACCACTATAATTATATATATAATTATAGTGGTGGCTGATGTCCACGCTGCTATCCTTGGGTTAGTGAAGTGCGTCCTCACCAGGACCACTACCACCGACCTAAGGGGCAGTGTGGGGGGAGCTGAGAGAACCAAGCTCCTTGTGGACTTCGCCCTCCACCCCCAGATTCCAGCTAGTATGTGGGGACTTCCCCACATCCTGGCTGCAGCCTCCAGCTCTGAGTGGGGTCACAGCTGCCTGCGCCGGTGCTCGCAGCCCTGCAGCAGCTGCCCACGGCTTGCGGACGGGCCCCCGTGACAGAACACAGGCAGGCTGCCAGCAGCAAGCTGGGGCACAGGAGGCTGCTGCCCAAATGTGAGCCTGGACAATAGCTGATGCAGCCCCACTGGGAGCCCAGGACAGTGGCATCAGTCCATGGCTTGCTCGCCTGGCTGCCAATGGGATGGCAGCTGCCCACAGCTTGCTGGTATTGAGGGCTTGCAGCAGGGCTGTAGCCTCCTGTGCCCCATTTGTGAGCTGGCAGCAATCTCCCATTTCCCCTCTGGAATCCCGGGGGTTCCTCGTGTCATGTATTAAGATCAAATAATGAGCAATAGACATAACAGGCTTTAACGTTTCCTTATTGGGCTTTATTCAGCATGTCTGGCAAGGACTGCAAGCAGACACGCACATTTACCTAGCACTTAACAACCCTCCCATTTATCACTATGGCAACCCCCAATGGCCCCAGTAACCTGGGACACCACACCTGGGTTCCTAGCCTTGTGCAGCCAGCGGCCCTGCTAGCAGCCTGGGTACACCAGCAAGGTGTGGGTGTGAGCCTTGGTGTGGGTGGCTCCCGCAGTCAGGGCCGTCCCGTGGGGGGAGCGGGGCCAAGGGCCAATTGGCCAAAGTGGGGCCCCGCCCTCATGCCGGAGGGGAGCGTGGTGGGCCAACTGGCCCGCTCCGCCCCCCCAGAAAGCCGGCCCTGGGCCGGGAGGCCGAGGCTGCCGGCGTGGGAAGCTGGCTCCGGCCCAGGAATGGCCCCGGTTGCAGGGGGGGAGCCGGCTACAGCCCCAGAGGCTGAGGCCACCTGCGGGTGGGAGCTGGGTGGCTGACGCTGCCTGCTGGGGGGTTGGAGCCGGCTCTGGTCCCGGAGGCTACCTGTGGCAGGGAGCCGGCCGTGTGGGGCAGGCTGGCCACATGCTCCGCCCCTAGGACTGGGGGCAGGGAGGGCCGGCCCAGGGGCCGGGCATAGCCCTCCTGGCCTGCTCTGCTGCCTTCGGCTCGGCAGCGGGGTGGCTGTGGGAGGAGGGGTTGTGGTGCGTGTGGGTCCCGCACTGCCCCGCTGGGAGCAGGACAGTGTGGGGCCCACGTAACTGCAGGGCCCGGGATGATCACCCCGTTCGCCCCTAGGGACAGCCCTGCCCGCAGTCCATGGCTTGCCAGCATCCTGGGCTGCCAGCAGAATGGCAGCCCTACCTGTGCCTTGCAGGGGACTGGGTCTTTGCAGAGGGGCTGCAGCCTCCTACCCTCCAGCTGGGAGCATGGTGTTTCTGGGCTCATAGCTAGTCTGGCAGCCAGAAGCCCAGCTAACAGAGCAGTAAAATTTCAAGTATGAGATCTTAAGGGACACAGTGTCTACACTAGTTCCAAAGGGGGAGGCATGTTAGTCTATTGCAGAAAAACAAACAGAGTCCTGTGGCACTATTAAAGACTAACAGATTTATTTTGTCACCCTAACTCTTCAGGCAAAAGCCCCCTGTCTCTCGTTGAGGTGGTTTTATTTTGTCAGCAGAACAGGGCAATATTGTCAGCAGTTAGGTGACTGTAGTGTGTACACTGAAGTACTGAATTACTTTGATAGCAATTGTTAAACTATTGATGTTTCTCTGGTCAAAGGACAGGAAAATGACCAGAGTGTTAACCTGTGAGTACATCTGAATATTTTTAACTGTTTATGGCAGGGCTGATGCACAATATTGTTATCCCCATTTAGAGCTGAGTGGTTAGCCAAAAATCAGAGTCCTGTGAGTTGTTTCAAATAGGAGAGGAAATTGACGATGGAACTCAGTACGTTGTTGCAATCCTACTTGTTTAGAAAGGATTACAAAGTCCTGCTTTTTCTGAATATAGGAGAAACTAAACAACAGAGGTGTTTCTTTGCTCACAGACAGTTACAAGCCACTTTTAGCCAGCACTCAGTCTGACTAGCTCATAGGTTTTTTCTCAGGGCCATTCTCTCAGGGCCATTCTCTACACTAGCAATTTAGTTTGACTTAAGGACTCTTAAATCGACCTAAATTACTCCATGTTCACACTGGGCTTTCATTAAGTCGACTTAAGAAATTCCTTAAGTTGACTTACTTAATAAAAGCTTCAGTCGACTTAATAACTAACCCTCCTTAGGTTGACTTAAGCCGTAAGTCAACTTCTTAAGTCGACTTAAGGATGGTGTGGAAGGGGAGTAGCCTTTAAGTTGACTTAATGCCAGTGTGGACACCTATGTCCAATTTAAGTCGACTTAATGAAGTTGACTTAAAAGGAGCCACTTTGTTAAGTCGACTTATAGTCAACCTTATTAGGTTGACTTAACAAAGTTGACTTAACTTTTTCTAATATAGATATATACTCAGTGCCTGCTCAGTTATCTCTTTGGCTTTCTGCTCCTCTTCTGTGATGATGGTTCTTGCTGCCTCCCTCTCACTGACACACTGCTCCGATCCGATCAATATCCTGCCCTGGAGTTTGTTACCAGATCACAGAGGTTACCAGCCTCCTTGGGTTGCAAGGCTAAATCCTACTCCAGCCTAACATGTGACTTTGTTTTGCATGGAGGCCCTAATTTTCAAATATCTACTCCAAGAAGGAGCTCAGTTGCTTTACATTTATACTGAATGAAAGGGGGCTGATTCACGCACCAGTCTCAAAGCTGTCTTATCCATCCCTTACCAGTATAAAGAAATAGGGCCTGTTCTCACAGACTCTAAGGTCAGGAGAGACCAGTATGGTCATCTAGTCTGATCTCCTGCACAATGCAGGCCTCAAAACCTCACCCACCCACTCCTGCAATAAGCCTCTAACCTATGACTGAGTTATTGAAGTCCTCAAATCATGATTTAAAGACTTTAAGATAGAGAATCCACCAGCAAGTGAGCCATTTCCTATGTTACAGAGGAAGGTGAAAACCCCCCAGAGCCCTGTTCTGATGCGCTTCGGACTTCATTGGGCTCTGGATTGGGTCCATAGTGAGGTAGATGTATACATTCCTAACCACCTGAAAGGAAAGTGCACAAAGCAGTCAACTTCAAAATATGTGTCCTAGAACACTCAGGAAAGGAATGAAATATACAGGTTGAAATATTGAAGAACTGAGAACAATTTTATAATAAAGGAAAAGCATGACATCTGCTCAATGAAAGCGCTCATGAAAGCACCTGCATGTGGCCTGCACAGTAACCTGTCACAAGACTGTCTTTTCTGACTCCGTGCAGCCTCTTCGTTCTTCCTTTTCAATTATCTATCCTCTTAAGTCAGGAAGCATTAAGGAGTGATTGCATACTACCTATGCCTAGAGAGAATTATTGTGCTCTACTATTGCCTGGGAACTTACTTTCATGAAGATGTCTTTTAAACTTGTTTTACCTGTTCATTACTTAACCTTCAAGGTGGTTTCTTTTGCTTCTGTTACCCTAGTATAGTTAAAGTTTGGTCGATCTCATCTGGCTATTCAAACTCTTGCAGTGTCTCCCATTCAATGCTCCAGTGGAAAGATGCAGCTCTCTTGCCTCATACTGAACCTACTCAGTTATAAAATCCTGTATTTTTATCACTCATAAAAGCCATTTAGTTTCTGTGGCTTTGTAAAATAGCAAACATGTCTGTAACTGCTATCCTTGCTCATAAATGGCTAATCCTCTTTTGACACCCTTGTAAACAACTTGCGTAAGTGACGTTCAACAGCAGTGAATACCACAGGGTACTGCTCATATACTCTTAATTTACAAGCTCTGGGAATTTTGTTTCCATAAAAGCATTGATGTTCTGAGGGACACAGTACTGCTTTATTTTCCTTTTTTTCCCCCACAGTGGTGCAGACTCACCCCAGAAAGCTTAAAGAGCTGGGTCCAGGGCAGAAGCAAAGCCTCCAGGAGTGAATTAATGCTGCTGCTGGATAAGAAGGGGATAGAAAATAAATATATAGGGTTGGAAGCTGCAGGCTGTCAGGAACTAGCAAACATCACTAAATAGCAGAAAAATAACACTGATTTTTTTACTTGTTTAAAGTTTGTGTAGAGGGACAAATGCAAGATAATGGTAATTACATTTCGTAAATGACTCTCTCCTTTATTAGTTAGTGCAGTATAGAGTAGTACGTTGCTTCTGAGAATGATTTGAAACCGTCAATACAACAAAGTCCCTTATGAGCTTGGCATCCTTTACTGCTTATGTGGCAGTATTTTTCCAGTCATTCATGTGGGAAAAATAGGCCAGCGACACAAGAACACTCTGTTTCCTCAGGGAAACTGTGGCCTGCTGTCATTTGTTACCAAGGCTTTTTGGCCTCTTTCTCTTTTTTCTTAGCTTAGTCCTGATGAAAGATTTCAGCTATTAATGCTGTCAGTGGGGCATCTTCTACTGATTGCAATAAAGACTATGTGGATGACAGCAACAAACACAAGCAAAATATAAAAGGGATCAAGATAACAAAGAACACAGGCAGAATAGTGAAGTGGAAAGTCCATGCTATTGCATAAGGAAAGAAAGCAACCCACCATTATATCTGAAACCCAGATATCCAGTGGGAAGGAGGAAGCTGTTGGGAAGCAGTATTGCTGAGGAGTTTGGGAATAACAATAGACAGTAGGTTAGATCTGAATTTGCCATGCAATAAGAGTGTTTTCTCTGTTCAGGGTTTTAAATTGTTCTATAACAAATAAAGTGCAATTTCACGCTGGACAATGACTGTATAAAAATAGGCCCTTTCAGTCTGCAGATCTGCTCAAAATCATCTCTGCTTGCTCCTAGAGAAAAGCAAGTTTGGTTTTGCAAGGATAACAGAAGCGCATACAGCTTTTCTCTTCTGGCTTGATCATTGTCAAGGTTAATTTAAGCTTTATCTCCATGGGGGAAATTGCCCAACATAGCTAGTCTAGAATAACTATTCCGGTATAAATAGCTAGTCTAGAAAACCTCTCCTGCATGCACACTCTATTCTGCTATAAAATGAGTTTTTTCTGGAATAATTATTCTGTTTCCAAAATAATTTTTATTTCAGAGCAGTGTGTTCATATAGGGTAGTTATTCTGCAGTAGCTAGTCAATTTCCCTAAATAAAGATGACTTATAGTCCAATTGCAAGACTATCTTTGCAATCCTACTGTTTTCAAATTATGCCCTCATTTACATCTGTGTCGCCTTTCTGAAGGCAGTAAGATTGCGTACACAATGACCATGGGTTTATTGGCAGTAGTCCCTATATATTATGGTAGTCTAAGAATATGAGGTCTGCTCTACACACAATTATTTTAGTAATATAACTGTTGCAGTTAGGAGTATGATTTTTCTATTGCGCTAACTAATTTAGTAAGCCCTTAATGTGGAAGCAGTTGAAAAGGTGCCTTACAGTTTATTCCTACTTATATAGCTAATGGCACCTTTTATTCTAATATAGAAAGGGTGTCCTGGAGCGTTTAATAATATAGTTGTCTACAGTGCTGAATTTGTCCTGCTTAAGCTATACCAGCGTAGCTAAAGCAGTCCAATACTTGTGTATAGGTAAGGTCTAATCAATAGATTTTTGGGACAGCTGAAGGCAGCTTTGGCCCTTCAAAACATTTATTACTGTTGATAGTGTGTAACTGAAAAGTAATGTTTAGCTCTTAGAGTGTGTTTTTAGGGTTTAACTAAGCACCATATTTGGGGTCGGGAAGGAATTTTCCCCCAGGGCTGATTGGCCTGGGCTCTGGGGGTTTTTCGCCTTCCTCTGTCGCACAGGGCATGGTTCACCTACCGGTGAATTCTCTGTATCTTAAAGTCCTTAAATCATGATTTAAGGAGGTAAATAACTCAGTCATAGGTTGGTGGCCTATTGCTGGAGTGGGTGGGTGAGGTCTTGAGGCCTGCATTTTGCCAGAGGTCAGGCTAGATGATCGTACTGGTCCCTTCTGACCGTAAAGTCTATGAGTCTTCAGTTGCCCACAGCGCATTTTGCAAAGGCCGTCAGTATCACTATCCCCATTTTACAGATGGGGAAACTAATACCCAGGGAGGTGAAATGACATGCCCAAGATACCCAGGTGGCCAGTGGCAGAGCCAAGTCTAGAACCCTGGTCTCAGAATCCTCATCTGGTGCTCAATCCACTAAAATAAGATAGTTTAACAATCAGATTTCAGGTTAGCACCATGGCAGTGGTTAGGAAAAAAACCCCACCTTCATCTCACATGTAAAATCAGCAAATGTGATCTGGAGATCATTGAGACTATATACAAGGAACTACACAGAACCATTTTTGTAGTTCCTTTTCGTGGGAGAACCACAAACTGGCTATTTTAGACATGCACTGCTGTGTTCCCGAGCTCCAAAACAGCATAAAACAGTAACTCGGAGGAAGCTGTGAATTTTTCCCATTCATCCCAATGGGGGATGGTTCTGAAACCTAATGATTATAAATGTTAACTATTTTACTGCTGACCACTTTAGGAGAAATATCCAGCTCATGTGATTACCCATTGTAGTTGGATGCCAGGTAGATATGAGGGGAGAGCAGGGTCAGCCTGAACTATTCAGTGTACAGTTATAAGTGGTAGAACCCCAGTGCTTAATTTGGGACTCAAGCAACAATTTAATTTTAAATATTTAAAACTTGTTATGACTTTGAATGTGTGGTGGTGTTACTATCATTGTTGTTCTTGTGTGAGAAAATACCACCATGTATTTCTATGAATAAGCTATTTGGTAGAACACACACAGGTCCATTAGCACAAAGCCGTGTTTACTGCAATCCAAAAGAATAAAGTGACAGAGATATAAAAAACAACCTTTATTGTATGAAGCAGGACAAAAGTGTTGAACAGCCAAAGTCTCATTCCTTAATCACAACTGTTTATTCTCTGCTGTCTCTCTGATCATTTCTTCAGTCCTGTCTTCAGCCTAAGAGGTGCATCCTTACTCACCACTGTGTCTTTTATACTCCTGTTATGGTTCTTGGGATGCCCTAGACGAGAATCATCTTGTTACACCCCTGCCTCCAGCAAAAGGTAGTCTTTCTTGTGGTAGATGGGAATCAGCTCCTTGCCACCTCCAGCACTTCAGTCACTGAGGCGCACTCTTTTGGGCTTATGTCACTCCTGGCTTTTCTTTCATAGGTGTACTCCAGTCCCTGAACCTCTTCAAATTCAGCCCCTGATCCCTGCCCATTCACAGAATCACCAGATCAGCTGTCCTCAAAGGACCAACGTACACTCCAGTTTGTCTCATTCAACTCTGGATCAGCTCCTGAATAACCTCTCAGCATTGAGAGATGATTGTTTTCACTGTAAATCTTAGTTTATTATCAAAGGTTAAGAGCTAACAGGTGATGAGCAAGGATAATGGAAGCAGGTTATATATATATTGCATCAGTAGGAGTATTGCCAGCAGATCGAGGGATGTGATAATTCCCCTCTATTCTACACTGGTCAGGCCGCATCTGGAGTACTGTGTCCAGTTTTGGGCTCCCCACTACAGAAAGGATGTGGACAAATTAGAAAGAGTCCAGCGGAGGGCAACAAAAATGATTAGGGGGCTGGGGCACATGACTTATGAGGAGAGACTGAAGGAACTAGGCTTATTTAGTCTACAGAAGAGAAGACTGAGGGGAGATTTGATAGCAACCTTCAACTACTTGAAGGGTTGCTCCAAAGAGGAGGGAGCTAGGCTGTTCTCGAGGGTAACAGAGGACAGAACAAGGAGCAATGGTTTCAAATTACAGCTGGGGAGGTCAAGGTTGGATATTAGGAAAAACTTTCTCACTAGGAGGGTGGTGAAGCATTGGAATGGGCTATCTAGGGAGGTGGTAGAATCTCCATCTTTGGAGGTTTTTAAGGCTCGGTTAGACAAAACCCTGGCTGGGATAATTTAGGGGGAGTGGTCCTGCTTTTTAGCAGGGGGTTGGACTAGATGACCTCGTGAGGTCCCTTCCAACCCTATTATTCTATGATTCTATGATATATAAAATTAAATCATAGCATGTTTTTCTAAAGACTAACCTTAATTTAGCAGGATATCCTTCTACCTATGGCCATTTATCTTCATCCCAAAATGTCTTTTACAGCCTTCTGTCTAAGCCTAAGGGAGAACTTGTTTTCATGAATGTAAGCATGCTGACCATTTACTTTTTCAGCTGCAGGATAAAGAAAATCTACCTTTATCTCCAAAGGTCATTGTCTTTCCTTGGAGACAGTAGAACTTGTCTCTTGTTTTGCCTGGGTGCTCCTAGGCTGTCGACTCCATATAAAAAAGGCTGTTGTGCTGACTTAGTTTACATTTTAGAGAGAGCTACATATCTTGACTCCTGTCTGAAAAAAAGCTGTTTCTTTGCTTGGCAACAGAATCTGAAAATATATTTTCAGTAGATAAACTCAGTTCCTTAAGTATCATGTGTGTGTCCATCACAAATATTAAGAGATCCTTATAATAAAAACTTTTGTAGGAGACCTCACATGACATCATAGCTGGATAAATCCAATGAAAGGGGTGAGCTGTTGCTGTAAGATTGTCAGACCTGTTAGGAGTTGCTGTTACACAACAGTTAACCCTTTGACTAGTGGTATTGAGGGGCTTTAGGGTCACAGCTTCCCACAACACTCTTTCTACTGCATGGTATACAAATACAGTCAGTATTTCCATTCTCACAAAGACCACATACAAGCGTTTAAGCTCTCTCTCCTAGAATAGATCTTTCAGACCTAAAGCTATGTCTATTCTGCCCTGCTTAAGGAGGCTGACAAGGAACATCTGTGATGCTGCCTGGATTGGGGTGACCATTTATAATATTACTGATACCAATATTACAGAATTGCAGGAAATCTAGAATTTGCCATGCAAGGCACTAATGGAAAAGTCATGATTTGTTAAGATTGATGAGTACATTTATCAATTTTGTATTATGAGTGTATGGCGTACTTGCATTTCAAACTTGTGCTGTTTCTGGGTGACATCCCCAGACAGGATGGCAGCAGCACTAAGCCTGCTCAATGGTCCATCAAGGGAACTCAAATGTATTATGAATCCAATGAAAGAGCCCAGGGGCTACACCATATGTGTCACTAGGTCAAGTAAGAAGATGCCTATGGACAGGAGACTCTGAGGCTTTTCCATGCCATGTGCTATAGAGCTGTGATTTGCAGAAGGGAAGTAAAAACCTCATGGCAAAAACTAAAAAATGCAGCTGCACCATCTTCATCTTGTCCTCATTCCTGCTTCCTACCTCTGGACCAACTCATCTATTGTGAATCAAAGCACTTGAGATCCATCCAGGTATTGGATGTACACCAGAGAAACTGTAGAAACCTGCAAATGCCACAATTCTGCCACAATTCTGCCAAGAGTCTGATATATACGGACTTTGAAGTCATTTGTATGTATCTAATTGCTTTCATCATTTAACATCGCTCTTCTTATTTGTCTCTTTCCTTTAGTTACTAAAGGATTGGCTGATAGAATGGTATTTTGGTAAGAATCAAGCTTATATTGGTTTGCTGTTGTGGCTGATCCTTTGGAAATCAGGAGAACATTTTTGGTAAAGGAAATAAGAGTTTTAATAACTTATCTCTTTACTGGACCTCGACCTAGTTACTGGTTGGAGGCCAGAGAGTGAAATACAATAAAGGGGGCTGTGTAACTACTTGTTTTTAGCTTCTTGATAACCAGTCCAGGGAATCAGGAACACTCTTTGTGGCTGGTTGGTGAATATAACTGCAGTGTTTGCCACTGGTTTGGAAGAATCTGCTTTCCTTTTTGCAGCCTGCCCTGACCTTGGCATTTTCAGGTAGGCTACCCTAGGTATGGACAGGTCACAACCTCTTTCATTCTTAGCAAGTACCTGCAAGGATCTGTAGTGACCCCAGGTATTAGGTGTGGGAGTCAAGCTAATGTACTCAGTGTTGAATCCAGTCCATACACTTATACGCCTGCCATTTCTGACAATCCAGGCAGGGCATTGTTGTGATCGTGCAGATATTAAACCAAAGTGACTATGGCTTCAATAATTACACCAACATAAATCAGGAGTAACAGCACTTTCTGACTTTCAGTGTATGGAACGCATGTAGTTTAGTTTGGAAGCAAGGGTAGAGCTTAATGCTGGGAAAACTGCCCCAAGCATACTTGGTCTGTGTAGGCAAAAAGAGTCAGGCTAACTCCACGTGGCTACTATAGCCATGCTCTGCCCGCCAGTGCTCCCCCACGAGGCAGGGCTGTCCCTAGGGGGGAGCGTGGCCCGGGGTCAACAGGTCTGGGCGGACCTTACCACCCCCACCCCAACCCCAACTCCACCCCGTGCTAGAGGGGGGGAAGGGAGGTCTGGGTCGACCCGCTTCCCCGCCCAGGAGCTCGGCAAGCCTCAGCTCTCAGCGGCGGCATGCCCTCGGCGCGCCGGGGAATGGGTTCTGAGGCCCCGCCGCTGGCCAGGGCCAACCATGTGGGGCAGGCCAGGCCAGCCCGGCCCAGAGAGGTTGGGCCCCACAAACTGCCCCGCCCCTGGGCCTGCTTGCTCTGCCCCGGGGGCAGGGAGGGCTGGTCCGTGCCAGAGGCCAGGCAAAGCCTCCCACCCTGCTCCCTTTAGCCAAAGGCAGCGGGGGCAGGGTGAAGTGTGGGGGGGGGGGGGGGGGGGGGGGGGGCGTCATGGGCCCTGCACTACCCCCAGCTGGGAGCGGGACAGCGCAGAGCCCACAACACCGCGGGGCCTGGGGCGATTGCCCTGCTCGTCCCCTACAAGGATGGCCCTGCCAGGAGGAAAGCTGGAACTGGATTCACAGATAAAGAGGACTTTTTGTGCTACTTCACAGAGGTTCATGAGACTATTATCTAAATTCAGCTAAATAAAAATTTTCATTTCAGAAAACTCATTCAACCAGAGGAATTCTGCCCACAACACAGCTGAATGTAGCCTGGCTCAAAAAATAGAAATAGTTGGTTATACCGTATTCATTCAAAACATTCTCTATTCTACCCAATGGACTGTGCTTCCCAGAACTGTTTTTGATTGCTATTAAATAAGTCAGTGTTGAAAAAGAACTAAGTAGGATGTGGATAACTATTACCTATCTGCAGCAACATGGGTCAGTGTCAGGCAGATAGGGTTGGGTCAGGTTCAGGTAGGTAGGATTCCTTTTAAAACTAATGCACTGCTGACTTGGGACCAATACATACCTTTCTTTGATACCCTTAGTAGACCATTCTTCTCAACTCACAAGCACTGAATCTGTGCATGAAACACAGAAAAGGCAAGACAGTATGAACATGGGAAAAAACAGCAGCAAGAGAGCTATCGTCTACATTAGTAAATTAAGTCGAATTAAGCAGGCTTAAGTCGACTTAATTTACTCTGCGTCTACACTAGAGTTTCCTTAAGTCAACTTAAGCTGCTCCTTAAGTCGATTTAAGGAAAATTTAAGTCGACTTAAGACCTGGTTTTAAGTCGACTTACTGGTTAAGTCGACTTTATTAAGTCAACTTAAGCCAGTGTAGATGCAGAGTAGCCCTAAGTCGACTTAAATGGTCCCCAGGGCTCCCCCACTGACCTCCCTCCCAGGCTGCCTAGCACAGCCAGAGCCTGGTGTGCTTACCCACAGGCAGGACACAGCCCTGCCCACCCCACTCCTGTACCCTGTCCTGCTCAGCCCCCATGTACCCAGGTACAATGGGGAAGATGCTGAGCTCCCTGACACTTTTAAAGGGGTGCCTGGGGAAGGGGGACACCTCTCAGGTGCCCCCCTTCCCACCATGCACCACTCCCAGGTCCACCTAGCCACTGCAAGTCGACTTAGGCGTCCAGTGTAGACGCTCTAAGTTGATTCAGCAAGGTCAACTTTAAGTCGACCTACATTGTGTGGACATGCTAAGTCGACTTAAAGTCGACTTATTTGAACAAGTGTAGACATAGCCTATACGAATGACAAGTAAAACACTTTGCCTGATGGTAGCTTTGATAGTAGTCCATTAACTCGGTTCCCTACCCACTGATGTGAACAGCCAGTAGACAAATTTCTATTTACCATGTCACTTCCCCTTCTCCATCTCCTAAACCTCGTAGTGTTTGGCGTTAGTGGCTAGCATAGTCCCAGAGTCCTGAGGGGTACTCAGGCAGGCCTATCTCCAGTCTTACAGGAAGTTCTGCCCGCTCCTCTTCTGGAACCCCATCACCTAACCTAGTTATAGCGAAGTCACATTGTGAGGTGCAACCCAGGTTAGCGAGGGGTTAGGGGCTATGTCATCACCTGCCCTGAAAACTGGAACGCCTCCCAATGTTTTACTGTTGTAATTTCCACTCTGGCCAACTCACAAAGGGCCAGCCAGCATGCAGGGCACATCCTGAGTGTCTGTGTATCGCTGCAGTCCTGGTCCAGCAGTTCTCACAGCACTGTCAGCCACACCCTGGATTCACTCAGTCTTTGTTACTCAACACATTCCCAGTCCCAAATTTTCCTCATAAAATTCTGCTGCTCTTCAGCCCTCGCCTGGACAGTTCAGCTACTGGAGGTCTGTTGCCCCTTCAAGGGGTCTATGTATACAACAGTTTGCTACTTTAATTGGCATTACCATACAAAAAACAAAACTAGAGAGAGAGAGATCTTAAATGAGTACAGGTTTAGTGTATTAAAGTCAGAAATGGCTACAGGAGAAATAAAGATAATTTTTTAGTAACTAAGACTTGAGAAGCTAAACTTGGTTCAAGGTGTTACCATGTGTTCTCAGCAACAGGACTGACCAAATTCTTTGGTCAGGATGCCCCTCAATGGGAAAGGGCTGGTTCCTGTGTTGTCAGGTGAAAGAGTGAGAGAAAGAGAAAAAAATACTTGGGGTGCTTTTGCCCCTCACTTTTATAGTCCAGTCACTCTTTGGAAGGCATTTTCCCAAGGGTTAGTCCTAGATGAAGTTCCTTCCCACTGTGAAGATGGAGACATGGAGTCTTGTGGTGAAAGAGATTCCATGTTGTTGTTTGCTAAAACACAGGGAGATCTGTTCCTGCCCTTGTTAAAGAATGGCCACTTGACAGGTGATTCCCAATTAACTTTGATGACATCTGGCTAGAGAGATCAGTTTGTCTTTGATAAAGTGGTTTTACCTACTCCGCAGACTTGTCTGGTAAACACATTTCAGTCATCATTTCAGCTTCTGTGCACACCTGTACATGTAATTTTGCAACGTGCAATTCATTATGATAGTATTGGCCAGCAAGTTGTTATTTTTCAAATGATACTTCACAAGGCATATTTTGTATAAGAGTACAATAGCGTGTGTGATGTGACTATAGGAGTGCATTTGGTCATACCTGGGTATGTGAGCAGGCATCTGAAAGAAGAACAGTAAAAGGAAATAAAATCTGAAACCTCCACTTGTAGATAAACCCAGTGCAAAGAGGTACAGCCACAGGAACCTCAAATCTAAGGAGCTTTTAAAGCCAAAAGTCAAGCAAAGAACAGGATGGTCAGAGTGGTCCTGGACTTACAGCCAAGGAGAGGAAATGTCAATTACTCCAAGGGAAGTAGAGGGAAATAAAATCTGAAGTGACGCAGTATATCGTTAAGTAAATACTTGTACCTACGAATAACTAAGAATTTGATACTACCTGCATGTACAAGCTCACAAAGATTAAGGAGTTGTTAACCTATAGTTCATTATATAAAATAGTCTTTGGTAATGTTCTATATTATTTATGTTCATGGCACAATTTTGGGTTTTCTCTTTATGAAGTCCTAAACATTTAAGATGATTTCTTTTGTCTCAGTCACACCTCAGAGGGAGTCTATTCAACTGGGTTACTCCACAGGCCCTGATCCCGGATCTGCTTGCTTGTTAAGCAAGCATGTTACCATTTAAGTTAATCACCTCCTTGAGCGTGATGCCTGACCCACACATTTCACACCAGAGGCTGCAAGGGCCTCAAGGTAGCCGGTTGCTTCTCTCTGAAGTAACCCAGGAAGGTGTTTTTCCTGCGGCTTAGCTAGCACCATTGGTTTGTGTGTAGTGCTACTGCTGTGGTTGTGGGTTTGAGCCCTTCGGCAGGGACCTGCTTTGGGAGGGTGGCTTTTGCCTCCCTGCTCTGAACAAAGAGGCCAAAAAGAAGTAAGGAGGCTGGCTATGTCACAGAGGCTATGTCTACACTTGTGAATTTAAGTTGACTTAGCTAAGTTGACTTTAAGTCGACTTAAATGAGGTTTAGTAAAGTCGACTTAAGCAGCTGCTTAAGTCGACTTAAGGAAAGTGTAGTGTCGACGCAGAGTAAATTAAGTCGACTTAAGCAGGCTTAAGTCGACTTAATTCACAAGTGTAGACGCACCCATAGAGCTAGCAAAGATCAGTGTCTTGAAAATACTCTATTGCTTGAGCTAATTCCCCACCTTCTTCTGACACATCTCCTGCCCGTGATACAAAGCTCCAGGGTTTTGAGCAATGCAACAAAAAAGACAAGGCTACCTCTGCCACTGGCAGCTGAAGGTCCTGACTCACGGGAGAGCAGGCTGGATAATGCAGGCATCAATCCCATTTACTGCTCATCTCGAAAGAGCCCTTTTGAACTATCCCACCTAACAAAAAAGGGAAGACATCATTCTGATGGCATCCCAGAGCAGCCTGGCTCTTCTATCGAAAATGGCTGTGGGAGAGGCCTTTGCCCCAGGTAGACTAGCTTAGTGGGTAAGCCTGGGATGTTCAGACTCTCAGGCTATGTCTACACTTACGAATTTAGGTCGACTTAAATAAGTCGACTTTAATAAGTCGACTTAGAGAGTCCACGCAGGACTCCTAAATCGACTTAAAGTGGGCCTTACTACCTCGACTTAGAGAGTCTATACTAGACTCTCTAAGTCGACTAGTTAGGTCCAGGGAGTGGGGCTGGCTCTCCCCAAGGCAGCAAGCCTGGAGCGGTCCAGGGGAGAAGGGAGTGTGGAGCTCCCTTCTGCCCTGGGCCACTCAGCTCCCTTCTGGTCGGGACCGCTCAGGTCCCAGGCAGAAGGGAGCCCTTCTAGCTGGGACTGAGTGGTCCTGGCTAGAAGGAAGCCAGGGGCTCCCCTCTGCCTGGGACCCCCACGGGTCCTGGCAAAAAGGGAGTTGCCGCTTCCTTTTTGCTGGGACCCACTGGGGTCTGGCTAGAAGGGAGCGTGGGCTCCTTTCGGCCGGGACCCTGGAGGTCCAGGCCAGAACGAAGCCCTGCGGCTCCCTTCTGGCTGGGACTGCGCTCCAGCTCCCGGGAAGCCTCTGGAGGCTTCCCAGGAGCTGGAGGGCAGCTGTGCCAGCAATTGCTGGCTCTCCAGCTGCCGGGAAGCCCCTGGAGGCTTCCCAGGAGCTGGAGCGCAGTCCTGCCTAGGAGGGAGCGTGGGGCTCCCTTCTAACCGGGACCGCGGTGGTCCCTTCTCTCCAGGACCCCCAGGGGTTCCGGCAAAAAGGGAGCCGGCAGCTCCCTTCTCGCCAGAACCCCCACGGGTCCCTTCTTGCCAGAACCGCTTGGTCCCGGCTAGGAGGGAGCCCCGTGCGCCCTCCTAGCTGGGACTGCACTCCAGAGGCTTCCTGGAAGCTGGAGAGCTGGCAAATGCCAGCACGGCTGCCCTCAGTGCCAGCAATTGCCAGCACAGTGGCGCTCCAACTCCCGGGAAGCCTCTGGGGGCTTTCCGGCAGCTGGAGTGTGGTACCAGCCAGAAGGGAGCCACAGGGCTCCGTTCTCGCTCGGTCCTGGCTAGGAGGGAGTGCAGGGCTCCCTTCAGCCTGGACCACTTGGGTTCCGGCTAGGAGAGAGCAGGGGCTCCCTTCCCCCCTTGCCCTAAGTCGACTAAGTCAATTTATGGCATCTACACTGCTGATGTCGACTTAAGAAGTTAATTTAAGCATTAAAGTTGACTTTATAGTAGGTTTTATAAAGTCGACTTTACATTTCCTTAAGTTGACTTAAGCAGCAGTTTAAGTCGACTTAAGGAAACTCCAGTGTGGACGCCAAGTAAATTAAGTCAACTTAAGCCTGCTTAAGTCGACTTAATTTACTAGTGTAGATGCACCCTCAGTGTTGCAAGTTTCAGTCTCTGTGCCTGTCATTAGCTCTCTAGAGCCAGGCTGGCCATGTGGCTTTTGTGCTTTTCCCTCCCGACTGTGGGCAAAGAGCCAACGGAAGAGGGATGTGAGCCAAACACCCCCCCCAGTCCCAGAAAGCCAGCGCCCCAGCACTGAAGAATGCTGGCAGCAGTTCAACTGTTTCTGGCAGGTAAAGGATGTGCTAATCCTGCTGATGAGAAACTGTGCCAACCACCCCACTTGAGCTGCAGGCCACAAGCATGCCACAGCAGCCTGGTGCTCCTGGCAAAAGGCCAAAGCGAGGCATACACCCACTGTATGAGGACTCACCCTAAATGAGTGTGGCTGAGCCCTGCATCCACCAGTCTTGCTCTTTATGACATACATCCCCTAATTCACCCATGCGTGACTTAGATTGCCTTCAAATTGATCCTAATTGATCTCTGTGAAACTCCTACACTATCCAACCTTGATCTCCCTGTTCGCTTTTGACCCCACTGTCTGCAAATTAAACCTCCTTGACCGCTGCATGATCCCACCAACTCCAAGTGTACCCTTATTGAACCCTTCATGAATTCACTGCTTTGGTACTTCTCCTCCTTGACCCCACTGTGACCCACATGCTGCCAAATGAACTCAAATGGACCTCGGTCCAACACCTACCACCTTTTGCCTTGCGCTCTGTGTCCTCATTTGATCCCACTGCCTGCAAATTACGCCTCCTTGACCGCTTCATCGCCGCTCCCAACCTTCCCCTCGGTGACCCCTTTGTGAACTGAGTACTTTGATACCTCCTTCATTGACCCTGCTGTGCCCCTGATTGCTGCCAAATGAACTCAAATGGAGCGGTGGCCAACACCTGCCTTGCACTCTGTGTCCTCATTTGACACCTCCCCCCCCCACTGCCTGCAAATTAAGCCTCATTGAATGCTTCCTGACCCCCACCAACTCCATTTGTACCTGCATTGAACCCTTCATGAACTCACTGCTTTGCTAATTCCACTCATTGGCCCTGATTACTGCCAAATAGATGAAAATTGCCCTATAGCCAACAAACACCTACTACTTTGTGTCCTCATGTGGCCGCGGCGCGCGGGGGGCGGGAAATTGGTCCGCGGTATTCTCTGCTTGACCACCCACCAATGCCAATCTTACCCTCAGTGCTGACCTACTGTCCCTCATTGACACCTGCCCCCTCCTCTCCCCCCCACAATGCCCCATACGTGTTGCTGCTAATGGGACAGAATAATGCCAATCATACAGAAAGGCCATGTGCCCCATGTCAATATCATGCAAGCTTATAGCAAACCCATGGGCACTGGGTTGGCTAGCAGTCACATTGCATGTAACTAATAATCACGGCCGTCAGGGATACAGTGTGCCAGTTCTCCATGAATGGGTTCAATGTGATGGGAAAAACGCTTTCCTCATTGAATGCAGTGGGACATGTATTCAGGTTTGAATAGTGTAGTTCGTTAGATGACCACAGACTGAATGGCTCTTTAAGGGGAGTTAGACTCAGCTTTACATCTGAAATTGCAGTTGAGCCTACTCAAGCAGCGTAATGCTCATTAGTGACTTCAGCTCTGGAAAAATCTGGGTGCAGTATATCACCCTCTGTCCATGTGAGGAACTGCAGGGGACAAGAGAACGTGAACTAGTGTTCCTTGAGGGGTAAGCCTTGCGATGGCAACTATGGAGTTGGTTTGGTTCATGTGGGAGGGCTGGTGCTATAACTGAAAATACAGGACAGTAAGTCCTGAGAGGTGTTGCCAAGTTCCATGATGGGGTGGGGAGATGTTTTGGGGCAGTCTGCTGGATCCACGAGTAAGGGGCAAAGGGTGGAGACCATCACCGAAGACCAAAAATTTCAGAAGCATTGTCTGGTTGGATATTTATTTGGCTCTTCAGTTGGGCTTTCCCGCTGCCAGAAGGCAATAGCCCTGAAAAGGCAATGTGACTAGGGGGACTGGGCCACAGAGGCTATAAATAGAAATTAGTTGTTATGGGGCAAAAGTTGGAGTCACCGAGCTAGAGATAAGGATTCTTGTGGTGCCATGTGATTAAAGGTAGTGAGTGGAACTGCTTGTAGTGAGTAAGCTATTTTACCCTAATGGTGGATACATGTAGTTTTGCTTTAAATGTATGTGTTTTCATGTACTGCATAGATGGCTGGGGTGTCCCCCCCAGAACATTTGGGGAACCACTGTTGCTAACATGTCTTCCCATAATATCAACACACACAGTCTGATTTTGCAATACTTGAGACATCTATTCCACTGTGGTGGTGAATATAGGCTAAACCGAGCCTGTAGGCAACACCACTGTGTGAGGTCTTCTGTAGCTGGTGTAATGATGCCAGAGAGCATTAGAAGTAGTCTAGATGAAATCCTGAACCTACTGAAGATGCCTGGATTTTTGTCATTGATTTCAGTGGTGGTTGGCTTTCATCTGTTGTTTCTTTGAGGTCGAATACCTTGAATGTCTTCCTCTCTATGAACACACTACTTAGGTTGTGCGGGAGGGGGTGGACCAGTGGGTCTTCCCACTTACTGCCCAGGCCTGTCTCCCTTTGAAGAGCATCTTGGTAGCAGCCCTGACTGCTCT
>ML685791.1:4986812-5013734 GCA_007922175.1 Pelusios castaneus
ATTTTTACATAGTTCCTTAGTGTGTGATCTGACTGGGGAGCAGGAGACAGTTGGGGTTTTGAATGTTAGGAGATGGTATGGGGTGGATGTTTTGCACAGGGAGAAGTTGGGATGCTGCCCAATCACCCTCGTATCTCCTGCTCTTTCCTTCACCACCAGCAGCCACCAAGCCCTGCCAGGCCTGAGCACATGAAACAACTCGTTTAAGAACAATGTGGGCGGAAGTATGGATCAACCCCACACCAGTTCCACGGCAGGGGACTTCATGCCCTTGGTTGTGCTGTGCTCCTCGTGGAAGCCCAGTTGCTGTTGACAAACTGATATTTGGGCTTATATAATGTCTCTGGCTTTCCTGAAGGGCTAATGGCTTTACAAAAGGCCACCCCATTCTAATAGCTGACTGAGTCCTGAGCTATATAGGTATACAGGATTGGGAATAACAGGTAAGTTTTCAATCAGATTTCTTCTTTGTTGTCCATCTTTCTAATTAGAACCTGCCTGACCTGCGGAGTGCCTGCATTAGAGGTTTTTAATATGTGGCTTGATAAATCTATGGCTGGGATGATTTAGTTGGGGTTGGTCCTGTTTTGGGCAGGGGGTTGAACCAGATGATCCCTGAGGTCCCTCCCACCCCTAATCTATGACTCTAGGATCAGATTTGCATAATTTTATTTTTTAAAACATAGCCTAAGGGCCCTATCCTGCAAAAATTGATGCATGTGCTTTGCTTAACTATATGCCATTGAAATTACTAGTACAATATTTAGAACTATTTAATCTTTTGCCCACATTTTTCTATAGAGTGACATACTTCTCTTGTCCTAGTTGCAGTCGAGTTTTACTTTCCAACAAACTGCCTTCATACAATAAAACATTTATCTTGTCCGGAAAGACTTGCCTGCAAGAGATTTAGTTGTATTCTGTTCTGTAATCTACTTTGACAGACTCTCATATTCCATGATTCTCTGGATTTCCAGGAACATTAAAAAACATTTTCCCACTGCAGTCAATAGATGGATCATGAGAATGTCATGAACTTTCCTCCTGGCAATGAACAGAAGTCAACAAAGATGTGAGGAAATCTTTAGTAAGAAGCAAGAAGAGATGGGATTGAGAGAACATGTAATGAATGGGTTGATCTTTCCTTGATTCATTTTTTGACCCAAATAAGTGTAAACATTTTTACTACTGTGCCACTAGATGGAGCTCTGATGAAGTCCCAGTTAAAAAAAAAATTACAAAAAGTGGGAAAAGAATGAGATGGCAGCTTTCTATGTGCAACTCCTGAGGTGCCCTTCTGCTTCAGGATCTGTGGAGAATAAAGTAAATACACAGCTTAGTGCAACAGTGCACGAAGCCTATAAAATACTGGCAGCCTGCGGTCAGGCAACTATAATGAAGGGAACATGCAACTACGGTAAATATTAGTGTGGGGAAACAAGTAATTGCAGGTGCTAAGAGGCAGCAGACCCTGTCGCCAGCTAATGTAGTGTAGCAGTTATCAGAAAATTGTGTACATTTGGGGTGGGGGAAGGCACAAATGACAAAATGGTCTGTGACAGAATAACTGTAGGGTTAGAGAGAACTGTTGAAAGATTACAAAACAGCCTGACAAGGCTGAGAGTGGCACTATCGAGAATAATCTGCAAGGAGTCATGTTAGTGAAGATAAGCCTGTGCTGGGGTGACCTCTGTGAGCCACTATTCTAAACTGCATTCCTCCGTGTAGCAGTGGACTCATCTGTATGACTTACAGGCCACTATGTGGAGCCCCAAGCTCCCAGTGCTAAGACAGCCCCCTTTCTTCATTGCATGTACAGTAAAGAACCTCCAGTCCAGGACCGTTTGCATGTGACTCTCAGGTTGTGATGACACACGTGCCTCCTTTGACTGTCTGAGAGACTTGACAGATCACAGGAAGATTACATTTATGGCTCTGGCGAGAGATGCAGCAACTTGGGCTGGCTCCCACTACGGAAAAGAGGGTTGTGGTGGACTGTAAGTCAGTCTGGTAAATTATCTGCCAGCAGGGTAGCAGCAATCTAGTAAAAGCTATCCTTCCCACTGTGGAATGGAGACTGAGCAGGACCAAATGCAGGCACAGAGGTGCTCCTTCTTCCTCCCATATTTTGGTGCTTATTGTGTTAAGACATGTTAACATGCACAAATAACTTGTAATGGGAGCACCCTAAAAATAAAAAAATAAAGCCCTAGAACTCATGTCTTCCCCAAATACTCACCTTTCCAAATAAAATGGGTACTCTTACAGTGGGTACTCTTACAGGGGCTCCCAGGGGGAATTAGGTGCCTGTATTATTTTTGCACTCAAAAGTGCAGGCTGCTCTGCAGGTCCTTCTTTTGTAACAGCATTTGTGGAGGTAATAACCAAGGACTGAGCTTTAAAACAGTATGCTAGATAAACATTTTGGTTTGTTAGGTAAAGCATGGGATGAGCACACAAGAATTCCGGTCTCAGCTCTGCTTTACATCTGCTGAGTAACAATGGGCAAGGCACTTAACCACCATGTGCCAAATTATTCTCATCTGTGAAATGGAGCAGTGTTATTTTTCTATTCCTCTAGGAGTATGTGGTGTCACTCAATTAGACTGAGAACAGAGATTTGGAGTTTACAAAAGTGACTAGAAGTCCTGACCTCACCTCTCTCAGCTCTGTATTAATTCCCCCAGGCTCAGCAGGGATTCTGGTGAGGAAAGCAGAATGAAAAGGAGTCCTTTAATTAGATCGTGGGGTTTCCAAAAACATCTGGAAAGTTGTCTCAGTAGTTTGCGTAGCTATGCTACACACACAGTGCTTTGTTCCTTAGGTGTACACTTAACCGACCCAGCATCACTCTATTTTGCATGGTGCAATTTTTGAATGTTCATAATTCAGTCAAATCAAACCAACTGCTGCCAGAGCAAGACTCTGTCTCACTGAGGGCTATTTTCCATGCAAAATCGCAACTTTCAAGCAGTCATTTTGACTGTAGGGCTGTTAAAAACAGGATCCAAAATGTTATAAATGGAAATGTATTTTTTTCCATCTCCTCTCCCAAAGGATTGAACTGTTTTTTGCTAAAACTTTTCACAACCAAAAATTATTCTTTAGGAAAGAGGAGAAGCATGGAAAATTTCAAACACCCAAACCCTCCAGGAGCATGTCTTAAATCTATGTCAGTCCAAGAGAACAGGGCTCTAGGTCAGAAATTATTTTGCACCTTTAACTCTATCGATTGCTGCTGATCCAACCCCAGTAGCTGTTTAAAAAAACTATAGCTGCTTCACCATAGGCCACATCTTTCATTTGAAGTCAGATTTTTTTTCTTTACTTTTACAAAACAACTTAGTGTATATAATTGATTTGTGGTGTTGAGACAGGGAGAGAAAATACACAATTTTGAAGAGTTAAGGTGGAAGAGCAGTATTTTTGGTTCAGACTGTACTAAATTTTTCAGCACCTCATGGCTCCCAGTTGAGAATCACAGCTGATATGAATACTAACTGGAGGTAGCAGCACTGTATTTCAAACTATAACACCATACGTACATTTTAATCCAGAAACACTAGAACCCGTATTTGCATCAACACTGAGAGCTTTATAACTATGTAAATCAGCATCAAGGGTTGGATTAATATTTTAATAATTACACACTTTTTACATTATGAAAATAAGTCATAAATAGTGTAAAAATAATTCTGAAGATCAACTTCTCACAAGCTAGGACCAAAAACAGAAGTACAAAACTCAAAACAAAACAATATTAACTGAAAACCAAGGAGAAAATTTCAAACCAAAACCATGCTGTTTGATCTGGTTCAATTAAAGTCAGAACCAGAGGCCCCAACAAAGCGGAAATAACAAATTAAAATGAATTATTTCGACATTGCAATTATTTACACTACTTGGCAAAACATGTTCTGTGCTGTTATTTACAGTGGTAAGACACTCCAAATATAGTTGTAGCGGAACTGATTACATGAGACTGACCCAATGTTTTCCCAAAAGCAGTTAACTCTTACCAAATTACTTCTCATTGCGTTTTCATCTCCTCTACTGTACTTACAAGAGACTGTCTGCAATACAAAATAACTGCACTTACAGATGGAAAAAGTAAAAAATACAAATAAAAATATATAATATTTTCCAAAGGAAAAAAAGTCAGATACATACATCTTTAAAAAAATGTTACTAGGCTGCATGATATATTTTCCCAAACATGTACAATAATATAAGAATATTCACATAAATGTTAACAATATGTAAAACCTTCTTCTACAAACCAACCTCTTCAATAATACTTCAGAAAAGTGTGCAAGTACCAATGGTATCTGGGAAATTCATACAATTTTCTTGGTTAAACAAATAAAACACTAAAGGTCCCAGGTTGGGTAAGGCCCCCTGTTCTCCAAAGAAGGACAATTATTTCAAAGCAGCATTAACTTGATATATTTAAAATTACAAAACAAACACTCCAGAAGGTTCATTACTTTAAATATTTTTACTCCATAAAAGAAATCAAATCTGTATTCAAATTCTATCAGAAATGAAGGTGGCAGGCACTTGTTTGAATGTCATTTAAAGCATCCAACCACCATGTAAAATACTTCAATAACAGAAGGTTTGAGAGAATCTTTGTGTTCACATTATTGTAATATGGATTCATAAAAACAAGGTGCCATATGAAAGAAGACAATCAGCTGATAGGCGTATTTTTTAGTGGCCCCCGTAAAACAAATCGGTATGACCAATCACTAAGCTCCATGATTGCTTCTGACGTCTTTGAGTACCGTGATCAGTACTTCTCTATGTGAAAACTGAAGTGTTCTCCCTGGGTAAACTGTGAAGACACACATTTACAGATACATAGATATGATAGACAGGTAGTGGCGGCAAAGAAGTTTGAAAGAATACATCAACTTCTGCATGTCCTGTAGGAACTTCCTCACTTTTAGAAAAGTGAAATGGTTCCTGCACCCACAGTCCCATTGAAGACAATGGAATTTTTCTCATGATTAACCATTCCTATCTCTTATATAGCACTTGTCATTAGTAGAGCTCAAAACACTTTACAAAGGAGGTAAGAAGTATCGTTATCCCCATTTTACACCTGGGGAAACTGAGGCACACAGTGGAATAACTTGCCCACCATGGCAGTGGCACAGGTGGGAATAGAATCCAGGAATGAAATCCTGGCCTGATTAAGACAATGGAATGACTTCCATTCATTTCAATGGTACCAGAATTTCACCCCATGTCCTCTGATTCCCAGCCCAGTGCATTAGATCTCACTGCCTGCCCTTAAGGGGTTATGAGCTAGTTGCATGAGGCAGGGTTGTAGTATGTCTCAATGTCGTCATCAGACAACAAATACATGGCAGTACCAATTTGTGTGCATTCAGCATTATAAAGCTTCATTCCATTTTCAGTTTTTCACACTATACATAACACTGTCTCTTGAGGATAACCCATATTAAGCTATGAAAGCATGTATGCTTTTTATGGACGGAGACATGCTGATTTGACCTCTTTCAAACTTTTCCTTAATACTTCTATGGTATACAGAGAAAACACAAACAGCTAGATGCAGAGTCATTCTGCCTCACCAGATTGTCAGACAGTGACATCGAAATCACCAATACATTTTAAAAATATATATTCAAAGAAAAATAACATCAATGCTGTGAGTGAATGTTTCATGCCTTATTTTGTAAAAATGAGGTTTCAAAGCATCCTGCACCGATGCCCAACTAACTTATGAAAACGAAGACAAAGGCCACTGTTCAATGGGACTGCACTACACTTAAGGATCACAAGATTGGTACCAAACAAACACTGAAAATCCTAAACAAAGGAACAAGAAATAATCACAAGATAAAGTTAGAGATACAGAATTTAAGTAAATTCATGTCCTTTACCCATTTTTACAGCTGAAAAGTAGATGAACCACTGCTTCTGCATGTTCACACATTAAACAAAGCAAATGATATCTATTGGAGGAATGCTACTAAAAACATAATAATAAAATGGATGCTTCAAACTGAAGCTGCACTGTCAAATAAAAAATGATATAATAGCACCAAAACCAACTGCTTTTAAACTGAATGTGCACAAGTCTTCAGAGAATGCATTTCATCCCAAAATATTCAACTTCAGCTGCTTTGTCTGAACCGTATAGCAACCTTTTCTAGATACAGTTCAGATTCCACATACAATAAAACTTGGCATGCTGTAGGCACCTTTTCAATACCACTTAATATATAACTGTTCTAATCTGACCCGTTAGACTGATAACCCTGCATGTCTTCTGATGAGACCCTGTCACTTGAGTGGAATGATCCTTTCTTGACAGTCAAAGTGGATGCTTTAAAAAAAAACAAAACTCCCTTGAATAGAGAGCAAAACCCTTCTTATCTGAAGCGAGCAAAACTCAGGAATTTGTTGCTTATTTTTCTAAGTTTCCATACATGTATTCTGTGGGTCCTGTTAATGACTATGGCACACTTATACTAGGTTGAATTTGCCCTGTGTTAAAGTCACCAGTACTATCAACAGAACTAGAGATACTGTGATATCTCACACTCGTGATTGGAAGCCTCAAAGAAAGTATAGGAACTAAGGCTCATGGTTTTGCTTGTTTACAGAATAAGTCTTTTAAAGTTGATGTCAAATCAGTTGCAGCAAAAAATATTGGGGTGATAGAGAACACAAATTTAATAGTTCTCTAGATTGGTAGTAACTTCTTAAAAGTACTTGCTTTCCTGGGAAATTTGCTACCATATTCTGGGTGCTAACACTACAGTAACCTTCTTCACTTATACTGTAAACATAGCATGTTATGAAGAACATGCATATAGCCTGAGTTTTTTCACTTAAGCTAGCTGACTCCATAGTATTGGATGCCTATGTTACCTTTTATCTTAGCTACATTACATATATATTTTAAGTGGGCAAACTTTCTCATTAGATGATAGGAATTAGCATACTGGACCAGACAATAGACTGTCTTGTCCAATAATGTGCTTTGGGTGGCCCCCTGAAAATTAGTGTGGTGGAGAAAGATACAACTTCCAGTTCCCTCATACATAATGCACTTAGCCATTACGTGTCACTTAGGGACATGGACAGAGGGATTTCCTCCTGTTCTGAGTGCAGCCAGAATCATTCCCAAGAAAACAGGATAAAAGAGGGAGGTGGCAGAGTAGAATGCTGCTTTTACCCCTGATCCTGTAATCCCCTTCACAGATGAAACGTCCATTGAAGTCCTGTCCCGTTGTACATCTGAATTTTCCAGTAATAACAAGCCTGTGCAAGGGTTGCAAGACCAAGCTGTTGGTGGTAGCTGTTAGCACAGTTTAAGTATAGTAAAACTTCCATTGCCTGTCCCAGCAAAGCATCATGGGGCTTCTTAAAAACCAATTGCTCCTGTAAGCAAGCTTTCCCTAGGAAACTAAGATGAAGACTTATGTAAGAAGTCATCTTTAAAAAAAAATTACTAACTCTCCTGAAAAGCTATTCTCGATGTGGTTTTGACATTCTGAAATTGCAATACAAATTAATTTTGCCTTGAGATTCAAAAAATGGTTGTACCTACCCACTTAAGAATGTAACCATGATAGATCTCCGCTTCAAGATCTACAACCCCACTGCTCAGAAAACTATGCATGTTTACAGGCATGGCACGGTGCCGACATATTGACGAAGAAATCTTCTTCTGCAGCTGTTTTTGGTCTGCCTATAAGGTGAATTCTCAGAAATGTATATTAACGTTTGTGATAATTTCAATACGTACAACTATTTGAACAGATCAAAAAGAATTTGCATCCACCAAACACAAAACTGTTTCATACAAATCTCTTAATCTGACCACAAATGCACCATAAGAAGACTCAAAACTGTAACTGAAACAAATTCTCAGGTAGGCTCAAACTACAAAATATGCAGCAATTCAACATTTCTAGTAATCAAAATTCAGAGAAACACTCTATTTCTCTGGTGTACTAGTCACTTGATCAGAAATGGAAAAATAATTATCTTTATACAGTGTACTGGGATTACATCCAATGATAATCACTTGGGCTCACGCCTTTTCTACATTCTTTGGACAGCCATGACTATCACAATCATTGCAATTGTAGAAAAAGAACCATGTGAATAAATCAGATAATGAAAGTAAAATAAAATTTTTTTTCCCCAATGTAAAGCCTTCAAAGACTAAAAATAGGTAATACTGAAACAAGAGAAATACATGATAGGAAGTGCTTTCTTCAAAGCCTAAGTATTTGTCACAACAAAGCTGAAAGAAGCTACTGAAATGAATCTTTCACAAGTTTTGAAAGCTATGGTTAATTTTTTCATCTTTTCCATAAAATACAAGTGTTGTGTAATTTAAATTGGATAATCCAAAAACCACATTACAGTACATATATATCCCATCAGTTTCATTAGTCCATAATAGTGTTCCAAGACACCCCATTGCCAAGAATGCTTTCCTTAAGCAACCCAAAAATACAACATGTGGGGCACATATTGTGTCAGTCCTTGAGATTAGAAGATTCTCAGCTGATTCAAGTGAGGCCGACTGTCAAACAATCCACCTGGCATTTTTGCAGTCTCTTCTAACTACTCACAGACGAAATCTGGTTTCTCCTTCAACCTTCTTTCCTTCTCGGTTAAACAGCTGACAGCACTTGGCACCTATACCCACCTGTCTTGAATGTCTCTGCGACTGTGAGCAGTGCAAGAAAAAACAATGCTGATCAACAGGCATGACCCTTTTTGACCAAGGGGGGGTCACATGACCCACAAAACTGGAAGCTGTCCACCTGCAGTTGGAACTGTGTTCCCCAAAAATTCAAGACATTTTCTAATGTCCTCTGCTTTATCTCTTTTTGGCAATAAGCCACGGTGTCACTCCCTTGAGATAACAAAAGGAAATAATTCAGAAGTTTGAATCAAAGTCACAGTGAACAGCCATTTAGCATGTGATTATATGACAAGCAGGTTTGGCACACAATTCATGCTTCTTTTTTTTTAGTCTGTACAAGCAGTGATTGATGGCATGAGTCGGTGGTGGTGTTTAAGATGAATATGGAAGTAAAGTCAGTAAATGCCAGTGGCAGTTGGTACAGTACTTTTCTTAGCATTTAGCTCATATTTGGTCACAATTTCATGTAAACTAGTTTATGGCACTCATTGTCCATGCAGATCCACAAGCCAAAAATAAAAACCTGCAGAAGAAACTAAATCTCCATGATTTATCTCTGTATAGACACCTCTATAGAGAGACGACTGTTTGCAGGCTACTCCTGCAGATGAAAGTGAAGAAAATGTACACAGGGACTACTGCAAACAAGTAGAAGCAGCTACATGTAAACATATCTCAGACTTGTAAAATAAATTTCTCAGTTTTCAACTATAAATACAAAAAGTGGAGCATTATACACAACTTCATGCTTCTAAGGTTAGATTCATCACTGCAAAAAGACAAGAAGAGACAAATTGGTCAGGTTAGTAATCTGGAAGTCAAAATTGTATTCCAAGTACACAAGAAACGGGCAGAACCCCACACACCTTATATTCTCTTAGCCACAAATGTACTTCCATAACAGTTGTGATCTGTTTTGTTTTACATTTGTTCAGTGATGCTGTCACAGATACCTGCCCCTTTCTAACCAGTGCCCCTGAATAATTCTTTCTGGAATCACTGATGTAATTCAGTTGCCAATTACCTAAGAGTAATAAGACAGATGCTGGCCTCTTTTGAGAAGAAAAACAAGTCTTACTGTCCTGGGAGGCAAGTAGTGAGTCCTGTTTACTTCTAGCAACAAGATGGGTAGCTGTGTAAACACCACCGTTAATTTTAAACCTAGACAACTTCAAATATGAGCCACAAATAACTTCAAGGGTTACAGCAGCTCCTGAGCTGCTTTGCCTGTTTGGAGAGCCATAGCTGAAGTAGCGACCTTCTAGCCATCAAGGGAGGCACTAAAGGGAAGCTGCAGGTGTGTTAACTCTCCTTCTCTACAAATACAGCTCCACTTCTGCACATATATTTTCCAACCTTAGATGTGGAATTTTTGTTTCCAGTGTAATTTAAACATTGTTTAGGCTTTGCACTTAGGGCTAATCCTGCTCTGCTCTGCAACAGGGAGCCTGGGGTGGGCAGCTTGGGGAAGTGTAGAACAGCTCACCATTGGGAGATCTGCTGTCCTGCTGGACAACTCAGTGCCATCTGCCTCAGTATGCTGCTCAGAGCGTGATGTTTATGGCTCCTCTGAGCTGCATAACTGTACACCTAGACTCTGTCGCCAGTTAGCACACTTGCTGCTGGGTGAATATCTGCTTCCTGGCTCCGAGGTTACACACCTCTCCTCACCCACAGCCCACATGTTAACTGACGTTTTTCAAATAAAACGTTCCAATTGTTTTCATTTTTAGCCAGGCTCCACTACGGGACCATCACTCTCCAAAAACAGCTTTTGAAAAACGTATTGGGTGCAATCTTGGCTCCTTTGGTTAAGGGTTTGGCCACTGACTTAAACATGGCCAGGACTTCCCACATGCTTTATTCTTTCAAATAAATTATGCAACAGTGGGCAGAGGAATAAATACCCTCTCACGGATAAATTTACCCTGAATGCTGCTACTTTTAAATCTAGCATCATCAGAGTTCTCCCATTACATAGCAGAAATCTTCACCGAAGTAACAATGTTATCACTTAGCTCTGCTGTAAATCAGCACCAAGCACTAACACAAAGCAGCAGCCGCACTTTGGGAAAGAGGTAAACAGGACACAAGATGCACTGTCTCCTTGGATAACCCCGACAAATCAAAGAGGGCAAGTTTGATCCAGTCTCCCAGCTCGTGCAGTGGCTGAAGGAGATGGGCTCTCCCTGTAAAGAAGAATGATAAGCTGCCTTCCCAGCAACTCAGGTGCCAACTGTTTTCCAATACTGCATAAATCAGCTGCTATGACCCCTACATATTATCAATTAATCCTGAAAATAATATTTGAGGAGAAGTTCTATCTTGGGCTACTGTGTACTGTAAGATATTCTTACAGAAATCAGAATGTGTGAGGTTGAAAAGATTCTCTTATGCCAAAGAAAAGGGACCATGCCTCCATGCAGAAAGAATTCAGCATGTCTTACCTTTTGCCAGCAACCCGGCATTGGTAATCCATCCGGCCCCTGTTCCAAGGAGAAAGATAAAAAGTATACAGTTGAGCCTGACCATATATCTAATGAAACAGCCATACCTCCTTAGCTAATGAATAACTCCCACTTCCTAACTGATAATTCTGTCACTCAAGATGAGGAAAATTCCAACATTCATTAGAGGCTGAGAGTGTTCACATTGTAAAGGCATACAAGCCTGCCCTTCCAAAACCACAAATTTCAAATCCCAACCACAGGGAGCCTGATCACTGTAAGAATTTAAGAACCATAACTGCTAAATTGTTGCTGTCACGGCTGTATTAGCAGGGCTCTAATCAGCTAAGCTGGATTCACTGCCTGCAGAACTCCATATTGTTCTGAACTCTATCTACTATTGAGACATCCATGGACAGTTAGCCATAGATAAGTCAGCAATAGCGTATCACTTATTGTTTGTGCCCTGGTATAAAGTTAACCCAATGATGGGATATTTATATCCAAACTTCATATGGCAGTATTTTCATACAAGTTAATTCTTATCTTTTAAAAATGAAAACTAGAGGACTGAACCTACTCAGACTAAAATCAGTGGGAAAAGTTTCCTCTAGAGCAGGGCACCAACGTAGAAGTTGACTATTCTGTAGCATGGATAACATATGGCTGTCAAGCTACTTTTCACTTGAGCTGTGCTAAGTACAGCCACTTTAATACACTTCCAGCAGTGTATTCTGCTCTTGCTTAAACCTTCTCTGTCCTTACTTTAACTAACGGGACAGTATTGGATCTTATATGCACATGTGTTAATGAAGTTACTCCTGATCTGCACTGTAATGTGCTGAGTGCACAGGGTTGAGGGCATTCAGTATTGGACTATAAATGAAAGGAAAATCAGGCTCCAACCATTTGTTAGGTTAACAACAATACTACTTTATACTTGAATTTTGTAATCTGCTAACAGTTCTGATAATCAGACTGTGTGTGTTCTGTGTGGCGGTAGGGTTATGTTTTGTTCTAGATTGTTGGTTTGGGGCTCTTTTTTTTTCCGTAAGAACTATCTGCTCTCTAAAACAAGACACACTGCTGTTTCTTTAAAAACTTACTCTGATAATGCCTATCTACCCTACCAATAACAAAACATTTTTCACAGCAATGGTGTAAGGATTCTCCATTTAAAAATGATACTACAAAGACAAACACATTTTAAAACTATGAAGGCATGCTTGATTACCCCCCAACAAAATATGAGATATGGTTATCATTAATCAGAAGCAAACAAAATATAACATGGACTATGTACTTCAGATTAAAATTCTGAAATCTGAATTTAGATTAGATGCTCTGTACTTGATATAAAACCTACTTCATTTTTAACATTCATCTTTAGAGAACCGTGCTTAGCTAACAAACAATATCAGAACATGCAGACCAAATTTAACTGTCAACAATTAAAAACACCTATTTCCTGAGCCTTAAGGAAATGTGTATGTACTGTTCAATTTTAATGTGGGGGGGAAAAATGTACTTAGATTTTTTTTCTTTTTAAATCAGTGTTGCCAGATTGGTACAAGGGAGAGGGGTGAACAAGTAGAATTTTAGTATAGGTGGGAACTTGAATTCATGCTAACACAGAGTGGGGAAGTCTTGTGTGTATTGTAGGGAGGTAAGTTTCAAAGGGAAAGACCATTAAATTGAAAACGTTAAATAAGGAAGACAGTGAGGGTTTGGGCTGCAGACCGTTATCTTCTTACAAAGCTCAGCTAAGTTTTGTGTTTCAGATTTAAATACTATTCTGCTCTATGGACCCGATCCCCAAAACTCTGTTCACAGGGCCTGATCCTGCAGATCTTACTCATGCCTTTGCTTATGGTAAAGCCCTAGGCTTTAGCTGTGATCGATTGATACTTATTTCATTCTTTGCATAAATGTCATCTTGGCTCAATCCAGAAAAAAGAGGCACTCAAAACTCCCACTGATTTCAGCTGGAGTCAAATGTGCAGAATAGTTTCAGGTTAGGGTGACACTCATTCCTACACAGAGAGCCAGGTTGAGGTCCCCACAGCAGTTACGCTGTGGGACCTAAATAATATATGGCCGTTGTGCTGGCTCTCTGCCTAGTGGTGTATTTCATTCTTAGTGATTAAGGCAAAAGGCATGTCTTTGGGAAAAAACGAAGAGTGCTGAGGGAAAAATTATGTTGGAAGAACACATACTCAAACTACAATGTGATGTGGAAGCAAAATGCTGGGTGTTAGGTTCCAGGTGTTGACTGAATGGCTATGTCTACACTGGCAAGTTAGTTTGAATTAAGGAGGCTTAATTCGAACTAACTAAAGCCATGGCTACACTAGACTTTCATTAGTTTGAATGAAGGGCTTCCTTCATTCAAACTAATAACTTCGAATATGCTATTCGAAGTAAGGGTTAATTTGAACTAGTTAGTTCAAATTAACCAATGTGGCCATTTTTGTTCGAACTAATTGCTTAGTTCGAACTAACTGGCCCATTGAATTCAATGGAAATCACTAATTCGAACTAAGCAAGTGCCATGAATGGCACTTGCTTAGTTCGAACTAATTTTTTCTAGTTCGAATTAAGCTAATTTGAACTAACTAAAATTAGTTCGAATTAGTTAGTTCAAATAACTAATTCGCACTAATTTTAGTAAGTGTAGACATAGCCAATGTGTCTTCTTGATAGTGTTAAGGTCACTGAAGCAGCTGATTTGTTCATGCACATGCATGTATTATGCGGATAATGTAAAGTCGGCTCAGAAAAACATCACTTTACACTGAGAACGACTGATTAGATACAAAGGAATTGCATGCAGGGTTGGTAGGAAAGAGAAATACTGTACCAATTGGCAAGGGGCGTCCAGCCCATCCAGGCCTGGCTGGCCTGGCTCCCCTTTTTCCCCCTTAATTCCACGGAATCCCTGTTTGTAAAGATTAACTTGCAATGTTACTGATGAAGAAGTGTTTTTGGTATTTGATTTAGCTGGAGCGGGGGGAAAAAAAAAGAGACCAAGAGGAGCAAGCTTCCAGCAGCAGTGTTTAAAACCTGTTTGGAAACGACCCAGGTGCATTCTCACATTTAAAATCTTAGCTTTTAAATGGCCGTCCTATCAGGAAAGAGCTACTTAGCAGAATAGGTGTTCAACTTGTATACAACACTGGCAGATAAGCAATGCATTCCATGAAAAATATTCAAAGTGACATCCAAGTTTAAAACCTTCAAACTGGTAATTTAAACCAAAATAGGAGGCCAATTCGCCCCCCCCCCCCCAAATAAATCCAAGCTATAATTCGCAGACTAGGTGATACCAGGTTACACTATAGCTGTGGCTTGTTCCTCTCCTCTCACTTTATCCCATTATAATCTACAGCAGCAGGATCGATTTCCAATACATGAGTGAGACATACCAATGGGCAAGGTGCATCTAATCCAGGGGCACCCTGTTCTCCTTTCTCCCCTTTAGGCCCCTTTTTGCCTTTCTTTCCCTTTTCCCCCTGTGGACACAATGGTTTGGATAAAACAAATATTTCATTCTTTTGGGTTAAAAAAAAAAAGAAAGAGGTTGGTTTAAAAGATGTCTTTTTGCTAGTAGAGGGCTGAAAGGACACTTACCACTGTGTTCTGGTTTGGATGGTGCATTGTGTGGAAAAATAAATATGATCATAAGTAAAAACTGCATCAGTTGGTAATATTGAGCTTTTGTATTCCTGTCAGTATTAGGAATGATTTGAATCCTAAAGTGGGGTTTGAAATTATAGGCCAATGTCCTCATGATTCAAGTGGTTGGCCAGAACAGATCTCTCTCTCCTTGCTGTGAGTTCTGCTTCTTAACACGGAAACGGACAGAAATGGCAAGCTGAATTTGTTACTTTCTTTGGGAGCTACAGGAGGAGAAGAATTTCCAAGTCAGAGGAGTCTTTGGAACAACTAAATGGATCAATCTAATTTCTGAGAAGGAAGGACAGGAGGGAAAAATAGTGGGAATAAATGATTCTTGGTCTGACTCCGCTGAGTTCTGGAGAGTCACGGCAGGGATGAATATGCTCCAACATGTCTTTTTATTGCATGGATCTTGCATGCATCATTCCCAGTAAAGTCTGGGCCAAATCCCGCCCTCAGTTACCCCCAAGCAAACCATGGAAGTCAAGGGGACGGCATGGATACCACTCAGAGCAGAATCCGGCCCTTCATTTCAAACCCTACTAAAGGACTCAGAAGATCCAAAGAGTTTGATGTTGAGCTGCTATAATTTTTTTTAGTGATCCCTATCTTTCTGTATCAGAAACTAATGAGAGTGCTAGTGAATATTTTCATTTAAATTTCACATTCAAAACATGATTTCTAAATACCTCTCCACTGCAGGTTAAATTTCTTTGACTTAACAGTATTCACTCCTTTGATCAGGTGACAATTTGCACTCATTTGCTTTTTTTAAAAGCAAATGACAGATTTCTGAAAGAGAGGTTTACTGTGAGTTTCATAGCTTTTGATAATCCATAAAAATGAGACAAGGAAAAAGAATCTTATTTTTCCCAACAGAGCTACCCCAAAAGGGTGACTTTCTGTGATAGTTGGAGAGTCAATTTTATAATTGATGTCACACCAGTTGATCACAATGGTAAATGAATTTCAGACTCACTTGCTATTTAATAAAACCAAAACTGCTTCTATTGAAAAAAAAAAACCAAAAAAACGAGGGGAGCGTACCAGGTATATTACAAAGAAATAGGAAAATAGTGAAAGGAAAATTAGTATGACACTGGAAAACAAGGGAGGGGTTTTAAGATTGTGGCCATGGAAAAGATTTAATTTGTAAGGAAAAGGGTAAAAAAGACAGAGGAAATTGTAAGGAAAGAAGGTAAAAGGAGAAGGAAAGAATGCACCTCTGGAAAGGCAGGCATGTTCAGGAGGAAGTACAGTAAAAGGACATTCAACAGTTTCACACAAAGATGAAATCAACTGAGAGAAGGCTTTTTTTTTTACAAAAAATTTTGGATTAATTTAAAAAGCAAACTGTCTTACTGTAATACAGTTACAAAAGGGAAATCACACAGTATGCACAACATACCACCGTATACTGTACCATTCAAATGTAAACAAAAGTTTTCTAAGAACTGACGTACTGTATTTATGACACCAGCTGAACAGAATTCTTCATCTATCTTTCTTGTATGCCAAAAAGCATTTTTCCATCAACCTAGCTGTGTGTACATTAAGGGTTCAGTCAGCATCCTTCGGGTTTCCGGGGATGGATTTTTCACACATTTGAGCCCCGTAGCTATGTCAACCTACATTTTAAATTTAAACTAGGCCTCAGTTTTAAATCACTGAGCCTCCTATTAATTCTTCAATGAACTGGGTGAGGATGGAAAAATGGTGATAATTTCTGACCCCTTAACCTGCTCTTCTCCACCTGCCTGAGATTCATGCAGCTTTCAGGGGAAACTCAGAAGTCAAGGAGCATTTGTGTGCCACAATTGCTGTCAGGCACTGATGGATGCTGAGCAGCAAAAGAAAATAGATTAAGGTTGTTCTAACATGCGCTGTGTGTTTCCCCATGTAATTAGAGATAGGATAGTCTTGATTCTCCAACTGGCTGCCCTTAGCCTTCTCTCCCTCCTGTTCTCTCCAGACCTGTGGAAGGGCTCCTGTGAGTAGGGAAGGACACAGGCATACTTCAGCACAGGGAAGGGACCATGAGGCCATTCTAGTCCCAGTCCTGTGTGGTTCTGGACTCCCCTACCCTCACAACTCCTTTATCACTGGGAACAGAGGGTGCTAAGCACTTTGCGGGATCGAGCCTTGACCTGGGTGCAGAAAAATCAAACTGACCTTTAAAAATTGTTAATGTAATGCCTTGTAAAAAGATAGGTTTTAAAAACTCATTTTAATGACCCAAAATAACACTTTATTTAAGTTCCAAAGGGGTAGCCGTGTTAGTCTATTGTAGAAGAACAACAGAGTCCTGTGGCACTTTTAAAGACTAATAGATTTATTTATCGCATGAGCTTTTGTGGGAGAAAATCCAACTTCGTCAGCGTCTGATGAAGTGGGATTTTTCTCCCATGAAAGCTCATGCGATAAATAAATCTGTTAGTCTTTAAAAGTGCCACAGTACTCTGTGGTTTTTTTACTTTATTTAAGTGCAGACTTTTGAGGAGTCATTTTTTGATTAATACAACTTAAAAATACCCAAAGAAAAAACCCAATCAGATAAACTAACAAACAAAACATCAACCCTCAATAAAATCACTTTTAAAAACCTATTTGTTTTGAAAAGGGCTCCTGGGATATACCCTTGTATGTCAATTTACAGCTTTGAACAATTCTGCTTTTACAGCCAAGTTATGCAGAAATTATGATTCAACACTGACTCACTTTCACTGTAGCAGAGCTAGATAGCACCTATAGAAGAAATGACCAGTCTCTATGATTTAATTGAGAACCAAGGGGTTTCAGATTTATGTGCTGCCCAACATTATTTGAAAGGAACATGTATGTGAATGAGAGGATGTTCTTGTCTTCAAAAAGCGTCGTGTTGTTTAGGTTACAAATTTCTGCAGTGTAAATGATCCTCAGATTTTTTGGTCAGGATATTTAATGCTCTGAACCTCTGTGGCATCAGCCTAGCAGTCAATATCAGTCAGCAATATTTAAAGTGATGCTATTCAGAAAAAAATATGGTTTAGCTGATGTAAACTGGCATATAGTTGAACTGAAATCCATGCAGCAATGCTAAGTACCGGGCCACAGCTCTCTGATTTCTTTTCTTACCCTAACTGTTAGCGCTGAGAAAATAAGTTACAACGAATGACTTATCAGTTGAATTGAGCTCTTATTGAACAACTTATTGCTTAAAATTAGCCTCTCTGTTCTGGTCTTGGAACAATGACAAGCAGATCATGCATGACTTGGTCATATTTATTCTCCAGAAGCATTTGACTTTTATTGGGGGGGGGGGGGGGGGGGGGAAAATATCTTTAATTCTATGAATCAATTGGATATGAACATTTCTGTCCACGTTTTGGCTCTTTGCTCTAAAAGTTGTGCTAATCAGGCTGGGCAGGTCATTCACAGGGTATTGAGTCACTTTGCCAAGGAATATCAAGCCTTGGAGCCTTGTGGGTCCGTAGGAACAGAAATCAGTGTTGCAGAGCTAAGGTGTTTTCTAGTATAATTCATTTCCGCGATGTACACCTCCTGTAGTCCTTTGAACAAAAGTAGTTAAAAATAGCACGCTTGCAGTAGCCTCATCTTCGACAACACTGCCTTTTTGCCAAGAAACAACTCTCTTGGGCCTCTCATGGAATCTCACTGCTTCTTAAATATATTGTTCCTACCTCAGCACCTGGGCTTTCTGGGAAATCTCTTACTTAGGATCTCATGATTTCCAAAGGTGGCCTGGCCATGACTGCTGCTATTCAACAATGTAAAGGAACTCTCAAAAAATTTCCATCTGAAAGAAGAGTGATTTAACCTACACAACCTCCTTATGGAATTCTGGTGCAGTATAGCATGGATCCCTTTCTGTGGGGAGTGTAATCCCCCTGAATGATTGTTCCTCAATGACTCATAACATGCGCAATATTAGAACATGTTGCCATAACAGTATTGTTTCTGTCTCCTAACTAAGAAGATGCACAGCAGGCTCTTCTGCAGCGTATACTCATCATGCACGTGGTATTTATAGTTCTGCGTCTGCCAATACTTGCTTGTGTGACTCTGAGGTTCACTTTCTGCGAACATTCATGCCAGTGAAACTTGATCACATGAATGTCCATGGAACATGCACACAAGTGGTATGGCTATAGCCATGGTGAAGCTACTTAAAAACTCAATCTAATATTCCTTGGGTCATTTGCGGTGTCTTCCTATAGGATGAAGTACTCTACTCCCCTGAATAATTCATTTGCTCTGTAGGCTGGTACAGGGGACAGGGTCACACCTTCTTGCAGGCCCTCTTTGAAGGAGCAGCCCCCCTCTATTCATGTGGGCATAGAGAGACTGCATCTACACTAAGCCCCAGTGGGTTGTATGAAAGGAATCTCCTTGTGTACTTCCCTGTCCCTCCAGGGACAGTCATATTCTGGCCCTAAAAATACATTTTTCCATGTGTTTACTATTGGCATATCACTCAGCTTGGGTTGGGAAATGAGGGTAGTTAATTGCACTTTATGGTTTGCCCTAGAGAAATATTGCATTGTTTGGTTTACAAAAAGTATAGGGAAGAGCTTTAATCTGTAAAAACAACTGAATGTTGAATGTTAAGATAATTCTATTAATTGCCAGGTTTGTTTAAAAAAAATGTACAATTTCTATTTTTGTCCCTAGAATACTTGATAATGAAGCTGATTCTCAGCTGGTGTAGATCTGTCTACATCCACTGAAATGAATGGAGCTACATTGATTTATACCAGCTGAGGACCTGAGCCAGTGTCCTCAATACAGTTACTACCTGAGTGATATCTACATGAAGAATCCCAGTCTGACAGGGACTTTCATGAGGCAGGGCATGCGTTACAGAAAAGGAACCTGATCCTAGGATGAGAGTGGACAAGCCCTTCCACTCCTATTATGGCAAGTGCTGTATTAATGGTTCTGTATGTAGGTTTTAGTTCTCCTTCTGACCAATGACTTTTTCTAGCAAATATGTGTGATCTGCCTTTTGGCACACAGTAGCAAGAAAGATCAGATTTAATGGACAAATGATAGGGCTGGGACAGCAGAACTGACTGGCTGATGAATCAAACAACAGATAACAGCACTGAGGTCACCTTTTCTCCCTTTTCTCCTAGATCACCCTTTTCTCCTCGAGGACCAGGGAAACCCTATAAAAAAATGAACAAAGATATCTATTGGCATCTCTCCTGATGTAGGTTAGGTTTTAAAATAACGCTGGAAAACTTACACAGAAAAGAATCCTGCACTGCATACTTTTTGTAAAAAATGTGACTCAGGGCATTCAGCAAGGTCATTCCAGCAACTGAAATGCAACATGTGACTCAAAGCAACTCCCACCGTTGTCCCTAGTGACTGACACTCTTTGGGTTCTGAAGGGGGTTGCTGCACCTTGGGGCCTTTGACAGCGGGGAAGATGAGAACAGTTAGGTAACAGGTTCTCTCCTGCATGCTGTTAAGAGATCCAAAATCAGTGGTTTTCAAACTTAGGGTCGGGACCCAGTACTGGGTCGCAGATCTTCAGGTACTGGGTTGCAGCGCCCCCTGCTACCACCACCAAAAGATTGGAATGCATTGCTCAAAGATGTAATTGTTCGGTTACAGGCATAAATAATTTTTTTCAACTGGGTCCTGAGGAAAAAAGATTGAAAACCACTGTCCTAAATTATGAAAAATGCATCATTTGTGGAGTGCGTGACTTACTTTCTTTTGAATAGGGATGAAGTTACTTAGCTAAATGTTAATGGCTCTTTGTTCTGCTCCTAGCGAAGGGCACTCATTAGAGTCTGATTCTGCAATCTCTTCTTACCAGGTGTACTGCTTACTACTGTGATCAGTCCCATGCAGGCCAATGGATTATTGGGGTAGTAGGCACTATGGGGCTCTGCAGAATTGGACTGTACTTTCTCAAAATATCATTGTTCAGTCTTTCCCTCTTGCCCCTCTTCATCATATGCAAACAGTAATGCAAAGGTTAGTATGTTCTCTGCATCATCAGCATGCACAGCAAATGGAAAAGAAATGTGCTGCACCCAATAAAGGAATAGCTTACGTACCATTATGAGTAAATTGGTCATATATATTACTTACATCAAGGCCAGGCTCGCCATCTTTGCCCTGCCAAAGAACCATATAAACTATGTTAGCATCCCTAAGCCTCACGACTATATGTTGTCTTATCTGCTAATGACACCTCCAAAGGCTTTCCTGATATGCAAGCATCTGCATACATGCTATAGGAAATCCATAACTGTACAGTAGCTACACGCAATTCTGGGGTTATATAAATAGCATTGCTGTTAGTGAAGGGTCTTTGTGTCAGTGTTTAACATTTCCCATTTCCAGGAACTGATAACTTGACTGTAAACTTTTGCTGTAGATTGAAGCTTATTGCACAAGTTCCAGGAGCAAGTTAAAATAAAGCAATACCTCAGATATCACCATTTTCAATTCACAAGAGGGGGAAATAAGGTAAAGATTTTTACTTATGAAAGTGGCCCGCAAATAAGCATACCCTGCAAACTAAGACTCACTGGGTATTTCAGAGAGAGAGTTAGTATCCAGATACAGCTGAAAGCTCTCACTATCCAGCTGGCCTCCTGCTGCTCTGGATGAAGTCTATGGAAGTTTTGCCATTCATTCGTCAGAGCAGGATCAGGTGTGTTGACTTCATCGGGAGTTGAGGGACCTCAGGGGACAGGGCCCACAGTGTGCATGGATTCGAAGTAAAGCCGCAGCCTGGGCTCACTGACACAATGCCTGTTAACGATCTGTTCACCTTCACACTGATTGAACAGAAGTTAAGCTACGTCCCAGCTCCCAAAAGCGTGGTTTTATACACTTCCTTTCCCATGTACGTTATTTAATTTCTCCAAGGCACAGGCAAAGCAGCCCTGTCTTATGGGGAAATCTGGCTCAGACAACACAGCTTCAGAGCTGTATGGAGCACATGTAAAATGAAGCTACTGTGTCATCTTCCCTATAGGGGGGACAGCTTTGCTAGCTGGCACACAGGGAAAATGGGGTTAGGTTCCACCACAAAGTTATTTAAGGGGAATGGAGCCCAGCCTTACCTGTGATGGAGCTTCCAACTGAGGCTGGGATCAAGCAAGCAAGGGATCAGGATAATTATAAAAGCCAGAAGGTGGGGGAGTAGAGAGCTCACAGGAGCAGAGAGGATCTGGAAGGTGGCCGCCCCTTGGTCAAGGTAGGAGAATTACAGGAAGCAGGTTGATTCCTGTGGGAAGCCCTAGAGCAGTATATGACTCTCAAGCAAGTGATCTATAGAGCAGAAACAGACAGCTTCCTGCAGAGGACCCAAGGCTAGGCAGAAGGGACAACTGAAATATGTATTATACTAGCTTTTTTGTGGAAGAAATAAAGCCAAAAGCCTGAGGAAAGGGACTAGACCAGACTTCCCAGCTGAGAAGACAGACCCACAGCAACCCCATTCTCTTTTCAGGAAAGACAATGCTGCTGTGAGTGCTAGTTTTGCAGACTCCTTCTGATCTCTGTGATCAAGAAATCTGATCACGTCTGGCCCCTTCTCAAAGCCTGATAATGAGAAGGCATCCACAAAGGGCTGGATGCAGGTGAGCTCTAAGTAAGGAGTAGCCCTGTGGTTAAAACCATTAAAAATAGGCCTGATTTCCAGCTCAGCCCCATCCTAGCCTCCCTTTTTGCATATAACTGTGTGCATGATGTCACTTTGATGTCTAATGCTTGATGTGCAGGTGATAGACACCCAAGCTGCATTCATTTCATCTGCAAACTCTGGATGTAAAAAGGAGGGCAGAAATTCTGAAATTATCTAATCTGTGCCTAATTCTGTAACACTTTCACTTTCGGGGCCTTATCCTCCACTATCTTGCACTTTACTTTATCTTTGCACTTGTATGAATTGGATGTTAAATGCTGCCACTAATGCAAATGAGCAGTGAATCCTGGTTTGTTTTCATTTTACACAGGTGTAAGTAATGACCCAGTATAATTTCAATGAAACCATTGTGACCTTCTTACTAAGCCTATAACAGACCACTGCCTTCTGTGTCAGTGAACACGGTAGTGCACTTACACCGAACTAGACCCTCATTTGATGTAAACTGGGATAGTTCAATTGACGTCAGTGGAGCTGTGTTGATTTGTATGAACTGAAGCCCTGGCTTTCTTATTTTAGGGATGGGTAAACTCTTTTACTGACTTATAGAAAAAAGGATCTCAGTTGCTTACTCTGGTGTATTCAGAGAAAAGTTTTTAATCACTGCAGATTTCTGATCAGGAAACAAGTGCCAAAATACTAAAAGTCAGTGAGATTTCTAGGCCAATTTTGAAAACTTGAGAGGTTTGGATAAGCTTTTGAATATTCATTCAAACTAAACTCAGACTATGAACCTTTTAAAGTTCTCCCATCCTGACACACAGACACATGCAAAAAATCAAAGCAAACAAAAATCCTCCACCCAGAAACAACAACAACAAAATAGTAACAGTAAAATATTGTTGCACCAAAGAAATCTGAACAAGACATTAAGAAAATCACAAAAGCTTCCATGGCTATATGCTGTCCTGAACTCTTTGCCACTCTGTTTTGCTGGTCTCAAGGCATCTAATAATATATACCAACCATCCATAATCAAAATGGCATGAGTTGTGGTAGACACTTTAACTCTAGACTACCTCATTTCCATTGGTTTGTCAGCTCCATTCCATTACTTTTGGATGGAGAGAGATGGGCCTGCTTCAAGTGCAGTGACACTGTGCTATCAGGGACCGTTATCCACCCCTACCCCTCTCAATTAATTACACTGCTGGATGACAAATATCATAAAGCACAGCAAAATTTAATCAAGGAGTGGTGAAAAGTTGCAGCGTGTACAAGTTCCATGCAACTTACAGGCAAACCATATGGTCCTCTGGGTCCAGGGTCACCAACAGCTCCCTTTTCACCCTAGAAAAGAAAATTAAACACATACATCTGATTCAAAGAGCAACCCGTCATGTTAAAGTGATCCCTCTTTCTCAAAAGCGGAAGCTGGGTACCTCTAATCCTTTGGCTGGATAATATCTGCTAAACTGATTTTCAGTAAATAGTTAAATGAAAATGACAGGGCTCTATATTCCTATACATTAATTGTATCTCGTTTTGGACTCCTCAAGATAAGCCAGTATCGTATGATAAATGAAAAATGTGATAAACTTAAACATTATCATGTATTAATGCTATTATGTGGACTTGTTTAGTACCAGAAAATGCATGTAGTCACTAAACATCAAGTGTAATTAATGTACAGCCGGAACACTGGGCCTTCAGTAGGAGCCCAATACTGTAATGAAACCTGAGGGTGCTCAGGACATTGCATCAGGCTCTGACTGAACAGCTGAGATTTGCAATAATGAACAGCAAAATTACTGTCAGCTGCGGCTCGTGTTTAACAGGCAATTCTGAACAGTGATATCATAAAGACCATACCATATAGAGAGCCATAAATTTAGCTGCTCTTTCAGATCCTGCATTAGTGTTGCCTTTGCTCAGATTTATTAAATAAAAATTCTAACCAGGGGTCAGACATGTAGAAGAAGTGATTCTCATTGACAGTCCAATCCCATTCCCCATTGAAATCAGTGGAACAAGAAAGAGTTTCCGAAGAGAGGTGGTGTTAAAGCAACTTTACACATAATTTTTTTTACAAGCCAGCACAGAGGAAATATTTCCTCAGTGAAATCTCTAGAAAACAAGCGAAGGTTGGACTCAGTATGGGCTTAGTGTTTTTTCAAGGTAGACTGACAGGAAAGAACAAGTTTGAATTAGCGGACACATGACTGCATAACTGCAGGTGCAGGACTTCTGGTGGTGATCTTGTTAAATCATGTTTGCCAAGCACAGACATGCCTGGTGAACAACAAGATGGGAGATTCCAAGGAACATTGTGTGCTGTAATAAGCAATGTAATGTTTTCTTTCCACGGTGTTCTTTCCTCTCATTAAATACTGAACCAACACTCCAATGTGGGGCTGTGATGCTGGAGGTGTTGTGTTTTACAGGAGGAAAGAAGAGGAGGTTCTGGTCATATATGATTTTCAAGGTTGCTTGTTTGACTGTGTTACCTTGGAGCACTGTTTAGATATCTTCCTCTTTCTTAATATAAACAAAGCTTTGGCGTAATGTTCCTGGCATAGAAAGACACCAGCTCCATCCCAGAAGTTGCCACAGTTCAGTGGCAGACGGACTGTCTCCCTCTTAGTGAAAGGTGCTTTACAATCTAGATTATTTACTATCCATTATTAATGGAAAAGGTATGTTTTTAAAGCACAGACTGGAGATTTAGAGGTGTGTGTTCTCTTCGGGAGTCATGGATAAATCCCTGTGCACTGCTCTGAGAATGCACCACTTCAATGTAAAATATATTGCTAGGACAATAATTGCAAGTAGGCTCCAGAAAAAAATCAGATAAAGAATCTCAACCTCTTGTGTAATAATCCCAGCAACAACAGATGCACAAGGGCAGTGATTCTCAACCACTGTGTCAGGGACACATTATTATGTCGCCACACAATGGTAAGTGTGTCATGGAGAGCTGGGGAGATGGCTGGATTCGGCCTTGGGTGGTTGGCTGGTGTGTCTTGTAGGGTCATGACACACCACCAAGCGTTGCAACCCACAAAAGATTGAGAACCACTGTACTACAGGAACTGACATTTGATCAAGTCTAGATACTTAACATTTTTGTGAAGATTATAACTCCGTACATACACCACAGTCTGGATGAGATGAGGCATCCAATGAAGGTCGGTCTTGATTCTGTTGATCTCCTAACTGTTTCTGACCACAAAGCAAGCTTAGGTAGCCTTATGAAACAACAGGAGGTACTGGAAGTAACAGCTGATGTACAAATAAATCCTCTAGGACCTCAGCACTTTTGGCCAGAAAAGATAACCTGCTTATATAACAGCTACAAAGTTTTTTTTAATCTATATTTGACATGCATCCAGAGTAATGAATGTCCTTTTGATCTAGACCATATGGGGTCCCCTCAAAATTAGTCCATATCTTTGCTAAACATATGGTAGACATAAAAATACTGGCAAAAGGGTTTGGCAAATCAGTTCAGGGAAGTCATCCCATCTATTATACACAAAGATCCAACTGGCTATGTACCCTACAGATTTTCTTCCTCCAATGTAAAGCAACTGCTGAAAGGTGTTTGGAACATGGGCTCATGCCATCGATGGCTATGGATTAGGATGGATTAAGAGGAGGTTGACTTTTGAGATTGGTGCCCAAAAAAGTGAAATAAACTATTTCACAGAAACACGCATTTACAGTCTAGTTTTAAAAAGTTCATAATCTCTTTTTTTTTCAGAATCTTGCCAGTGCAAAAATAACTCTATTTGTGGTTCTTCAGGGTTCTTTCCTGTCATTTTAGACCACTGTCCTTAATTACACTGTTCTGTGTTGTGCTGAAGTATAGTTTGCAGGAGTAAGACTATATTTGGTGTCTCCCTGGAACCTGCAAACAAACTGGATGGAGATCTCATGAGGCCATCCCCATGAGAAGAGTTTTAAATAAATAAATTTGTTGTCAGGAACTCTAACATATTTTCAGTGTCTTCAGTGACAGAAGTTTTAGGCAAACCATACATCTGAGGTCCTGAAAAGAGCTGAGCTCAGAGACAAAACATTGCCATAGAGGTGAGAATCCCTTAGAATTAGTATATGATTGTGTCCTGTGGCACTTTTAAAGACTAACAGATTTATTAATCGCATGAGCTTTCGTGGGAGAAAATCCCACTTCGTCAGACGCTTTGAACATGGGAAAGTTACAGAATGGGAGGAAATTAAATGCAGGGGAGTGTATGACATAGCATCAGCTCAGGCTGTAACAGCAAATCAAAATAGGTGTTAGCATTCAAAACAATGGGGAACAGCACATAGAGGAGGGGGAGGTCAAATCACTTGTTGTAATGCGAGAAAAATCCATAGTCCCTGTTTAACCCCAAGACAACTGAGTCAAATTTGCATATAAATTCAAGTTCTGCAGTCTCTCTTTGAAGCTGTGATTTGTTATTCATCTGTTT
>ML685791.1:5022447-5048075 GCA_007922175.1 Pelusios castaneus
AATTCATTTTAGGCAGAAGGTTTGGTTATAAAATTAGCATTTAAAATAGTGTTGCCTAGAAAAAAATGTATTTTTAATTTGGCAGTGGTCCACACTTGGAGGCTTTCAATCGTGAAAGCGATTGCCAATGTGAAAAGGTTTGAGAACCACTGCTTTAGGAGGTGGTACAAAGCTTGGTTCATTATCCCTTGTAAAGTGATTTCAGCTTTTCAGATAGAAGGTGCTATGGAAAAGTGAGGCCTGATTTTATCAATCACAAGTCATGGTGATTTTAATGCCATCTTCCATTTTTTATCTATGTTTAAATAACATATTTCCAAGTACTTCAACCAGCACCCAAGCTATTGGCAATGCTACAGAAGTCATATACTGGTGAAGTCTTCATTATAGCCTTGTGTATGTTAGCATTTTTTAGGAAAGTTCCCACCAGGGATAAGACCAGTGGAAACCATATGGTAGATAAGTTCCAAAGGGGGAGCCGTGTTAGTCTAGTTCAGCAAAACAAACAAGGAGTCCTGTGGCACTTTTAAAGACTAACAAATGTATTTATTGCATGAGCTTTCATCGTCATACTTGAGTTAATGAGGCAGGTGAGGGGGTGATCTGATGGTCTTGTGTTATGCAGTGTTTACTAGTTTGTGACAATAATTGCTATAGGCATAAATGTCATATAAAATTATAAGTATTTTTATGGAGTGATAACTGATGCATGAGGTACTGAGAAGTGGTTGCAAATGCCTATCTGGACTTGGGCCTTCACATGCATGAAGGGGGCCCAGACAATACGGGAAGGGGGCCCAGAGATTAGGAGGGTTCCGGGGCCCATCAAATTATACTTTAACCACTGTGCAAAATACTCATTGTCCTGGATTCCTCTTTGTTAATGAACAGCAGAAGCATTTCCTACAGCTTAAGCAGATGAATATGTGTGGTGAAACTCATTTGAAAATCCCCCTTTTCTACAGTTCTGTGGCTGAGTCACAAATAAAATGTTGTGATATATAAAATGTATTAAAAAAAAACCCAAGTGGATGAAATGACAAGGAACTCCTGGCATGAATACTGAATTTGTCTTGTTCTGATTCCAGACTTATCAGTAGTTCTTGTTTGTAATGCAGTCACTGATGTAGTGTGGCAATAAGAAATGGTCACTCACCCTGTGCAGTAACTGTAGTTCTTTGAGATGTGTGTCTTAACTCATGCCCCATGCTGCTGTTATACAGTACCGTGTGGTGAACTGTCCTCAGTTTCTTCTCTACCGTGAAGTGCAATAGCAGAGACCTCTGAAACAGTGGGGGGAGAGCGGATAGTGGTGCACCAGTAGGGGGACACATCTCGAAGAACTACAGTTACTGCATAGCGTGAGTAACCATTATTATTATTACTTCTTCTTCTTCTCCTTCAAGTCACGTCCCTAGGGATGCTTCACTCTAGGTGACTACTAAGCAATCCCCTCTAAGGTGGAGCAGACTTCAGAGATGAGTCTGGAAGAAAGTACAGTCAAGCTGAACACAGTATCAGAAGCTAGGTCCCGAGTTATTGTGTAGTGTTTGGTGAATGTATGAATAGAAGCCCAACTATCAACCTTACCTACAGTATTTCAATAATGGGCCCGCTTTTGAGAAATGCTCCAGAGGTGGAAATGGACCTTGCAGAGTCCAAACGTGCTTGAATATTGCAAGATTTGTAGCAAGAATTAATGCAGTCAGATATTCACTTAGAAAATCAGTGGTAGAAACTGGAGGCAGACATGTGACCGGAGGTTGATGTGCAGCATGGATCTCTTGTGGTATCCTCTTGCCCTGGGCTGTGTGAACGTCTACATGTGCTCCGCAACTTAGCAGGGAGGCATCTGTCATGACAATGACTGGTAGGGAAGGACATGCAAATAGGAGTTGTGCGCGCACATTGTGATGGTCTTTCCATCAGTTCAGGGATTGTTTTACACTGGTGGATATGTAAAAAAGCATATTTAAACTGTGTCTATTTGGTGAATAAACAGTCCTGAGCCACCCCTGAAGGCAATGCATTCAGAGCCTCATGTGGTCTATGACAGAAGTACTGGCTGCCACATGCCCCAGCAACTGATGACCATTCTTGACCAGAGTTTGGGGGCTGAACTGGATTGTATTGGCTCCATTGGAATGTGCCAGGAAGCTGTGCAGAGAAAGGTAGGCTCTTGCTGTTACTTGCATCAAGATGACACAAGTTTTGCACAGGTGTCAAAATGAATTTTTGAATGTTCAATTGTAGGCCCAAGTTGAGGAAGAGATGTGCGGCTTGGAAGTTGCCTCTGATATCCGTTATCCAGGGAATGACCTTTCAGCAGCAAATTGTCCAGGTGACTACTTTTTTCAGTGGAGGGGGCTGCTGGAATCAGCTGAAGGTCGGGGAGGAAGGATCTACACATTTATGATCTTTTTCATGGTGCTGCCTTCCAAAGTTCCTTAACTTCATCGACCACCAAAGAATTGAGAGGGATAAAAAATAAAAAGTGAGCCCTGGAAAATCGGTGTCAATAAGCTTTCATAGGGGCCCAGGATAGTCAAGGAGGTGATGCATAACAACAAAAACTGGGCCATAGCTGAGGTCATTTCACTGGGATAACTGCCAAAGCTGTCTCCAGCTGGGAAGGAACTGATGGTGGTTTACCTGCGCAGTGTTCTGGCAACAGTATGGCACACGAGGCTAATTCACGGACTGAAGAGACACTGCTATGAAAAATCTTTGAACACCCACAGGGACACTAGTTGAAGAAGAGCTACGTTACTTGGTTAGCCGTATTCCATCTTTTTAAAGTTGAATTTTACAGACAGGCCATATTCAAGAAGCACTAGGTACAAATTCAGAATAGTGTACGAATGAACTTTGGCCCTATAAGGCCCCAGTGACTACCTGTGGCTTGTTTGTATCTTCCTAATAGAATGTAGCCCATGGGAGTGTGGTACAAAATGCACTGTCCAAACCTCTATGTTGATGTTTCCACTATGCTGAACATGCTACTGAAATTAAAACAAGCCCAATATACTAAAAACACAAAGGCACAATAAGGATATGTCTAATATGCAAATTACCATGCAATTTAGTGAATATGCAAATTACATGTAGTAGCCATGAGGCTGCATAATTTGGGTGCCAGAAAATTGGAAAATATCAAACATCTAGATTCCCTGGAAACAGGATTAATTCCCAACAAAAAGTCTCAACCCTTCCTCTTTCTGAGCTAGATAAATGGAATTTCATGCTGTTCAATCTGTTTGATTCTTTTAGCTGCAACTCTAAAAACTTTTGCCTGAATGGTGATAGGAAAGACCTTATGGCATTTGTTGCAAGAGTAGTCATCTGCATGAGTGTCCTTTGCCAAATATCCCCTTATTTTCCACAGCTGCGTAGTGGACTGGCTCTGTTCTACAGGCCGAAGCTGAGTGCACTTACAGTGGTGCTGTGTGTATATAGGATCAAACTCTGAAGCATTCTCAGAACTGAAATCAATAGGCTCAGGATCTGGCCTGTTCTACAAAGTGCTATGAGAATTTACAGTGCTGTATAAATGTAAAATATTCCCATTATCGTTTATCTACTGAGATTGCTTGATTAATCATATTATCCTGCTTTTTCGGTCTCAATTTCTTCTTGCTCAAATTTGTTCAATTTACAAGCATTTCAAACTCCAACTGGAATTTGTGAATGAAGATGGGTTCTTTGTCCTCATATCACCAATAATAATAGCTTTCTGGGCCAAATCATGTTCTCAGTTATACTCATGCAACTTCAGTATCTTCAGATCAAGCCCTCAATTATACCTGCCTTGTGTTAGTTACACCCTCACCGACATTTGCGCAAACACACTGATACTGTCTGCGCTGGTTTTTTTCCCTGAAAAAACTTGGTATTGCTAACGTGGGCACAAATCCACCAGAGGCAGCAAGCCAGGAAGTGCTAATGTAGGGAAGGTGGTAGCCAATGATGCGTAAATCAGGATTAGATGATATAGTGAAAACACCATTGGTAACTTGAAGCCTTGTCTACACTAGGCTTCAGCCTGTTGCTACCACACAATGGACCTGCAGCACAGTTAGCAATTCTTCAGGAAAAAGTTTCCTTTAGAGCCATTATCTTCACATCACACCCTCAGTGATGTCTCTATAAACCCCATTATCTTCCGATCATACCCTGAGAGTATGTCTACTAGGGACACTTACAGCAGCACAACTGGAGCACAATAGTGTAGATGCTTCCTGCAGAAATGGGGAAGGTTTTTCTGTTGCTCTAGGAACGCCACCTCCTTGAACAACGGTAGCTGAAGTGACAGAGGCATTCTTCCATTGACAAATAACCATTGCACTCAAGGGTGTGAATATTCCAGGCCGGGGTGATGCCTATACAACCCTCCACCCCTTATATTCAGATCATATCCTCAGTGATGCCTGTGCAGATCAACTGCCAATATTTTTGCCTTGTCATAAGTATTGGAACATAGTAAACAATTCTCCTGATGCTGCACAAAGAAGACTGGCACACAGTTTTCTCCCTCTCGCCTTTGTTAGCACTGCAGGGCTAACAGCAATGAAAGGTAATAAAAGTTTGTTTGAGAAACTAAATTAAGCAGATCTGACTGACTACAGGTTGGGAGTAGATGAGATGAGTAAGAAGGTGCTATTTTTATATTTTTTTCAGATTAAAAGTGCACTTTAAACGATAGCAGGAAGTCTGATCTTAAAAGAGATGAGCTCCTAATTTGCTCAATAATGTGTGTGTTTTGGAATAACATTTTGCCATGATGTTTTCTTCATAAGGAGAAACATCTGAAGAACATGTACTTACCCTGTCTCCTTTAGGACCTGCTGGACCATGTGGACCAACTGGGCCATCCATACCCTGAAAGATTAAACAGACAAGCAATGAAAAACAAATGCCCTAAAATCTCTTAGCAGTGTTTTAACTACACATTTACTCTAGCCAAGAACTGCCTTAAAATCAGTTCAGCTCCCCCTGTCTGAAAACATAGGCTGAGATTTTCAAATCTTATGGGCATCCAAATCCACTGGGTGGCTTTGAAAATCCCACCTCTAAACTGCTAGTTGTGATGTAGCTCATCTTTCATTTAATTGGTTTGTACTTTATTATTTTAAGTCAAGAGATTTATAGTTTTAAAATATAGTGTGAAAGTCCTCCAGTAGGAGTTAAAGGATTAAACATGGAAGTTTATACAAAGAATTGTGTAGGTTACATATAAGATGATGAATGATATTTAGGAAGGTGTTCAAATACACAGCAATGTTGTTCCTTCACTTTTCTCCTCCTTTCTTCATCATTATAAATGCCATAGAAGTTAACGTTTGTTTTAAATGTCAAAAGGCTTCAGATAGAACTGTAGCAGTTCTGCACCACTTTTACAATCTCAGGATTTACCTGCGCTTGTGAAGTTAGTATAAAACTCATCAGGCATCTTTTTATACAGGGAACACTAACCCTACCAAGTAGAAAAGCACTACTGAAATCATTGCTTTTTAAAACTTTTTCTATTTTTGCTTTCGCAGCTCAAAATTTATGCTCCAAGTATTGCATGGTTTCCATTGCCAAAGTCAGAGGGAAAAGCACAAGCAGAAGAAAGAAAAAGGAAGATATACAGGATGCTTCATTCAAAAGGCAATTCTTGCATGGGACTGGAAAACTAGTCTTGGTGACAAAGCTACAACTTCTAAGACCAGTGTAATTCAAGGATGGACATAAAGCTCAAGAAAAAGGATGAGTATATTTAGACACATTGAGTCATGTCCTCTTTAAACAGATTTTCCTGTACAGCTATACATAACTAAGCTCGCTCCAATCAAAACTTCAGCCCAGAATGCATTCCTAAGATTCAGGGCCCCATCTAGAGCCCGGCACTACTCATCCCCACTGTTGACCTGTATCAAGACTTTCTCCAGATTCAGCATCATGAAAGTTGCTGAAAAGTTCTGCCCTCATTCCATGTAAGTGACATGTATAAAGTAGGCAAACAGGACCACTGTGAAGCACATAGACTCAGTAGTAAAGCATGACACAGGAATGCAAGGGACTCACCCGGGGTCCTGGCTTTCCGTCTAAGCCAGATGCTCCCTGTATGATGAGTTGGAAGCATGGATGATGGGTATAACACGAATGACAAGAATGTGAGATTAGTAAGGGGTGTTGATGAATAAACATAACTGTTTACATTTTGTGTTTAAGTTACAAGGTACAGGAATGAGGATCACATTATTACAACATGTTAGTTAAAAATTTACATACAACATTAAAAGCCTGATTCTGATCTCAGTTACATTGTTTCTACATTGGTTTAACAGCACTGACCTGATGGAATTACTTCTGATTTCTACCAGTGTATGTGAGATCAGAATGAGGCCCTAGATATATTAGTGTTACAAACATCACATATTATGGTGTTTCTTCTGCTTTAATATACAAATAATTCATAAATTAACTATCAAATTGTCTAATTTGGATTATAAAATAATGACAATACTGACTGCTCTACTTTGCAATTAAATTAAATTAAATTAAAATATACATTTTAACATCTATAAGAAGTGTTTAAATTGAAGATATCACCAACAAAATCTTGGCCCCATTACAATGGTTTTATTCTTTTTCAAGAGCCCAGGAGACAATGAAGTTGCTTATTTTTCCCCCAACAAATTACAATTGTAGAGCATATTCATCATGATCGATGAATCTAATTGCAGGGGCTGGGAGTGCATTGGACTTTGGGCTATTCGGTTTAACATCCTTGGGGACTGGATGACCCCTGGTGGATTTTTATTTGAATAACATAAGTCTGGTGCACTGGAAACTATTTGTGGGATTATCAAAGGGACCTTGTCAATTTGAAAATGGTCAGTTTCACTGAGTGAAACTAAAATCGTTTTGGTAAAGGTGACATTCTTTACAGTCTTCTTTAAAATCTTAAAATAGCTTTTGACCAGATTTTCTTTGATCATTTTTTAAATGCTGCCATGTGATAGAACACTCAACAACAGGGGAAAATTGACTTTTCACAAAGTGCTGTCAAATGCATAAAGAAAAGCGCACTAAAATTTGTTTTTCCTCTAATCACTTTCAGCTCTGGTGTCTCTTGTAATAAAATTTGCAAATGGAAATGTGATTTTTTTAAGTATATCATTTCCCTTTAAGATAAATCTATGTTGAGTACCTACAATAGGAACTGTTCTGTACGGTACTAGGAAAAAGTAAAAAAAACCCAGCATCCCTGACTGAATAAGGAATGCTTTAAAATTCTGTAAGCCAGTTCCCAAGGTCTTCAGTCACATTTTACTCAGTCCTTACTCAGGAAAACCCCCAACTTCAGTGGCAGTTGTTCAAGGAAATATTATTGAGGATATATTAAAATTAAAACACAAAGTGTTCAATAAAGACACATTTTTAAAGCAAACACCACACGACATTCAAACCACAACGTGATTAATGTAATGGGGCTGACAGTGTCCTTGTGAGGTTATTAACCTGTCAAGTGACACATGACAAAAAGAAACTGACAGCAGTGTTGTTACAGGATGTGACTTTGGACAATGGGACAGACTCTGGATAAAACAAAACAAGACTGATGTTCTGCTCCAACAGGACAGGGTTTATAAGTGCTGTTGAGTAAACCAGAGTTTTGGTTGAAAGCAGAGAGAAAAGTCTGTGATTTGCACGGAAATGGAATAGTTTTTTTTACTTACTGGAAGACCAAGGGGCCCTCTGTCACCCTTTTGACCTGGTTCACCCTTCAATCCTTTCAGACCATTTAACCCTGGTTCACCCTAGACGTAAAAGTATAAATGCCAATTTTTGGGTGCTACCATGAGTGTTTAAGCTGGGACAGAAGAGAGCCAGCCTCAGAAGTAGCTGCAAATTCCAGTTCAAAACAACAAGATCTTTTCAGTGTAAGGTACTAATTCAGCATTCACAGTTTATTGGTGATTTACATGAAGATATTGTAGTGAGCTGTGCTAAAATATACAATAGGCAATTATTGGTCATGTTAAATACAATTAGATGTTGAAATAATACAAGAAACTCTGCTGCGTAAGACTTTCTTGAATCACTTCTAAATAATAATTGAGGTATTTGTCTGCTGTGGGGCCAATTATAATTTTCCTCTGCTTTTTTTTGAGTTTCCTCTATGCCCACACATTTCTGCCCTAGGTTGATAATTCAAACTAAAGAAAATCCTTAAACAAGCGTATCAAAAATTGCTTTTTGTTCAGATTAGTGATAACTGCAGCGAGAGTGACTAAAAGGTACATTTTGTGTGGAAGTACATTTTCTTCCAAGCACAAACTGGAATTTGCAACATGGTCTTATGTAAAGATACTTTAAACCTTTAAGCACACATAATTAAACAGGAAATTAAGAGGAGCAGTGTGTTGTACAGGGACAATACATTTTAAGGGCCCACGCTTCACTGATCTCACAAAAAAAAGCTGTATTAGAACAAAAGATATTGTGCAAAAATTGTGATTATGAACTTTACATAGGCATCGCTATATTAAATAATGGTGGGCCTACGGGATGTGTGAACAAATCTTCACACCATGTACACTACTACAATATGGTGATTCTACAAACAATTCTGGGCACTAATGATACCTGCTTCCAGTCAGAAATGGGAATGCACAGGATTCGCTATGCCAGATTACTTTCTGCTGCACAACCCCCTCAAACAAAGCATAAAAAAATTAATCTATGCTTCTGCTTTAAGTGATGACTCCTTTATATTCTGCCTAAAATCAGGAGCCATTTCTTTATTTTTCCTTCACTTGAGATAATGGACATGTTTACAATGGAGCTGGAAGTTGTAATTACCAGCTCGAATAGACATATTTTTCAGACCAGCATCGGATGAACAGATAGCAAGTGATAAAAATCAGAACAGAGACAGGAGGTAATGGGCACATACATAAGAAAAAGCCCCAAATATCGGGACTGTCCCTATAAAATCAGGACATCTCGTCTCTCCAGAGCAATAGCACCAAAAATCCTGACATTTTGGAAGCAGAAATACCACAAAAACGTGAGTATGAGGTCAGAAGTCTGAGGAAAAACAGGTCTGATGTGAAAATGGAATAGACTTGATTTCAGAAGATAATTCCTGACCCAATGCCTAGGGAAGTTTGACATAGTCTAACTGTGCTCATATGTTAAAAAGGGTTATTTCTGCCTCATCCTCCATACCTGAAAAACCAAATAACCCTTTTTTAAGAAAGCTGAATATGAAAAAGAGAAATGTAATTATTCAAATGGGTATGAAACACTAACTCTAATGCAGACAGAGACAGACACAAGGGCTATGTCTACACTGGCAAATTAGTTCGAATTAAGGAATCTTAATTCAAACTAATTTAAGCCTTGGCACACTAGGCTTTCATTAGTTCGAATTAAGGGCTTCCTTAATTCGAACTAGTTAGTTCGAATTAACTCAATGTGGCCATGTTAGTTCGAACTAACCGGCACATTGAGCTCAATGCAATTGACTAATTTGAACTAAGCAAGTGCCATGCATGGCACTTGCTTAGTTCAAATTAAAATTTGCTAGTTTGAATTAAGTTAATTCGAACTAACTAAAATTAGTTTGAATTAGTTAGTTCAAATTAACTAATTCGAACTAACTTCGGTAAGTGTAGACATATCCAAGGTGCTTAGGGCTAGTCAGAATAGATTTGTCAAAAACAAATCATGTCAAACCAACTTGTTAGCTTTCTATGATGTGGTAACAAGCCTTGTGGATAGAGGGGAAGTGGTAGATGTGGTATATCTAGATTTTAGAAAGGCATTTGATACGGTCTCACATCACATTCTCATTAATAAACTGGGTAGGTACAAACTAGATGGAGCTACTATAAGATGGGTGAAAAACTGGTTGGATAACCGCTTCCAGAGAGTAGTTATCAATGGTTCACATTCAGGCTGGAAGGACATAACGAGCGGGGTGCCGCAGGGATCTGTCCTGGAACCGGTTTTGTTCAACATTTTTATCAATGACTTAGATGATGTCATAGAGAGCAAACTTATGAAGTTTGCAGATGATACCAAGCTGGGAGGAGTTGCAAGTGCTTTGAAGGATAAGATCATGGTTCAAAATGATTTAGACAAACTGGTGAAATGGTCTGAGATTAACAGAATGACATTCAATAAAGATAAGTGCCAAAGTACTCCACTTAGGGTTGAACAACCCATTGCACACATACTAAATGGGCAATGACTGCCTAGGAAGGAGTACTGCAGAAAGGCATCTGGGTGTAATAGTAGACCACAAACTAAATATGAGACAGCAGTGTAATACTGTTGCAAAAAAAAGCAAACGCCATTCTGGGCTGTATTAACAGGAGTATAGTGAGTAAGCCACGAGAAGTGACTCTTCCACTCTACTCTGCACTGATTAGGCCTCAACTTGAGTACTGCATCCAGTTTTGGGTGCCTCATTTCAAAAAGGATGTGGAGAAACTGGAGAAAGTCCAGAAAAGGGCAACAAAAATGATTAGAGGTCTGGAACATTTGACCTATGAGGGAAGATTGAAAGAGCTGGGTTTGTTTAGTCTAGAAAAAAGGAGACTGGGAGGGGATATGATAAATCAAATACCTAAAAGGTTGTTATAAGGAAGAAGGAGAAAAATTATTCTCCTTAATCACAGATGATAGAGCAAGAAGCAATGGTCTTAAATTACAGCAAGGGAGTTTAGCCTAGACATTAGGAAAAAATTCCTAACTGTTGGGGTGATTAAACACTGGAATAAGTTGCCTGGGCAGGTTGTGGAATCTCCTACATTGGAGGTTTTTAAGAGCAAGTTAGACAAACACTTGTCAGGGATGATTTAAGGGGGGTACTTGGTCCTGTCACGAGTTCAGGGAACTGGACTCGATGACCTGTCATGGTCCCTTCCAATTTCTATGATTCTATGACAGCAGGCTGTTAGGGGATTCATTATGCCAAAGTGTGATATTGAATATTTTTACAAATGTGTTAATTAAATTAAAATACAAATCAAAACCTGGTTTCTTTGAACTCTTCCAAAATCATCTGTGTTTTCAAGAAACTGGTTGGGGTTTTTTTGTTTTGTTTTTGATTTTTAAAAAAAGACTTTTGCAGGGCTTCTGGGGTATATGTGAGTGTTTCTGCACTTACATATAACCCAGGGATGAGGGATTGTTTCCAGCAGCACAAAGATACACAGTTGCGTGTCATGATAGGTGATGGGGGAGAGAGCCAAGGAAGAGAAAAAAGGTGTATCTGAAAACAAGTTTACTTGATTTACCCTTTTCAATGTACAACACACTCATCCTCTGTGTTCTAAAGTGTAAATTTAAGGCAATTTTAAAGCAGTAATGAGAATAGCATGGAACTCTCACCAGGAAACAGGAGGCTAGATAATTAAATACCAGTTCATAACCACTATTATATAAATCTAATCCCATTTAGGCTCATGTGAAACACACACAAGAAGTGACAAATCATTACAATTAAAAAATATCATTTAACTTTCACTTTAAATATCTGCTTAAAGGTTTAAGAATATCAGAAAACTTAAACAAATAAATGAGACAAAGAACACAAGATAGTTGCATGCTTCATTCTGATTAATAAAGAACATAGCACAACACATTACAGACTTAAAGAATTGAGGGCAATTATTTTTACCTTTGGGCCAGGCAGTCCATGGGGTCCCTGAAAATAAAGATTCCATCTTTGAATGAAGAAAATAAAGGTTGGTTGCACCTGCATTTTTGTCCTCACAAAATAAACTGTGGGTGTCAATCAATATAAGTATTTGCACCTCTTAAGTACCTCATTGGGGGAATACATATCCACAATTTGTTTCCTCGCTTCCCAAGAACTTTGGGTTGGGATCCAAATACAGATCCAAAATCCATAGCTTGGGCTCATCTCTAATAGTCATGTTCTCTCATGGCTCTTTCATTAAGCAAGCATTCCAATGGGGAGAGGAAAATAAAAAAAGACTTACCATAGGGCCTGGTGACCCATGTGGCCCCGGTGGTCCTGGCGGTCCTATGATCTACATGTAAAAATGATGTCATAAATTCATATAAAATGATGTCATAAATTCATGTAGTAGTCTTCCTTACAAATACAGGAAGTCAGACTCTTTCTCCAGCTCCCTGCTAACATCATTTGTTCCCTTTCAGATGAAGAATACTGCCAAGTGCTGAAGTTGCTTAAGAACCTCTCAGTTGGGAGAGGACTTTAAAAAGTAATAGCGTAACTTGCACATATTTATGGCATCTTTATCTTGGTACTTGGAGCATGTTACAGACATGGTTATTATTCTCATTTACTGGGCAGAGTATTGAGGCCCAAAGAGAAAAAAATGACATGTTCACAGTCATTCTTCAAATCAGATGCAGAGCTGCAAACAAAATACAGGTTTCCAATCTCCCGGTCCTCCAGTCTAACCATTAGATAACTTTAAAACATTAGCTAGTAGTAAATGTCTTCAAATCCTGATTGAGTAGAGACACCGTTGGCTCTTTTATTTTCTGGTACGTATTCCCTGCTCTACTTGCAATCTATATTTTACAACAATAGTAGGGGATGCTGTGATGCCATTCCTTGGTTCCTTTCCAATCCTGATCAATAGAAATAAAAGACAAACAATTTATCTTAAGTCTTTGGGATGTGTCTTCTTCTCCTTTTATATGTTTAGCCCAAAAACCACTTGCACAAATGTTCAGGCTTAATCTGAATGATGAAGTCATTACAACACGTAATCAGGTTATCCAGCTTTCAGTGTGTGCTCATTAAATGCTGGTTTACTTTACTTATCCCACTAAAAACAGGAAGAATAATTTCATTATGACATTTAAAACATTTAACACCACTTCTCATTGGGGTCAGTCCAAAATGGCTATGAACAAGGGTTGTGAGAGCAGCTCTGAGCCACTAGCAGGGCAGCTGGACAGCACACCCAGTCCTAGGGCTTAACATACAGCACTAGCCTGACTTTTCTAGCCACTCTTACAAGGTTATGTCTGGGGTCAACAAAGCAGCTTTTCAACTATAGAACAGGATGACGAGAGAAGGGCTGATAATTCGTGGGAATCTCTGGGGAGTGGAGAGAAGTGGTGAAGCCTTCAATGGAAGAAGGAAAGGAGGACAATTGCCATGGCTGTATTCTCCAGGGAATAAGCCTTTTACAAAAATACTGCTAAGAAATTCAGGACTCTTATTCCAAGATCTCTGAGTACCACACACACCCAGTGTTGGAAAATAACAAATTGACTTTCCGTTCAGACCTAGATTGAGACATTTGTGGTCTGTAGTGAGAGATGGAATCTAGAGGTGCCAAGACAGGAGTGGAAGTTAGCAACTCTTGAATTCTTATCCTAGCTGTAACATTGACTGCCTGTCACCTTGGGCAAGAAGCTTAACCTTTTGCGTCAGTTTCATAATCTATAAAATTGATATAATGGTAGTTGTCTATGTGACCCTGTGTAGAATCTGAACAGCCATTTATATTATTACTGTACCAATATTACAGAATTGAAATAAATAATGTATAGGATATACCAGGAAAGGTATTGATGGAAAAGTCATGATTCACCAAGATTGATAAGCACGTTTATAGGTATGTATCAGTTTTGTATTAGGAGTTCTATATATGCATGGCGTACTTGTATTTCAAACTTGTGCTGTGTTTCTGGGTGACACCCCCCGGACAGGAGGGCAGCAGCATTAAGCCTGCTCAATGGCCCATCAAGGGAACTCAAATGTACAATGAATCCAGTGAAAGAACCCACGGGCTACAGTTTATGAGTCATCAGGACACATAAGAACATGCCTAGGACAAGGGACTCTAAGGCTTTTCCATGCCATGTGCTGTGTGGCTATGCTTGGCACAAAGGAAGTACAAGCCTCATGGTACAAAAGTACAAGTTGCACCATCTCCTTCCTGTCTTCATTCCTGCTTCTTACCTCTGGATCAACTAGTCTACATCTGAATCTGTGAAACAAAGGACAGACACCTGGATGTACTCGAGAGGCACTGTACAACCCTGCAAACTCCAGTACTGCTAAGACTGATATATATGGAGTTTGAAATCATTTCTATGTATCTGGTTGCTTTGACGATTTACCATCACTCTTCTCATTTGTTTCTTTCCTTTTATAATACATTTTTAATTTCATTACTAAAGGATTGGCTGGCAATGTGATCAAAACCAGTACTTAGCTGGTGATGGGGTTGATCTTTTGGGGATCAGGAGAACATTTTAGTAAAGGGAACAAAGTTTTAACTAACTTATCTTTTTGTTGGACCTAACTGCTGACTGAGAGCCAGAGACTGAAAGGCACTAAAGGGGGCTGTGTATTTTTTGTTGTAGCTTCTCGATAGTTAGTGTCAGAAATCAAGAGCACTCTTAGGGTGCATCTACACTTGTAAATTAAGTCGACTTAAGCTTGCTTAAGTCGACTTAATTTACTCTGCGTCTACACTACACTTTCCTTAAGTTGACTTAAGCAGCTGCTTAAGTCGATTTAAGGAAAAATTAAGTCGACTTTGTTTAACCTACTTTTAAGTCGACTTTCTGCTTAAGTCGGCTTTCTGAAGTCGACTTAAGCCAGTGTAGACGTGGAGTAGCCCTAAGTCGACTTTAGGCTCTCCAGGACTTCCCCACTGCCCTCCCTGCCAGGGTGGCTGGCACCGGGAGAGCCTGGCATGCCCCCCCACAGGGCAGGGCAGAGCCCTGCCCACCCTACCCTTATGCCCTGCCAGGGTCCTTTTCCCCCTTTGCCCCATTGTATGCAGGTACAATGGGGCAAAGGCTGAGCCCCCTGCACCAGTCCCAGGTCCACCTAGCCAAGTTGACCTAGGCGTCCAGTGTGGATGCTCTAGGTTGACTTTGTAGGGTCCCCTGAAAGTTGACTTAAAATTTAAGTGTGGACATGCTAAGTCAACTTAAATTAACAAGTGTAGACATAGCCTTTGTGACTGGCTGGAGTATCTTACTTCAGCGTTACCACCAGTTCTGGGAGATTATGCTCTCCTTTTGCAGCCTGTCCTAACCTTGGCAATTTCAGGTGGGCTACTCTAAGCATGGACGGGTTACAGTCTTCATCACAGGAGCTCTGTGAGGCTTTGATTTATCTTGTAATGTTTTGAAAAGTCATACACATGTCTGATACTGCAAACACTTACTCATGTGAGTAATACTGCACCCATGCATAAATATTTTCTAAGCCATTAAGGGCCTGATATAATGCTCAAAAAAATCAATGTGAGTCCTTCACTTGGCTTTGGATTGGGCTACCATTATTAGAGCCCTTTGAAGATCTGCTTTTCATCTGTCTTTCCAAGATACTCACTGTATAAAGCTGATAGATACATAAACAGATTGCTGAAATAGGAAATTTCCATCAGTCTTCTCTCTCTCATATCTCTCTATGATTCAACACAAGAATGGATGGTTCCTATTCTCAGTGAAGTCAATGAGAGTTTTGTCCATGACTTATGTAGGGGTCTGGATTCTTATATAGTTTTTTACCTGCATAATATAGGGCTAAGTTAGTGAAGAAGTGATCTACTTGCCAGAATTCTGTATAGATAAGTGGTTCTAAATTACTGTCCATGGACCACCAGTGGTCTACCTTGCTCACTTGGTTGTTCATGGAGTGAAACATTTGAAAACCAAAAAGTAAGAACTGTGGGAGTTGGTAGGAGATCTTGTCCATGAAAGTTACTAACTGCTATAATAATGATCACATTGAAACAGCATGGCAAGACTTACAGAAGGACCTTGAGGACCAGGCAAACCAACATCTCCTTTTTCTCCTTTCATACCATTGGCTCCCTAAAAAATCATTATAAATAGTTATGAAACAATTCCTGTCTTATTAAGAGTTAAATTCACTCTAGAGAAAAGAATATATTTTGTGATTAAATATTTGTTTTTCATAATAGGAGTATTGCTTATAACGCAATGGTATCTTTCATACTTGCCAACATGTATTATAAATGGCTGCTTTTTCCAAAAACTCCTGATAGCCACTAGCTTCTAAACTATGAAACAATTACAAACAATTACAATTGTATGGCTAAAATACAGATATATTGTAGACCACAAAGTTTATTAAAAGTTCTTTCTCTTGTAATTATACTAGTTTCATTATATATTCTGTGTGTGCAAATACACGCACACACTTTCTGTATACATGTATTTATATGTACACTTATGTATCCCACATACGTATACATAAACTATATTATATATATAATACTGATATAAATGCAAAATAGACTTTTCGTAAGTGTTCATGCAATTTCTCTCCTTCAAGAATATGAGTCAGCCACTGAAGTTCCTGGTATCACAGTATCTTTCTTTCTTGTGCAATCAAGCCACTCATTTCTCCCAAACTTTATCACATTTATTTTTATCAAAGCTCTGCTGAGACCGATGATTCTTACAGTGGAGAAAAACATTTATTCAGCATACTAGCTAATTTACATCTTTCCAGAGTGAGATTTTATTTGTCTACAATTTAAATGAAAAGCTATGACAAACAATCTTTTTGTCTAGCATTTATGCCTCCTCCTAGACTAGAAATGGAACAGATTGAGGGATGTGATAATTCCCCTCTATTCGACACTGGTCAGGCCGCATCTGGAATACTGTGTCCAGTTTTGGGCTCCCCACTATAGAAAGGATGTGGACAAATTAGAAGGAGTCCAGCGGAGGGCAATAAAAATGATTAGGGGGCTGGGGCACATGACTTATGAGGAGAGACTGAAGGAACTAGGCTTATTTAGTCTACAGAAGAGAAGACTGAGGGGAGATTTGATAGCAACCTTCAACTACTTGAAGGGGTGCTCCAAAGAAGAGGGAGGTAGGCTGTTCTCGATGGTAACAGAGGACAGAACAAGGAGCAATGGTTTCAAATTACAGCTGGGGAGGTCAAGGTTGGATATTAGGAAAAACTTTCTCACTAGGAGGATGGTGAAGCATTGGAATGGGTTACCTAGGGAGGTGGTAGAATCTTCATCTTTGGAGATTTTTAAGGCCCGGTTAGACAAAACCCTGGCTGGGGTGATTTAGTGGGAGTGGTCCTGCTTTTTAGCAGGGGGTTGGACTAGATGACCTCGTGAGGTCCCTTCCATCCCTATTATTCTATGATTCTATAATTAACCCGTTCATTTTAATGTTTTCTACTACTTCTGCAATTTACAAGCACTTCAGAATTACCAAATGTAGGAGATGGCATTAAAAAACCCAAATGAGCTTTCAGCTAAATTAAATTGATTTTGCATACTTACTGGTAAACCTGGCAGTCCAATTCCTCCCTTTTCTCCTGGCATGCCAGACTCGCCCATGTCCCCCTTCGAGCCTTTAGGACCCTGAAAAATCATATTTCTATTCTGAAAGTGACTTGTACAATGCTCACACACCAATAAAATCCTAGATTTGTTCCTGGATAAACCAATAAAACACAGAGTGACTTTTTGCCTCTTATAGGAATGAGTGTATTTATTATCACTGATAATATGTGATCATATAATGTGTCACATATGGCTACGACAAGTGACTGTAAATTCTAATTCCACTTCACCCCCAACATATAATGAAATTATTTCCTCAAAAAAGCCATGATTGTTCATAGGGTCTGGCACTAGCTGATGTACATATGGTGTACCTGCTCCCCTTCAGCTCCTGGAGTTCCTCGGGGCCCTGGTTCACCCTGTAAAACATAAGATGAAATTGTTTTATCTTCCCTCAATACCCCAATTACTGGTGAGACTAGGCTGTACTAAATGAATTATGTTGGTCTGTAACACCCCTGTCCCCACACCTTAGCAGTGCACAACAGCACAATGAATGATATAGCTGCTGAGAATACGAAAAAGTCATATCATTCAATTAAACATGTGGAAGTTTATCTGTTACAGTATTGATATGCACAGAACACTTACAATAGGCCCTGACTGCCAGTAGGGTAGATACACTGCTAACTGAGGCTCAGAAAAGGGCACAATGTGACTGCAAATTCATTGATTTATACAGAAGAGAAATTCAACCATCCTTCTAAAAAACCAACCACTCTGCACCAACAAAGTCAAATGCGAGTTTTATCATTGACATCAATGAGCATAAGATTAAACCCCTGATCAGTGGGTTAGGATTTTCAACAATGTTGCTGGCAGCCTGGGTGACAGACCCTTTCAATTTTCTTCGCTGGTTAATTTGACTATGTCCATCAATGAGGGAAGAGCCTCCTTGCCCCACTAGAATGTGATTCTTGAATGTCATTCCCAAGGGAAGAGATGATATATTTAGGAGTAGGGGTAGGACTTTTGGATACAGTCTCTGAAAGGCTAAATTCTGCTTTACCTGGCTATTTCTGAAGGGAAAACTATCCTCTTGGAAAAGGGAGCAACCTCTGCATCTCTAGCTCCAGAATTTCATAAAGCTACCCCAGACTGGGAGCTGCAGAGATGGCTTGGGCTGCCTGGATCCTACTTAAATCTCTCTCTGTATCCTCACGTATACTATCCATCACCAGTTTGTGAGAAACAAAAAGACACTAGTTTCTCACAAATACTTGCACTGACTCACTTATATCTATATAGGCATTTGATGAAAAACCTTTAAATGCAAGAACAATTTTGATAAATCAAAAGTGATGCATTTTTCCATGACATCATGAGACGTGATGCCTCATAAATTTAAAAGAAATGGTGTTGTTTCCAATGCGGGCTGCACAACACAATATGTGCTCTTCACAAGAACTCAATCATTAAGAGAGTTTGCTGCTACCCAAACCAGACTTCCTGGAGGACACATTATACGATAAGAGCTTATGAACTCTGATTATTATTAATCAGTTAGCTATCCTACACCAGCTTAGGGAGGATCCATGGTTCACTCAACATATTCTCTTTTGGTTTGGATTTTTTTTTTAAAAGGCCATTTATAAATGTAAGCAATTTAGATTTAGATTGTATATACCAGGGGTGTCAAACTCATTTGCTGTGGCAGATATGACTTAAATGTACTTCAGTTGGACCGTACATATCATAAATCGAAATACTACAGCACTCCTGTGGCATCGCAGAGTGCTGTATATGCAAAACTGCACTCTGCGATACCATTCTCTCTGTGTTAGGGAGAGACTGTGGTCCTGCCAAGTGCAGTCACAGGCTAGATGAAAGAGGTTTATGGGCCGCATGTTTGACACCCCTGATATAAACAGAGCTCCATTTGGAAAATGCATAGCATGCCGCTCCTCTATCCTGCACTTCAATATGTGCATCTTTATACAAAAAATATAGGACTATTGGAATTTAACTAGATTTTGAATTGCAATTAAAATGTTATTTAATTAGACATCTTTTATATGAAAAAATGTGTAGACAGAGAGACGGCAAGACTGTGTTCTATTCTGTGTGGATTTCCTGGAGTGGAATCTCTTTGAATCTAAACACCTGCTTTGATTTGCTGAAATAATCTCACCTGATCCCAGTGCTTTTTTTGTGATGGTACACAGGGGTGTGGAATACTGGCACCTTTTTGCCAGCCCCGCTGCCCAGCTGGGGGAGCAGGGTCAGAAGGGGAAAGGAGTGCACTGCTGGAAGAAGAGGGGTGACGAAGGAAGAAGAGGAGTAGGAGAGGCATTTTTCAAATGTATTATCCAGAGATGAATACTGGTACTTTTTTTTTTTAAAACAAAGAAAGCACTGCCTGATCCTCTGACTTAAACTTTTCTGCATTTATTTTTCCCTCCCATACTGTATGTTTTCCACCTTCAAGCATCTGACAAAGTGGGATTTCTCCCACGAAAGCTCATGCAATAAATAAATTTGTTAGTTTTTAGAAGTGTCACAGGACTCCTTGTTTGTTTTGCTGACCTCAACTAACTCGGCTACCCCTCTGGAAATTATCTACATAAGTGAACCACATGTATAAGCAAATGAAACACAGAAAATAGAACTGTACATATCATGTTTTTTGGTTCACTGAAATTTTTGAAGAATTGAAAAAAAAATCATTTTGGGTTAAACAAAACATTTTCTTCTCATTTTTGAGCATTATATTTTTTTCAATAAATATTGAAATATTTAATTTAGAAAATCTGAAAATGAAACTTTTAAATTTTTAAAGAATTTAGTTTAGTTTCTCTCCTGATCAAAACAATTTAGTAAAATCAACATGAATTTGTAAAATATTTTAGTGTCATCCCAACTACATTTTTCATTGGAAAAAAGTTTCAATCAAAAAATGTAACTTAGCTCTATTGGAGAATTCCTAGACTTTTTTAAGAGGATGTGTCAAATAGGAAAGATCACCTTTGGTCCTTGTACTCCTTGAGGTCCGGGTGGCCCTGGTGGACCCTAGAGGCAGAAACACATAAATCTATTAGTTTTGAACCATCTAAGTTCTTGCAGAACATACTGGATACACACAAGTGTGAACGTCACCATTGTTAATAACATAACCAATCTTTCTAAGAAAACTTTATTAATACAGGAAGAACCAACACCAGCTACAACACAAGGTTGTTAATTTATGACACCTCTCAACAGACAACATGGAGTCACAAAAACCTATGTGAAAATAAGAGTGCATGTTTATAGCTTTAAACTGATCAAGGGCCTGTTGCTCCCATTGATGACAATAGCAAAGCTTCCAGTGATTCCAGTAGAAACAAGACTGAATTCCAAAGTACAAAAAATTTAAAGCTGACATACGGGTCTCATTCAGGGTCCATTGAAGTCCATGGACAGACGCCTACTGATTGCAATGGACCTTGGATCAGGCCCTTAAGACCTGTTGCTGCAAGGTGCTGAACACTCCTGAAAAGTGCTCAGAGTCTTCAAGGATATTCAGTGCTTCGTGGGATGAGGGCATGAATCTTTAGCTCATCCCCTTTTGTCTAGCAGTTGCAGCAGAAACAGCCGATAAGACGGTTTACTGTTCTGAATGCTGCACAGTGGGTGGCAGTGTGAATTAAAAAAAACAACAAACAAATTCCATCAATATCACAATAGCATTTGCAAAGATGGCAAAACAGACCTAATGGAAACGTTAGAGACAAACAAAATAGAGGGGGGGAAGTATTTAATTTGATAAAGTCTGTAGCTCCTTTGGAATCTAATATTCTGAAAAATCCTAAATACACCCAATGACATACTGGGTCCCTTAAGTTTCCAGTAAAGTCATATACAGAGCCATGCTCTGGCCCAATGTGTATATGTCTCTAGTGGGAGTTAATGAGAGTGCAGGGCCCAGCACTCTGCAGGACATGAGCTTCAGTACTGGAAAATTCTCAGTATTACAAATTCTTTTAACAGTGTCTGATAAGAAAGGGAAGGAGAAATCCCCACACTAAATCCCTCTCTTATATTCCTGCTTGTAAACTGAAATAGGCCACTTTTTAGGGGAAAAATGCTAACTCCTATGTAAAGTTTCCATCAATGAAGTTTAAATCAATATGACTTAAAATAACTGAACTGTTTTCCCTGAAAAATAAGGTTGAGAAGGGAAAGTTACCTAGGGCCCAAGCCTGCATTTCTTGCACATTCAGAATATCCATTTAAATTATTGAGAGATTTGAGAGCAGAGCAGATGAAGGATCTAGCCTTCACGTCCAATCTGTCTCCTATTTATATCAATAGGAGTTTTGTCATTATTCAATAGGAACAGAATTGGTCCCTCGTTTTCAACAATATGTACAATGAAGGGAAAATATAGCGATCAAACATGGTGATGAACAGGGTCAACATAAAATGAATGAAGATACATCCTAAATCAGCAGAATTATGAACATGCAACTACAGAGAATAAATTATCAACAAAGCACAATAAATCATGCAGTAGGAATTACCGTGACAGTTAGGGTGGTAATCCTCTGTTGGCAAAATGCATTAACAAAAGACAATGTTATCAGATACGAATATTGAAATAAAATATTTCACTTGTTTAATAATGAACTGCACAGAAACTGTGCTGTATCTGGGAGATGCTGTGTCTGAGAGAGCTAATGCTAAAAGAATACGATCATGAAGGCCCAACCCCGCACTCGGTATCAGTGGTTTTCCCCCAGTAACTTACACAGGAGTTTTATGAGAATGAATACTGCAGGATCTGCCTATAAAATTTTTCAAGTCCTAATAGGATGTACCTTAACAATAGTAGACTCTGATAGGGAGAAAACTATTGGCTCCTACCTGTATTAACCTTCAATGTCTCTCCTTTGCTAAGAGCTGTTATTTTTAGTATGATCTAAAAATTTGCCCAATATTTTGAGGTCTCTGCTGGTGCAGTGTCATTAATAAAAACAATTCCTAGAGCTGTGAGGCTAGTAGTAATAACAGTGTACAAACCAAGATGTTCTAAAGTGGTTAAATGTAAGTTGCTGATCCACAATATCAATCATGGGAATTTCAGCTCCATTTAAAACATTTGGAAGATGGGCAGCTCAGTATTTTCATAATGGAAAAGGCAAAATAGATTGGTTATTTGTATGTTTCAAAGAAAATAGTATACGTATAAAGTAGTGAAAACACTCAAAAGGCAATAAATTATTTGGTTGTATTGTTTAAACATAGGGAAGGTTGTATTGTGGTTGATTTAGTCACATAGCTTTTTTCATTGATAGCAAGCAATGTGATGACTTGTATAAATGAAGCAGGCAGTATTTAGTCAAGAAAATTGTTTTACTGTGGTCTAACAAAGATGTTTATACATCTAATATATCTTTCTAAAAATAAGATTCTTTTGTGTCATTCAGTTTAATAGGCATATAAGTATACAGTATTTTATAGATAATTGCACAATCAAGAACTTTTTAGATGACCTTTCTATTAACTTCAGTCCTGTCTGTTTCAAAGCTGAGCTTTTGCAAACAACTGCATTCAAGATGAGAAAAAATGCCTCATACAAGACGTCTTACCAATCTGAATTCCTTGTTTTTCTCCCTTTAAGTGCACTGCTTTAAAGTCATCTGTTCTAAAAAACTTGTTTTTATATTATTTTTCTTTTATAAAACTAGAATTGTATCAATACAAGCTAAATCTGGAACCCAAGTCTCTAGCAGATGGCATTTTAAAATAGCAGAAAATTCAATTCTGCTAATTTACAGGACAAAAAATTAATTATACCAAATGTAGTAATTTATAGTTTTCACATTCCCAATGGAGTGCTCATTTCCAGTTCTATATTTAAAATTTTAATATATAAAGCACCTGATCCTGCAGCTCCTACAAAGGTAAAATTTCCACTTCAGCTATTCACTTTTGTCTTTTTGAGGATTAGGAGCAGAACCAAGGAGAGACTCAATTATGAATTTTGTGTCTAGTCCTCTAAGTCAAAGGTATATAAACTCTGCTGGGTTCTTGTTTGAACTGTGATGGTAATTTCTGTATCTCCATTTTCTGTGTTTAAGAACCTTATCTGATTCTGCAGTGACATATGAACTAGATAAGAGTGGGAGGCATGACCAACTGAAAACTGGCCTGAGCCTTCAAGATTGCTTTAGGATTTTTTCCTAAATTGCATAAGAATGTAGACAGAGGTGAGGATCCTGTGAACTCTTAACTTCTATTTCCATTCTGAAAGACATTGAGCATCCACTGAATACTGAAAATTCCCAATATCATCAATGGAAGTTGCAAATCTGACACAATGAAAACTGCGGGTGAGTGCTTGCCATCTCATAGGACTGACCTTATAGTTATCAAAAACACTGCAGACTTAAGGACTGTTCTGATACAGTTTTTCTTACACAGATTGTCCTTATGCAATTAGTCTTATTGACACACACTGTTTTGACTCCTGAATCACAGAGTGATAACCAATGTTCCCTCTAAGCTGAGGATGCAGCTGAGCAAGTTATGGTACTTGCTGAGCAGCAATTTGTGAGGCATGGTGCCTCATGGGCAACAGTTTTTTTGCGCCGGAAGCATCAGCATGCCTAAGTATCTTACTTCAAAAGAAATGCAAAAATGTTGTCTTTTCATTCAAACTTTTATAAAAATGTTAAACTGAAATACTGTAGTTTCATTAATTTACTAAACAAATGTGAGATGATGACACTTGCTGCCTATCTAGCCTCCACCATCATCTATTCCTCAGTTTTTGTCACCTGTATTTTGCCATTTGGTCATGAATGTCTTTTGTTCTACGAATGGGGAGAAAGTTAAAATTTTAAGATGATCTTGGAGCACATAGACCATCTCTGTGTCTGTAGCCCCTGTACGTTGCCTTTTGTCCATGAGTAAGGTTTTCTAAATCTGTGAGCAGTGCCATGTTTGACCCAAAGGTGTGACTTTTGTTCTCTTGGTCCTTCTTTGAGTGGAAAGAAATGTCCTGCAGAAAGATTTTATCCATTTTATACTTCAACTGAAAGATGCAAATGTCCCTAACTTCATTTAGTAACATTTGTTTATTAGGATATAGTGATTTTTTTTTTAAGTCACGTGCATGTATCATCATAGAATTTTGTTTGGAGGAAACCTGTCCCTTCCCTGGAAAACTGTGCAGCTGTAATGGCATGCTATAAAAACCTTCTCTGTCTTGTGTTCTGCTGGAGAAGGGAGGCAGGCGTTGGCGATGGGGCCTGGAAGAAGGAGAAGGGAGGCGGGGGTTGGTGACACTACCACTACCAACAGAAGTGATGGTAGCTTCTCAATTCAATGGGACTTTATTGGCGTAAGTGTTGCTAAAGTGGGAGAAAACACATCCCTTGGGTCTCTCTCAGAGGTCAACACAATCCATCTAGGATAGGATTACACACTGAGGAGGTGATCTAATCCCCTCAATCTATTTGTCATTACTGTCCCTTCGTAATCTAGTGGCAGGGTATTACATAGTGCAATGCCATCTCTTCTAACATCCTGCTCCCCAGTTCCATTCTGGGACAGAAACTAACCAGCATACACACCTTAAGCTGCCACTCTACCCAGTACCTCCCAGTTGCACAGGCTAGCCCAGGATTCCATCCACGCCACAGCATAAATTGAAGATGCAACATACACCAGTTTCTTGTGGCAAAAGAATTTAAAACAAACCAACATATAGACAAAGCCCAGACACCCAAATTAGAGCACTTCCAAGACCTATTTTCTTTTTTTAAAAACAGCATGAATAGAATCAGATGAACTTTCTTCAAACCATACATCAATGGCCTACTCACTCTAGTGGAACAATTCTTAAATCCAGAACTCCCCCCAATGGATTAATAAAATGACTGCTGCCTGCACTGTGAACCTAGTCTTACTATGATCTGCTGGATATGTTTGCAAAGAATCTTGTGCTTTTTCAGAAATCTACTGCAATATAGGACAACAGTGGGGAGAGGAGGGAGAAGGGGTGGAGAGAATCAGGTTTTTGTTTGTTTTTTAATTGAAGAAAAGCCCCTAAAAACCACAACAAGACTTTTTATCAGGCTAAATGACAGATGTTTTTAGATTGTAATAAATGCATCAGAACTCAAGAAGTAATCTTCCAGGCCCTCCTCTCTGCTATTTTATTGGGGCTGGGGCATTTGGCGATTGGGGCTGGGAAGGAGAAGGGAGGCGGGGATCAGCGATTGGAGCCGGGGAGGGAAGGAGAAGGGAGGCGGGGATCGGCGATCGGGGCCG
>ML685791.1:5052235-5081736 GCA_007922175.1 Pelusios castaneus
GGGATTTTCTCCCACGAAAGCTCATGCGATTAATAAATCTGTTAGTCTTTAAAAGTGCCACAAGACTCTGTTGTCTTTCTAGGAAATTCAATTCAACTTCACTACTCCTGCTCCTGTTGAATCTTTCCTTGCTTTTGTGATACTATATGGGCAAGGATTATTAATTCATTGATAAGAGAAGGGTATGCATGAGGAAAAAAAAAAAGGAGGTGAGGAGATACTAATGTTATTGCTCTCTGGCTTTATTTCCTGTGTTGTCTTTTTTGTAGCAGGGAAGGATTGCTGGATCTGTGGCTATGGCACTGGCATATTACTTAAATATCACTCTGAGTGCAATTCCTAGCTCTCCCACACAGTTCCTGTGTGACTCTGTGCAGTCACTTAGCCTCTTTGGGCCAGATTTGCAAAGGAATTTAAGTGCTAAAAATGCACACAGGTCCCTAGATAGATTTTCAAAAAAGTGCTCAGTTGCCTAAGTCCCATTGGGTGCGTCTACACTTGTAAATTAAGTTGACTTAAGCTTGCTTAAATTGACTTAATTTACTCTGCGTCTACACTACACTTTCCTTAAGTTGACTTAAGAAAAAAATTAAGTCGACTTTCTAAAACCTCGTTTTAAGTCAACTTTAGGCTTAAGTTGACGTTCTAAAGTCGACTTAAGCCAGTGTAGATGTGGAGTAACCCTAAGTCGACTTTAAGTCGACTTAGGGGACTCCAGGGCTTCCCCACTGCCCTCCCTGCCAGGGTGGCTGGCACCGGGAGAGCCTGGCATGCCCCCCCACAGGGCAGGGCAGAGCCCTGCCCACCCTGCCCCTATGCCCTGCCAGGGTCCCTGTCCCCCTTTGCCCCATTGGACCCAGGTACAATGGGGCAAAGGTTGAGCCCCCTGGTACTTGGCAAGGGGTGCCCCCCTGCCACCATGGACCTGTCCCAGGTCCACCTAGCCCCTACAAGTTGACCTAGGCGTCCAGTGTGTCCAAAGTCAACAAAATGTAAGTGTGGACATGCTAAGTCGGCTTAACAAAGTCAACTTAAAGTCGACTTAGCTAAATCGACCTAAATTCACAAGTGTAGACATAACCAATGGGAGTTAGGTGACTAACCTGCTCTGAAAATCCCACTGAGCACCTATCTGCATCTTCAGGTGCCTAAATACCCTTGAAAACCCAACCTTCTGTGGCTCAGCGATCATTCTGGAAAAGGGGAATAAAAATAATATTTTTCTGTCTCATTGGGGTGTTGTGTGGATACATACCAGAATATCTTGGAGGTGCTCAGTCACAATAATGAGAGGGGTCATATAAATAGAAAGTGCTTTTCATCTCTCTCTTGATAGGTTAACACCTATCTCAACCTCCCTCCCCTCTCAAGGATTCCCTTTTGTGAAAGTGAAGGCTGACAACCTATGGGTGAAAAGCACTATGGACACGTCATCCTGCACACATTGAATTTAGTGGTAAAGATTGCATTGACTTGGTTTAGGATCAGACACTAAGGCCGTGTCTACACTACAGAATTAAGGCAATCTAACTTATGTTGGCATACAGTTGCCGCAGTAATTACATTGCTTGTGTGTGTCTACACTTCGCTTCTTGCGTCAGTGGTGCACATCCTCACCAAAAGCGCTTGCACTGATTGTACTGTCAGTGTGGGGCATTATGGGATGGCTCCTGAAAGCCAGTTACAGTTAAGCGATGTAGGGTCTATATTGACACTGTCAACCTAACTACATCAATCTTGGCTCTATGCTATTCATGGAGATGGAGTTAGCAAATCAGTGAAGCAGGGCATTTACAAAACAAAAAAAATTCCAATTTTATTTTGTGTGGACCCCATAGAATAAAATGGCAGAGACTAGTAAGTATAAGATTTTGCAAAAGAATTGCAAATCCAGTGAAAATTTTTATTTTCACTTTTTTGGCATACACTGGAAAATTGAAGCTTTTTGCAAGGACCAAGATAGAGCTGGAAGAAGAATCTGAGAAACTCAAGCCTACTACACCTCATAGACCAAGATTCAAAACAAACAGCTAAGAACTCCCCCACAAAGCATCAGCAGAATAAAAATAAGAAATTATATTTAAATCAAATACTTGTAATGCTTATTTGATCAGCAAAGTGTGGAAAGTGCCAACTTTAACAGCTCTTCCCTCCCACCCCAAAGAAAATTGATTAAAACAGATTAGCAAAACATAGAGAAATAAAAGAGGTAGATGGAAAAACAGAACAGGTAAAAAAAGACCAATCATTTTAAGATGTTACAACAGATAAAGAAAGAATACAATCATAGTGTATAAAATATATAGTGTTTGATTCTTCAGGCCTTACAATTAAAAATCCCTATGAAATCCACAGGTGTTTTACTTGTATGAAGACTGCAGGACCAATTATAATTTCTTTCTATATATGAATGAAAATCTATGTAATGTTACTAGTAATTCATCCTAGAATCTTCATGTTATACCAAAAAAGGAATTCAGTTGACACTAACCTTTGACCCCTTTGGGCCTCTAGTTCCAGATTCACCTGATTTCCCCTGTGTGAAGAAAGACATAGAAGATGGACAGAAGAAAAGTGAGAGAGAAAGGAAAGAGCAGAGGAAAAATAAGAAATTAGTTCTGGCTAATATTAATAGAGAGCAGTGGAAACACTTTATTTTATATGAACAAACTCATAAATCCATTTAGTACTGAGTTTAATAGCTTGCAGAATAATGAATTAGTATCCATGGCTGTGTCTACACTTGCAAGTTAGTTCGAATTAAGGAAGCTTAATTCAAATTAACTTAAGCCTTGGCCACACTAGGCTTTCATTAGTTCGAATTAAGGGCTTCCTTAATTTGAACTAATAAATTCAATTGCTTAGTTCGAACTAACCCTTAATTCGAAATAGTTAGTTCGAATTAAGTCAATGTGGCCATATTAGTTCGAACTAACTGCTTAGTTTGAACTAATCAGCAGATTGACCTTCATGCAACTGACTAATTCGAACTAAGCAAGTGCCCTGCATGGACATGGCTAGTTCGAACTAGCATTCTAATGGGGCCATGATAGTTTGAATTAAGTTAATTCGAACTAACTAAAATTAATTCGAATTAGTTAATTAATTAATTAATTAATTCGAACTAGCTTTTGTAAGTGTAGGCATAGCCCCTGTGCACATGTTATAGTTTCTATTTTTTCACAGGACTTCCACTGACTGTTCTCTTATTGGCTCTTACAGAGGGCTGGGCATGAATAATTCTGGCTTGCAGGAGATGCTCACTTTACTGTTAGGCCCACCAATAACAGACAGTTGAATAGACCCTCTAAGTGTTTACTTTATATGACAGTTAAAATAAAGTGTTACCATGATAGCTTTCCTAGGAAGTATAGATGAATAAAGATCTACCTGGCAGAGAAATCAGACTACTATTTCAAGATACACCAAGAGAGAAAAACTCAGTCACATCAGAGAAGTAGAAAGAGGTTTTAGCTGCAATGAAGAAAGGGCAGGTGACCGGTCAAGATGGCATCCTTCACCCCCAGAATTTCTTTATCAAATAGGTCCCAGGGGACTCCGATGGCTGGCAAATCTGTACAATAAAACTATGGAATCCGGATGCATCCCAAAAGCCCGGCGGAAGCTGATGGTGATTGCTATACTCAAACTGGACAAGCTAACCAACAATCCTGGAAGTTATAGACCAATGTCACTCCTGTACGCCTCCTATAAACTCCTGGAATGTAACATCCTCTAGACAATCAGTCCCATGTCTAGTCAGTGATTCCTGAAGAACAAGTGGGATTCTGGCCTAAACAACAACTTGTGACCAAGTTCTGGCCCATGTAACGTACATCAAGGCTGGAGTCTAGAGGAAAGCTAAGAGTGGCAGAGTCTTTGTAGACCTGACACTCAACTATGGCATAGTCTGAATTCAGGCTTGAGGCTGAAGCTTGCAAGGATTATTCCCTATTAAAAAACATGACATCTGCTATGAACTATTCTGAGCTATAGGCGGCTAGGTGTCCACTTGGGCAACAAAGTCAATTTGCCCCGGTTCTTGAACTAGGGCCTGCCACAAGGCTCAGTGCTCATGCCGATGTTTTTCAATGTTTACACAGGTGACATGCCTCCAACAAAGCTGCACAAATTTGCATTTGCAGATGATCATGCCCTGCCAATGCAAGCAGCCACCTTCAATGACACTGAGCCCCCCTTGAATAGGGACCTAACACCATGGAGCAGAGGTCTCCAAACTGTGTGGGGCACAAAGGAACTATTTGAAGGGCACGGGGGGAAGGGTCTTAGGAAACTCCCAAGAGGGAGCATGGTGGCAGGAGTTTGCTGCCCGAGTACAATCCCATCCAGGATCCATGATACAGACTTGGGGAAGCCAGCCTATCCCACCATCCATGTTGAAGTAGTTACAATGCAATTTTTAGTGCATCAGCTTGATGAAAGTTAGCATGTGTAAATTGACTCCAGCTGGAAATTACCCTCCTTGCTGCAGTGCATGGGGATGAACTCACAGTGCTCTTCTTTAAAGCTCATTTGCAAAGTTTTGTTCTGTTTTCTGAAGCAGTTTTTTAATATTTATATCTATAAAATTAACAAAACACTGCCAGTGTTAAATCAAACTGACCTTTGGCCCAGGAATTCCAGGTTCTCCTCGCTCACCTTTACCAGGAGGCCCCGTTTCTCCCCTTTCACCCTGTAAAAGATTACAACACACATGTACACATCAGAAAACACAGGCAACATTTAATATAGTACAAAGTCACGTCAGAAAAACTAAAGAGGATATACTTCCATGCCAAACTGACAGCTATAATGGGGTGGAAATCTTTTTTCCTAAGTAAACTTACAGCATTCCTGAAAGCAGAAGGGAATATTTTCCTGTAACTTAATCTGAGTAATTTTCTGTTGAACGAGACTATTATCTGAGATATAATACATAACGAAAGACTAGAATAAGGCATAGACAGAAGCGAGCAGACTTAAGGTAGTGGCTCCTTTTACTTCCATTCCCATAACGGTCGGGTTAGTTAGTTCCAGTGTTCTGAATGAGAGTTGGCCATGTGATGACTAAGAAATAAAGTGTTGGCTTGTTAGGACCCTATTAGTAGCCACTGCAGGAAACAAAGCACATGTCTGAGATGCTTTTGCTGGTTTGAAGGTGAGCAGCTGCATTTTGCACAAGTGTGAATTTTAATCTTTCCAAATTTGGGGGGAAATTTAATGTTTTAGAGACTGAACTCTAAACTTCTTCGTAATTTCTGATAAGTATCACATTCTTGTATGGATTCTCATCCTTAAATGACTGATTACAGATCCTCAGCCAGAATTCACTTTTAATTTAGGAGGGGTGGGGGGCAGAGACATTAACATAAAAGAATTCAATACAATATGGGTGTGTGGGGTTGAGCGGGGGAGAGGCTAAACTTACCTTTGTTCCTGGTAACCCTGGTAACCCAGGTTCTCCCTGTGGACCAATGAAACCTGGCTCACCCTTTAAAAATGAAAGCATATTAGATCATTCTTCATTTAGTAGTGAATAATTATAATAAAATCAGTTTACATCTAATGGTATTTTCCCCGACCACTTAGGTCTTTCCAGCTGTGATCCAATAGCCATAGAGAGATTAATTAGGGATGATTTAATTAATCAGGGATGAGTTCCATCAGCACACTTCTTGGAACAAAGCATCACATAGTTTGAGAAAAACAAATGAACCAGAAGGTTTCAAATCTTGTTTTTATGAAGCTAAGGAATGCTAACATGGCCCAAGACTAAGTTACAATTTATCAGACAAAAATCCACCAAGGCAAGACTACATCCCGGTGGATTCAGGGAAGAGGTGGATTTGAAAATCAGGGCCCTTTCCCTGCCCATTTATTTGCAGAGCAGAATAACAGGCAAGTAGCTCTTGCTCTCTCCCACCATGGCCAGTTGCAACCTGAGCGTGGCAGAGTAGGGAATAAGGAGGTTCTTATTCCCTCTCATTCCCCTGCATGTCTGGAGTAACAGCTGAAGCAACCTAGTCCTAGATTAGCAGCTACAACTCAGTACAAAGCTTTAAATAATTCTGTATGGTCTGCAAGGGACAATACAAACCATATGTTTTCCTTTACAGGCTCTCCCTGAACAAGGCCTCATGTTTCCCTGCATTATATTTTCCCCAGGAATCTGAATCAAGAAGAGGTTTAGCTACCAGCCATCATGAGATCAGACGGCTATTGTATTACAGAGCTAACAATCACTTCTTAAAAAATGGTCACATGTAAGTTTTGGTGGTAGCCCCTGACTCTAAACCTGACAACTCTACTTATTCAAACTGGATCTGCTAGGCGCTGAACACCTGCTGAAGTCAATGGGAGCTGAAGATGCACAGCATCTCGCAGCAGCAGACTATTAATGGTTACGTTCTCCTCTCTCCCCACAAATGGTTGCTATTTTAAGTACCTAGAATGACAATCACATCACAATTCCTTGTTTACAAAATTGTTTACATTGACATGAAAAGGGAGACACGTGGCTGAACAACATTTAATTCCAACTAGAAAATAAAGGAAAGTGTCATCTTGCTCATCGGCCTGGAATTACAGGCATGTGTTGCACTGGTGAGAAAAAACAATGCGGGTCATGAAGTCAGAGAAGATTCTTGTATATCTGCATATGGAAATCATTGCTCTCACTAATCAGTGTACCACTAGCAGTACAAAACAAAAGCCAGCAGATCTGCTGAAGCACAAGGAGAGAGAGAGAGAAAGGGAAGAAATTAGTAGGAAAGAAATAATGCACACGTATAGGTGTTATAACACAAAAACAACCCTATAATTCACATGCTTTGTAAGATAATCATGTTGGTGCACAGCAGTGAGAGTAACCTTTAGGTTTTCACTGTGGTGGGAGGCATTCCCTTTGAATGACAGCAAATTAAAAAAGCACTTTCCTTCCACAGCAGTGGAATTTCAATAATGTATTTTAAAATTGGGAAGGTGTTTCATAGCTCAAAATTATTTTACAATGCACCAACACTATCACATGGTCAGCTGGGTGGCTTTATTATTTGACCCATTTATTATGATTTCTAGGGAAAGACCCAAGTTCTAATTCCACGACCCAACTTTTTCAGCAGCCAGGCTTAGAAATGTTATCCGAAGATGTTATTACGAAGCTGTTGGGTTAAGTTCTGGCAGGACACTGCGCATAGACTCATACCAGAAACTTCAAACACTGTAAAAAGAGAGCTGGCAAAATCTTTCCACTGCAATCCCAGCTTCCCCCCAAACATGAAGAGAGATTGCTCTAGGGGTGCTTTGTAATAGAAAATGTGGAGGATGTTGGAAGCAATCTGTGGTTTTATTTGAATGGTCTAAGAGTGCAAGTCTTATATCAAGACCTGCTTTAGTATTTTATCAGAATAGTGCATTTTTTTTTGTTTTTGTTTTTTTTAAATACATTGTGCAATATCTTTGGGCCTGGGATAGGTGTGGTGGAAAAATCTAAATAAATAAAAGGAAAGCTCATGAAATAAAATAAACCTTCACTCTCTATCTTGAAACCTCAGGCCACCATATTCCTGCCCTCCTTCTGGGGCAAGGCATTATACTCTGTATAGATAATGAACCATAACCCTGACCTGGGAATCACCCCTAAATAGAACCCATTTGAGTGGTTTATTTGTGCTCATGGTGTTCAGAGAAACCTTGGATGGGCTTTCAGCCAGCTAGGATTCTGGCACCTACTAACGTTGCTTTTGGAACGTAACTAGGAGTGTATTTGGCAAATCACGGACTAATAGAATTATTCTTTTGTCTTGTACTTTTTCTTATGTTCAGAAGGAAGCGCACATCTGTTAATGTTCCTGGATGATAAGTCATCTCGGCACATTTCAGTGATGTTGTACTACATTTCTCTCAATAATGTAATAATGTCACTGACGCAAACTGCTGGGGTGAGGGTGCTACAGATTACAGACAAAAATATGGTTTTTAAGTATCTTTAGCACCATTTTAAATAGAAAAAAAGACTTGCCCTACAAAATATATAGCTCAATGAGCTCAGTGCAATATCCATCCATGTCCACACATAATTACTAGGCTGTCACCTGCCAGGGCCAGGGGAATCGGGACATTAGTAGATGTTCTCTCAAACCTCTTCCTCTCCAGAAGAGAAATCTGGCTGCTAGCAGTACTTCTGGATGTTTAAGTTTTGGTGTGGTGTCCAACCTTCACACACTCAAGAGCAACTTTATATGAAGGAAAAAGTGGGATCCAATAACCTAACCTCAAGCTTTTTGCCTAGTGTAGACAAGTCTGAAACGTATAAAAACAAAGGCCAAATTCCAAACACAAGTTATGCCCTGGAGGGAAGTGACATGTGAAATACTGATAGCTAGGGAAAATAAATCATATCCAAGCTACTGTACTTGAGCCAAGATGGAAGTGAATAGAAAGATAAAATGGAAGATTAATCTAGCCATTGCAGTATCAGGGGCCAAAAAGTAGTGGATGGAAAAGAATGAACACAGATGCACATATTGTCTTCCCAGATCATTGCCTGAGCGTGGTTATATCTATGTATGCATGCACCAAAACCAGGAAGGGAACTCTGACCCAGGGATTTCTCAGTGCCAACTGGCACAGTGGTGCATAAGAATTACAGTAATCCCCCCTGGGTCTGGCATTTACATACTAGTTTGCCAATGAGTATCATGTTAGGTCTCTACTGAAAGTCTATGTTACACTGGTCCTCGTTTTTGTTGTGAATTGTATGTGTGGAGAATATGAAAAGAATTATATATATATACACACACAGACTGAAAATTAAGTTTATCTTTCCAAGTTTATCTTTCTGTCCGTCTCTATGGAAATTGATTGTTGTAGAGGTCACACTTATTTATGATCTGAGCAAAATGCTAATTGAGAGATTGCAAAGTCTCCTGGGGGATCGGAGGTGAGATCCTAGACAGGAAAACAAAAAGAGCAGTTTACAAGTGAAGACAATGGATTTTTGAACTACAACTGTAGGGACACAGTTCTACTGAGGCATCAGGAAGACAGCATGCTTGTCTCATGAATGGAAGATTACAGCCAATCCTGGCTGTAATGTGCTGGAAAGATTCTGGGTAAGCTTTGCCTTTGTATGAAATGAAAATGTCTTGGAAGCTAAGTTTAGACTCCAGTATACACGCTGTGATTTTCTTTTACATGTAGCTCTTTGTTTCCAATATTTCAGTTTACTGTCATTGAATCTCTATTCTTTGTTACAGAAATTTACACTTGCTTTCCAATAAATCAATCTAAGTGTTGTGTGTGAAGCAGAGCTATGTTCTAGGCATAACTAGTAAGCTGTGTGTGGTGTCTTGTTCCTTTAGGAACAGAGGATCTGGAAATTCTTTGATTGTCTGATGGATCAGATGCTTAGCACTTCAGGAAGACACTTGGATGACTAACTAGGGTGTTGGAGCATGCCTACTGCTAACCTCTATGGGGAGAGCAAGGCCAGTGGAGGCCTGGAAGGCAATGCTTGGCTGAGTCAAGCACTTACTTGACTCAGCCAAGCAGAGATGGGGCTTTCTCATCTTAAGGACAAGTGGTAGTGAGGTACCCCCAACCTTGGGAACCTTTGGGGAATATCAGGCACAAATGGAATGGAATGTGTCTTCCAAGAAATTGGCACAATCAAATAGGTAGTTTTAACGTTCAAAGACAAGACTGATTTGCATACAGAACTAAGTTTCCAACTTAAAAATATTCATTGTTTTAACACTATGATTTATACCTTGGCAATGTATCGCTAACTTCTGAGAACTTTGTAGTGTAACTACAGCATGTTATATAGACTGAAAGTGTCCACAAAGTGTACTTTTGTGCCATTCACAATATCTTTAGGTAACTCCAGGGAGGCAACTTCCTGGATATGTTTACCCTGCAAACAATGTATCTTCATCCTACCTACCATACACTGCTAATATTGCCATATTTCTAGTCATCTACCCCGTTCAGATAACAAAGCGAATTGGATTCTGTCCAGATTAGTGTCGTCTCTGATGTGTGAAATGTAATGAAAGCAAATAGCTTTATCTCCGTATCAAACACTGATGGATCTGCAATTCTGAGGGAAGGGGAAAATGATTTAAAATAGTCTATGGCACAGACATGAGACAGAAGTCATAAAAGATTATAGTTAGAAAATCAAGGACTATGTTTTAAAAAAAATAATACCTGACACTAAAAACTAACCCAGCATATCGCCACAGGAAAACAAGATTACGGGTTGGATTCTGATCACACTTGCACAGATTTTACATTGGCGTCATTATGGACTTCACAGCTGTTTCTTCTGATCCACCCTGGGTTAAGTGAGATCAGAATCAGGCTCGAAATACCATGGTTGCAGCACCCTTTAATGCAAGATAAAAATGCCACCAGGATTCAACAGCACCTGCTGTCACACATGCTAATCTATTTTAGTTTTAACAACAAAATTTCCTCTTAGGTATGATAGGTAAAAATTCACCCCAATGCAGAGCGCTCATGCCAAGTCCTCTACCCACACCTCTGGCTCACAGGAATGGTTCAAATAAGTCCTCCAAACTGGAATGAATGTCATCCTAGGCAATTAATCGTATTCCTTCTTGCATTATTCTATTAAAAACGTATCCTCAAAAACTGGATTCAGCTTACCTCCAGTAAGTGGAATGTATCTCTCAGATCTGCATTTAGTCACCCTTACTTCTGCATCAACAGGCATAACATGCCAGAGACAAAAACTATGATCCTGGAAACCGATTCTAGATATAATTTAATGCAGATTGCAGTCAGGTAGCAGGTACGTGTCAAGTACAGAGACGATCCACAGGTTCTCAGACTCTGAAGTGAACATTGCTACGTATAAAATCAAGATGACCTTTAACCTTGACTTATCTAAACTGGGGTTGGGGGCCAGAAAGGTACCAGGGCCGGGGCCAGCAGGGGACAGGAGCCGCTTGCTCCTTTTTTCTGCTCACCCCACCCCCGCAGCTGGGGAGCCAGGCCAGCAGGGGACAGAAAGCACACGCATGGCTCTTTTGGCCTCAGGCCCCGCTAGGGGCCAGGGCCAGCTGGGGGAGCAGTCACAGCGCTGCAGGGCTGGGAGCCCTATGTACCGCTGTGCCTAGACCTGCATGCCAGCTTTGGCACATGTACCAGGGGTTGCCGACCCCTGATCTACTATAAGCAGCTCTGTTTGCAGAAAAGTGATCTGGCAGCCCAAGAACATGAAATCTTGAAGGTGACATGTTAGGGAAGCAGGACGACTGCGGTAGGAGATTGGCCATTGGTTATGTTCCCAAGACATTATCACAATTTGAAGGCACTTTAGTTCCACCAGAATACTTGATATCAAGATACATTCCAAAAATGATCAATTTTACTTCCGTTATCCAGAAAGACCTGAATCGTTTGCTGTTATTTGTGATGCTGGCAGATCAGGTGCCAGCTCATGCAAACATCTATAGGCCTCAAGTGAACACTATCAAATGCATAGCTAGAAACTAGTCTGAGTCATCTATGTGTTAGTATTAGACTTGGCACAATGTGTTTAGTCTTTATGAAATGCTTTTAGATTTCTGTGTGCATTAATCTCACTTATAATATCTGTAATTGATGCTATAAGGAAATACTTAAGTGTCTGTTCTGTAACTGTAAAAAAATTAATTTGACTCCATTGCCTCAGGGTTAAACAGAGACTGCGGATTTTTTTCTCATTACAACAGGTGATTTTGACCTCACTTTCCTCTATGTGCTGTTCCCCAGTGTTTGAATGTTAACATCTACTTTGATTTGCTGTAACAGCCTGACCTGATCCTATGTCATACACTCCCCTGCATTTAATTTCCTCCCATTCTGTAAGTTCCCCATCTTTAAAGCATCTGATGAAGTAGGATTTTCTCCCAGAAAAGCTCATGCGATAAATAAATGTGTTAGTCTTTAGAAGCACCACAGGACTCCTTTGTTTTGTAAAAAAAAGTTGCTCTAAAACTGCAAAACCTATCTTCAAAGTGTCTGATTTTCTCCCACGTAAGCTCATGTGATAAATAAATTTGTTAGTCTTTTAAACTGCCACAGGACTCCTTGTTTGTTTTGCAAAACCAAGTGTGAACTACTGATTTGCACTCACGAGGAAGGATTGTCTATGGCCCATCAGGAAGACTTGTTGAATCCAAATGGGTCTAGAACTTTCATAGAAACTGGAAGGGACCATGAGAGGTCACTGAGTCCAGTCCCCTTTGTTGATTGCTCCCAGAACACCTATGAAGAGAGGGACCTGCAGAAACATTTGTCCCATCACTTTGGACTAATGGAGATGGGGATAAAAGTCCCTGACTGGAAGGAATTAGGGCCTTTTTATGCTGTTTGGACTCTCAGAGGCAAATATTCCTAACCATAAACAGGCGATCCCCAGGATTAATCTGGATTAGTCCTAAAGAAGCTATAGAGCTGGCATTTATCAGCAGCTCTATCACCATCTGAAAACTAAGACTGCAACTCATTTGTGTGTGTGTGTGTTTACCTGTTTAAATCATATAAATCACTGTTGTTTCTTTCTTTAATAAGTTAATTTACTATAGGTTTGGTTACAAGCATTATCTTTGATGTGAGATCTAAGGTGTAAATTGACCTGGCTGGGATAAGTGACTGATCCTTTGAGACTGGGGGTAAGTAACCTGAATATTTTGTGATCTTTGGTGTAAAGTGACCAGCTATCACAGAATCCAGCTTGCCTGTGGGGCAAGATAAATTGGAATGCCCAAGGGGATTCTCTGTGACTCCATGGTAAGGATGTTTAGTGCCCGAGAGTTTACATTTGCTACTTGCCCAGTCTGTGAAATCTAAGTACTGGACTCACAACCAGTTTGGCATTTGTCTCTGCTTAACAGTCTTCCCTGAGGCTGGTATTCTCACGTCTGAGCCTCTCCAGACAGCATGACATTAATAATAATGATAATATTATAAACTGTTAAATGTGATCACATCAAGCCACCAGAAACAATAATCCAAGCTGCTTTGTTTTTCCCTATAAGTGTTCATGCAATGCAGAGCTGCTACCTTGGCAAATAACAAATTACAAGATATCTTTTGCAAACCCTTTTAGTATTACTATAACCCCCAGGTAAACAGGACATCAAAATGAAAAAATGGGTTAATTTATTAAAACAAATGGTAGATCTAGCACAATGTAAGCTAGACATACGTTTAGCTAAAAAGGGCCTTCAGAATCAGCAGTCGGGAAGCTTGTAAAGATGTTAAACATTTTTTTTGATGACAGTATTTTTTTTTAATGAAGATTATTATCTAGACAAATGCTTCAATGGATCTTTCACATTTATCAAAACTTTTATGGGAGGAAATGGAGACAAGCTTCGACATTACAGGCTAAAGATAAGAGCAACACCATTTGCTGTGGGTCTTGCTTGCCATATCTGTGCAAATTTGTTCTTTGTTTTCAGTCCACCCCTCCTGGTGGAAACGCCACCTGTTGTGTTCATGGCATTTTAATCACCCTTAATTTGTTGAAGGATTTACACTGCAACTGATTAGCAGTAGATTTCTAACCACTTACTGACTTAGGTTGGGTCTTCACCTCACAGTTCATATGCAGATCAACAGAATTATTTAACACTTAACACTTTTATATAGGTCTACTCTGCTTCAGGTGCCTGGAATATATTTCAATAGCATGCAGGTTTCAAAAACAATATTAATAGGTTATTTTGAGTAAAACAAACTAAACGCAACAAAAGTCAACTGGTTCAGCAGTATACATTTGGCTGTCAAGGTGAAACTACGCGGGCTTCGGTTTTATCATTAGTATTTTAATTATTTAAGTTCTATTTCAAGTCAGATCAAAGTAGGCACAAATAAACTGGGCCTTTAAAACAAAAACTGCACTAAAAAGTGTGACTAAAAAAAAAAAAAAAGTCTTAGTCTCAGCTGACACCTTTGACCTCCTTCTGTTGGTGAGAGACACTTTCCAGCTAACACAGAGCCAAACCTGAAAGCTTGTCTCTTTAACTAACAGAAGTTGGTCCAATAAAAGATATTACCTCACTCACCTTCCAAAGGGGTAGCCGTGTCGTGATTTTCTCCCAAGAAAGCTCATGCAATAAATAAATTTGTTAGTCTTTAAAAGTGCCACAGGACTTTTTGTTTGTTTTGCTGACCTAGACTAACACGGCTCCCCCTTTGGAATTTTTAACATGGAAGGCACTGAATGCAGCCGTCTTCAAAGCATCTGACGAAGTGGGATTTTTCTCTCATGAAAGCTCATGAAATAAATACATTTGTTAGTCTTTAAAAGTGCCATCTCACTCATCTTGTCTTGCTAATATTCTGGAACCAACATATTTACAAGGGCACCGCATATTTTTTACCTCTAGTAGTCAGTGATGCAGAAATTATATTTCCAGGGAATTTAAAGATATTTTGATTTTTTCACTGAAAGACTTGTGTAAGGCAATAAAAAAAATGGGCCCAATTTTCCTTGCCAGAACAAAGACTGTCACCATGTGAACCTGTAGAATGGTGATCACAGGTTCCTCATTCTAAAGTACTTATGGTGGTTACAGGGAAGTGGGAGGGCATTCAGATCATGAATCTGCATGGAACACAAGCGTATACCTTACAGACCCCCAGCCAAACCCACTTAGCACTTGTCCTGCCCATTTATCCTACCACTCACTCTACCATCACAACTCTTTATTATAAACCATCTTTAAAGAGTTAATTCTGTTCTCAGCGTTAACCTCTGCAGCTATATGCTTTGGTGTTCTCTTGGTGCCAGCATACAGTGGTTCCTCCTCTACCCGTCAGCTCCTGGTTCAGTAACTTCACTCCCCCCGGCCCACAACACACACACACACACACACACAGAACAGAGTCCCATGACAGCTCACTGCAAAGAAACATCCAATCAATTTTTTCCAGGCTCTCTTCCATTTGTGCTCTTATTAGTAGGGAGAGCTATGGAAGTCAGGCATCTAGGCGTTACTTCACATTTGAATTATTTGCTCTTTAATTCTAGACAGAATTCCTCCTTTGGCTGTTTTTCAGTTTGGAAAGCGCACACTGAAATTTCCTCATTTTATCCAGTCTCACAGATACATACATTAGCTTATCATACATAGGCATGTGCTAGCCTCGAAAGCCCCTCATGAATCATTCCTAAGCAAATTTAAAACAGAAATTATATGAGCTGTATTCCTTCCTTTATGCCAGTGGTCTCCAAAACATTTTTCTTCTAGGCCCCCCCTGCTCTCCCTAAAACCTGGTTCACGCCCTCCTGGGACCTTCAGGCCAAAGCTGTGGCTGGGGCCCACAGTTTGGTGACCACTGTTTTATGCTATTAGGAGATTTATAGGTAGACTGTGATTAAAAAGAATGAAACAAAGCAACTTCAATGAGAACAATGAAGTACATCAGGGTTGCATTTGAGCCACTTCCTTTTATGCTGATTCTCAGACATGGGCTTCTGCTGTCTTGTGGTTTTGTTGTTTCCATTTTACTCTCAGGAGAACTACAATAGTGAGCCTGCACTAAGGAAAGGAAGGGTGTAAAGGGAAGCCCCATAAAATTTTTAGACCTTTGTTTAGAGTTTTTTATACTAATTCAGAATTGGTTCCATCGGTGCCCCATTTCACAGGCTCCCTTGCTCCCCCATCACTTATGAGACCATAATTTGACTTTCTGATCAACTCAGCTCCCTAATCAGCTTCTTAACTTGGAAAATATATCTCTGGTTTTGTATTTATGACCATTTGTTCAGTTTTATGATTCATTAGAGGCAAAATGTATTATTCTTTAGCCTGCCTAAAAACCTGAGGCTTCAGTTTATAATCAGACTGCTCTCTACAATATTTATTGCCTTTTAGTGAGTCCAATTTTCATTTTAAGGAAAGTGCAGTGGTGCTTGGAAAATATGTGATGATTTGCAAGGGTGCTAAAAGTATCAGCAACAATTCTGATAAATGCATCGTGATTCTGCATGCGTTAGTCATACAGAATGCTTTTTACTTAGGGGCTAGTTAGAATTCAAGTCAGCGTGATACCTGCTTTTGAGGATTACAGTAAGAACATTTGTTGTAATAAGAGTCTCGTTTTCCCCTAAAGGCAGCCAACTTCTGCAATGATTGATCTGCTAAATTATTAGAAGAAAAACATGAGACTCTATATCTGTCCAAAAAATTGTTTCCCTCTAAAACCAAGTTAGATGATAAATTTAATGGGCTTTTGTTGCTAATATTAAAAACGAACTGCAACTCTTTTTACTCATTCACGACTACCTAAAATCGAGAAAACATTTTCTGTGGTGGTGTTACATCATGAGAGTGTTTTCATTTTATTCTTTTGACGTCTCCTTTATGGCTGATAAAATCTCTGATTTCTGGGTCTGCTAATTGGACTCTCAGATTACTCAACTGGATTCTAAATTTGTACTGACTTTATTCAACACAAATAAGCAAATTAAAAGACACCAGAAAACAGTTTCTCCCTACAAGATCAATCTGTAACAGCTTTTGGGGAAACAGAATTCACATCCTGTGTTTCAGTGACTTATGTTTTACCCCTTTCTCACTTCCCTACTACTTAAGTGTCTTTTCCAGGAATGAAGCCCTGGTTTTTGTGAATTTAGAGTCTATTGTTTCTGATGGATTACAAAGAATTGCATACGTCCTGAGGAATGCTGTAGTACATGCTCTTACCACCTGCAACAGTTAGTCATTATTCACAGCCAATGTCAATGATGGTTTCATATTCTGGGCTTGATTTACAAAATTAGGTTCGGGCAATTACATGCCTAATTTGTGCAATTACCACAATGACATAAGGGAACTAGATAAGTGAGCATGCAAATGTACACTTAATAGTGTAACTACTTACTATGCATCCAACCACCTGATTTATGCATGTCTTGCAATCCTGGTAACTGTGTATTCAAATTAGTTCTACAATTGTGTATTATTTTTGTACATATAAATCCACATACCTACTTTTAAAAGCAGGCCTATAAATCCATGTAACAAACAGTGTAAACCTTCCTAATATTACTACCAGCCATTGTCTATTTTTATTATGACACACTTCACTGAACTCTACTCTCCAGCATTTGACTTGCATGTACTATCTATTTTTTTACACCCAGCGATAAGCTACCCTCCAGGATATCATTATTTGGATGAGGAAAGGCTGGGAGTTAACAGGGATATCCAATGTGGGCATATGAGGAAGCAGTGCAAGTGTTCACAAAAGATAGTTTGAGGATGAATTTCTGGAGCTTTCATTGACCTCGGTGAGATGTTCAGCACCTCTGAAAATCAGAGGATTTTTATTTACATACCAGTAACAGGGTGAGCTGGTCTTTTTAGAGGGCTTCAAGATGCAGCTCTGACCTTTTTCTGATTTCTGCCCCCCCAAAAGAAATTTTTGGAATGATGGTCTCTAGGATTAATAAGAGTTCTATGCTTGGCAGCAATGTATGGGGGCAGAGGTGCAGAGATATAAGAGTTCCCTTTTTCCAAGTGAGTGAGACACCAAGGAAAAAGTAAGACCTGTTGTGAATTTTTCTAAAGAGAGAAAGGAAAACCTGAATAAAGCAAGCATGGCTTGTGGGTTCCTCTCCAAAGATCTACCATGCCTTGGAAACCCGCTAAACCCCTCTACTGCTAGAAGAGAGACCAAGAACAAGCTCAGATCCAAAGAAAAGAGAATGGAGAGAAAGTATCTCCAGGGCAAGAAGTAAGCCACTCCTACAGCACTTCAATATGGGATTTAAAACTCTAACTTTAGGCACCCCAGGTTTGAAAATGTTGACTTCTGTTTTTAAAGCTTTGTCTGCATAGAAGTAACTTTTCCATTGCATGAAAAATTTCTGACTCTTCCAGAACTTAAAATTTTGATTCTATAGAATCTTAAGTATTTCAAACATGATTCTTAGATCACTAAGTCCTTCCATGCAAGCAGAGAACAAGATCCTGGGATATAGTAAGAGAGAGAAACAGTGAAATTCAAATACAAAATATAAATGAAGGTGGGAATTGTCTTTGCAAAAGCAAACATGAGCCAGATCCTGAGGTCCTTATCTGGGTTTTTACTGACTTTGTACTCGGGCAAAAGTTACAGTGATGTCAATTCCAAGAAGCTGGGAAGAGAGTATGTTGGCTTGGAACTAACTCACATGGCCTACATAAGCAACTATGCAGAAAGATGTAGGTGACTGAATATTGGCAACTCTGTCAATAGTCTCTCAGCATTTCCAACGGAGTTGAGAACAGAGCAAAACTGTTACCTGTATGTCACCAAAGAATTAGAACGGGAAAGCAAAATCCTTCAAAGGGCGTTTGCTTGAATAAGGGCTAATTAAAAACTCAACTGATACATCAACATTTGCCCAACATTTGTCTCATAAAAATAAGAGGAACAAGAAGATAGACAGAGCCAAAGTTAATGGAAAGCCTATTCTTGCATGATAGACTATATTGGTCCAACAGTTGCAAAAGAGCTTCTGACAAAGGTTACGGTGGGATAATGTCAAAATTAATGACTATATTGATTAAATGCCACAAAATTTAACAAGGCAATAGAATACCTTGAGAGAAGATCTAGTGATCACAAATGAATGAAATTACAAATGCCTTCAATTTTAGTAGGTAGGTAAGCTGTTTTGTAAGTACATTTTATGAGTTCTTGAAGAGTAGGATGGAAAGTTACTACATTTTTGTCTTCCTGAAAGTATTCGGCATCCTTTTGGCATCAGTAATGTGAGCATTCTAAAGGTTTGGGATGTCACAGAGATGAATCAATATTTTGTGTTTAGGTGCTTTACTCATTTTCTGAATGACATGATGGAAAACATTCAGACACTCATTAAGTTTCTAGTCATTCCTAAACGATAACAGGTGGTCAAGAAAAGTTTCTACAGTATGTCACAGCTGACTTCATCAGAGTCTTGAAAACACTGACTGCAATTCCATACTCTCTGTGGCACCAAACTGATAATGAAAGGGATGAAAATATCAGGAAGCACTCCCAAAACATCTATATGTATACAGTGAATGAACATAGGAATAAAATTAATTATGTCTTTGCCACATATACCAAATTCATATAATATACATATGTGCCTTTCAGATATTACCACTCATTTGGATTGAAATCATGTTCAATCAACGTCTGCCTGGCTATCTGGTAAGTATACTGAACTGTTGCATTAAGTAATTAATTGAATAATGTGCATTATGAAGTTGAAACTTTTCTACTGACACTTATTAATGTTGTAAGTGACTTTGGCTACTCATTCAAAAATATCATAACGGACCCCTTCACAAATGTACCAATTCGAGCACAAGGAAGATAAGATGCAGCGTGAAAGGTATGGTTCATTGATTGAAATAGCCTTTGAGTTTACAAAGTTTACACAAAGATTGCTTTCAAACTTGTACCATAAACAGTGTGCTTGATATTTATAGTTTCATACTGTTTCTCATTATACAACCTGCCAGAGCAGACAGGTTCAGAGGAGATTATTTGAGAAGAATTTGTAGATGAAAGAACACATTTAAGCAACAGAGAAGAGGTTAAACCGCTTATTTATTACATGACATCCATAAAACAGGAAAATACCTGGGTGTCGGGTATGTCTCATTTCCATCAGAGTTACTAGAACAGAAGACGTTAAGTGAAGCTTTTTTGGATTTTGGTGGCACTAAAGAAAGTCTCCCTTGCCCTGCTTCTCAAACGCCATGGAGAAGCCTACGTGTACCAGTTTGTAGCTCTTCAGCCAGTTCCAAAGGAATTCGGAACACAGCAGGACTGCTAACATATTCCACAGTCATCTGCATCCTTCTGCATAATACATTGATGTGGGTCAGGTTACAGTTAATGTGATCAAAGGCATGATACGTGTACCTTTGTTATTTCTTCATTCACTTGACTAGTTCATCAAAAGTGGCTTCCTATCTCTTAATGTTCTGTTCTAGATTCAGTTTTCCTTTGACAGGTTACACAGTGCCACACTCCCATGAGGGTTTGGTCAGAGAATGCAACTTTAAATGGTGTCGAATGCTCAATAAAAATCTGTGCATTTTAAATACAATGCCATCACTGCTGCCCACTTTTGAGATGGCAATGGCTGCCTGAAGGCTCCCCAGGAAAGCAGCATTTTCAGGTATCTTGAACAATGCCGCACACACAGGCAGACTTTTCACCACTAAGGGCCCTGTTCGGTCTGATATCATCCTGGTCTCTTCTATATCACATTCATCACCATAGTATCTGAACACCTAGAATTTAGTACTGAACTGGCTGGGAAGTGAACTTTAATCTCGCACATGTCAGGTGTGAATTTTCTACACTGTACCCTGCATTTTTCCAGCAGAAGTCAGCCTAACCCAGAGGCTTAATGCTGGAAAACGTCTATTCACAATACCCAGAACTTTCATGCTCCATCCATTTCTCACAGAATTAATCTTCTGTTTCTCAAGTGGCCCCATTTATCTCCTCTTTGTGCTATCCTCATCTCCAAAAGGATCGTATGTGAAGAAACAAAAGCACAAATAAAGGCTGAAGGCGACTGCTTTCTTATAGGTTTGACACAGCAGTACCGCAAAGTGCAGTAGGGAATTTTTAGTGTGCTGTAGCTGGGTCCACTGTAGAGTTACACCCCAGCTTGCTGCACACTAAACGTTCATCTAGATGTGCCCTTAGATATATGTTTAAATTAGTTTTAGATATTTTGGATCCAGCTGTCACCATGGTCAGTGACAGTCATTGGAGTTTTTGCGGATCACCTGTCAGATAGTATCCATAACCATGAATTATAAGGTACTTGGAAGAGAATACATTATTGTGGATTATCCTCTAAAGAAATCTAGGAAAAAAGGAAATGCCTTTCTAGGAACTGAATCCATACTTGGAGATGCAACTCAAGGAGCTTTATTTTTCTCCTCATTAAAATGTATATGTTGCAATGGAAACAATCTCAAAGGTGCTCTTTCTACCTCCAGAAGAAGTTACCATAACAAATTCTTCTATCTGGATTGTTTTATAATCTCAGCTTTTTCAGTACTCAAAGCCAGCTCTGATAATTGCTCCTAATATGTTGGCAGTGGCCTGAAACTGAACTATATTATGGCTAACAAAAGAAATGTTATCTCTGTACTGACTTTCCAAAGCAAATAGAGATAATTATTCCAAGTGTTGTTCACATATATAAAGTTCCCATCTACACTACAAATTTAACCATTCTGGAGGATCCATTTACAACCCGATCTTTCACAGCATGCTTAAAACATGGTTCTTTCTTACAGTACAGACAGGACCTAACATAATTTCTATCTCTTTTCAGTACTGAGACATGTAAGCCCACATTTTAAAATGAGCACACACGTTCTTGCATGTGTAAGATGTCCTATCAACTCCCCTCATAATTTTTCACACCTGAAAAATGGACACTAAGTTAAAACATTGTGGCATTTGACAATTGTCACTGAGAAAGCTACCGCAAACATATTACACCTGGTCTCACTGAAGTAGAAAAGAGTTTCTACTTCAACGGAGCCAGGATTTCACCTCCTGTATTCAGAGTGTGTGTGGGTGGGGGTTGAGGAGGGGAGGAGGCATAAAACCTCTTCATCAGCTGTTCATAGACCCATGCTGAAAATGTAATGTAAGGAAATTCTAAGAAGTTTCACTGTCTGAAAGAATAGCCTCAAATGAAAGAGAAGCAATCAACCCAGTCAGCTCACATTTATAACATTTAAATCTGCTGACTTTTTATACTAGAACACAGTATGAATCAAACTGAGTTCCAGTATAATTGGCAGCAATTCCCAATGCAATACTTATGCACGGGCTGAAGTGCCTGCATGTCTTTTATGATAATTTACTTAAAGATAACAGGCAGACTGGAAATCAGATAAACCAGCTATTGGTCCACAGACTGCCTGACTGCTTAATGGTAATATTGGATAAAGTCTTCTTAGTAAAATATTTTGACTTGTCAGTAGAAATTACAAAAAACAATGAGTGTGCAGACTATTTTTGCTCATAAACAGAGCTAGTTCTTCACAATTTGTGAATAATGAAGACAGCTCTCTGGCTGTGAGCTTTGCAGGCTCTGTGGACTATGGTGACTAGCAAATTCTCATTAAATTACAAACCAAACATTGATGACAAGCCTCCTGAATGAAATAAAAATGTAAAAAAGATGCTTTTAAAAGTAGTTCAGGGTTTGTTTTTTCAAAGCAAGGTGACATTTTACTGCACTTTAAAGTATAAGGTATATGGTTTAGTCATTGATATATAGACAATCTATTTTCTGTGTGAGGCCTTCATGTGACAAAACCTATATCAAAATAAAAAAGGTTTATGGAGATTCAAGCACCACTATACAAAGATTATTATTATATTTACCTTTATCCCAGGGAGTCCAGGAAGCCCAGGGAGACCTGGTTCACCCTACACAGGAAAATTACATAACATTACAGAACAATATTCATTTACGATTGGTATCCAGAAAACAACCAGATATACACTATAGTAGCTATAGTGTGAGAACACACACTCTATATGTGATTGTTATTCAGTTCAGAGATCACAGATACTTAAGCCAACACAATGTACATTAAGAAGCTTGCTAGCCTAGAAAGACAACTATAATGTTCAAACTGAATGCCTACATTTAGTCTTCTAAATCTATATTTGAGGACCTTAACATCTCCTATGGATTTAGGAGCCTAGCTAGATACACAGGGTGAAATGTCTGGCCAGTATTTTTATCAAAAGGAGATCAAATAAATAGAATTAATTAAATAATATAACATTTCCTGCATTTGCGGCAGATATTTAATTTTATCCCCTATTCAATTATTGACTATTTATGGGGCTATGTAACTGTCCAGTTTAGCTATAAAAGTGACTCCAAACACCATAATTTAATTTACATTTTCAGGAGGATTACTCAATTAGAATTAACTATCGTTTTTATAGAACTATCAACACTATTCACATTTCAGTGTAAATGGGTGCGCACACACACAAACATCCACAACACCACAAAGTGCTAAACTAGAGCTACTTCTCCTAATATTTCGAGAAGAAAATGTGTAACAGGAATTGAAGACAACACATTCATTTTGGAATGAAGTTGATATTTTTCTCTGGGAAAGATGGACGGGCACAACATCTGCACTTATATGATCATCTGAATATGATAATTGAAATGATGGTGAAACTGTGTTCTCTTCAAAGCAGGAAAAACAATGAACAAAATTCAAAGGGCTTTAGGAAGATAATGGATGTAATAATTCTGATTTCAAAGGTATAATGATTATATTAAGAACAGACAGTAGATTTCTGATTTCCTAAACATGGAACTGAAACAAAGATCAGGATCTGAATATCCCTAAACTATAGGGAAAATCAGGTCCAAATTTTATAGCCATCCCTACCTCTATAATGAGTTGAACTAAACTCCAGATTCATCCATTCCTGAACTTTACTGAAATACAGATATCAATTTTCTAGTCTGGGCCCATGCATGTTGATTGCAACCTCATACAAATTCCTCATCTTACATAACCCATTTCACTATATTTCTATGTCACAATATTAAAATATACTTGAAGAACTAGTAAATTTACAGTCTGCAACAACAAAACCAAACAAAGAATAGTTGATTTGAAAGTTGATTTGCCAAATGAAACAATTCTTAAACATTTTGGCCAGTTACCCTGTAGATTTCAATTCCCCTGTAGATTAACAATTCATTTTTACTGAAGCTACTGAAAAGTAAAATCCATGTTGATAATTTTATATGTGAGATAGGATCAAAGAATGGAGGACAGGATAACACTTTCAGCAGATTCTGGTAGTACTTGATACACTGCCTATCATTGCCTAACAGGAACTGGATCATTACTCCTGTCTGAAGAGTAATTCACAATTCTGTCTAAGCAGGGTGCTTTGCATTTACTCGTGATACAGTATTAGCTCAAAAGTTCTACTCCATCTTTTATTTTTTTGCATAAAGAGTGAGATACACTAGTGAAACAAAGATATTAATACTGTATTCTGTCAATTACTGTTGCTAAAGTGGATGCAACTCTTTCTCCATTTTAAAATTAGCAAAATTCACTTCTAAATATAAATGTTTTAACAATGACAATTGATAAGTCTTTTATTATTGTTTTATTTGTATTGCCATGCCTGAATAGGCCACAATCAAGCTCAGGAGCCCACTGTACTAGGCACTTCGCACACATATAACAAAAAGACAGTCAAATTATAAGTAACCTAAGTGATTAAAGTTTACTCTTCAAGAAAGACTTTTTTGAACACAGAAGAATTAAAAACATAATTCAATTACTAATGTTCTATTATGAGGCTCATTGTAACTAAAATAGAAAGTATTTCCATTTCTTAACCATTTCCAAAATATAAGTTTGATAAGATTTATGAGATGAAATGACTTCAAGGACAAACATAAGGTGAATACAAACTCCAGACTATCAGACTAAAGTAGTCAAGTATTCTAAGTTGGTATAGAACATATATAATATACATGGGCTACCTCTATGATGTACATGGCAAACCTAACTTTTTTTCATACATTTACATACAGATGTATTTCATTCATACATATGAAAATATACTCAAATGTAAATCAACACATGAATAAAATTAAATAAACTACATGGGCCAAAATTCCTCTTGGTGTCCTTTTTATTATTTTATGGCTGCAATTCTACACTGAGACTTGGGACTTGAGGAGGTCTCTCAACATATATCTACTCTAGTGAACACCAATGGAGGATCAAATTCTTAATATTTAATCAGAGAAAACTCTCCTTGGGTGCTGTAAAAATAGATGTACATTCTGCAGGTGTCTTCATGAGAGAACAAAAGTTTGGGAAACTGACCTTTGTCACAATTTATGCCTATATGAACATTTCTCATTGCTAGTTTTTTTTGAATCTTTGTTATATTTACACTCACACATTGAATCTCATTATGTGTGCGATATGTAAATGTAGATGGATATGTATTTAACCACTAATTTGTGCCTACATAGTGTATATATAAGAATGGTCAAATCCTCTTTCCCTACTTATCACTTATTCAAGAAAAAAACCCCATTGTTTGCAATGGTCAATACTGAGGTGTATTGCAAAGGCAGCGTAAGGAAATGTACACTGATTCTGCCAGATGCCAAAGATCTCAGTGCCTTTTAGGATCATGCCCCAATTCACTCCTAAGTTGTTCTTTTTTTTTTTTTAAGAACTATAAAAATTCAGAGAGAGAGAGAATGAGCACTCAGAACATTACTGGCAATATAAAGCCTGGGCACTTTTGAAGTCTTCCAGAATGTGAAAGCAATATCTTTATTAAGTTGTCTGTTTTCAAAATCCTACAGTAAATTTGTTCTTCCAATTCTATTACAATGACATGGACTCTGTGCATGTCTTTTTTTTGTTTGTTTTTTTGGTATAACATCATATGCAATCACATAAAGACAACCCATCACCTTATAAAACTCTAAATAAATGTGGAGTTCCTGGCTACTGGTTATTTATCTATTTTATATCTATTATATCAAACCTGATTGTCCTGGCTAGTGAGATCCACTAGCCTGATGACAAATCACTACTAGTTCTTGCCTGGCTGGCAGACAGAAAGTAGAGAATGGATCTAAACTTTTACAGTGCATTCTGTAGTATATTATCCAGGTAGAACATACAGTACATCCTATACAATGATTCAATAGGTTAACCTAGTTAAAACTGCTTTCACTACGTATCCTAATTAAAACTGAGCTTTACTGGCAAATTTAATTTGCATATCTAATAGTCTTATAAAGTCTGTTCAATCTGTTACAAATCATTATGATTAAAATTTGCCAAGTTGAGAAACTCTGCTGCATTTTTTTCTTTTATTAACGTTTTAAAAATGAGTTCTCAGAGTTCCATATGGCCATAACAAGGAATGGGGTTTTAGCATACAGATGGCCTGATTTCCCTATATAGAGTATATGATTTTACTTCTCCCCTGACCTGAATACTCGAAAACCTCCAACATTCTCCTGTTGGGACGGGGGAGAAATTTAATGCTCTACAAGAGAGGAGAAGTGAAGGGTTGTTCCCAGGAAATCCTGTAGGCTCTAGAAAGAAGCCAAACTGCTACCCCATACATCCCAGTATTGTAGTGCTGAAAGCCAACCTTTCCCCCACACTTTCAGGCTCCTTGAAGAGAGACACTGTCACTTACTCTCCCATCACCTTGTCTTCCTCTGAAAAAAGGTTAAAGGCACGGAGAGGCAGGCAATGTTGCTTGGTACACTATTGCTTTCCTACTGGAAATTTGCTAGACTGAGAGGATATCATACCATATTGAGTAGTGGCCTCCCTGACACATCCCTCCCAACCAAGAAAACTCTGGCTGCACAATATTAAGCTGTGGAAAGGTGCTTCGGGGCAGAGAGGGGAGGGTGGTACACAATGGAGTTGCTTGCTCTGACCTTTCCAAGGCCTGCCTCTGCTTCTACCACTTCAGCTCCTCCCTGCCAATACAAGTGAAAACAACCAGCCACAGAGACAATGAGGTGTAATAAAACACTGCAATCCGCAGGTCAAGATTTAATCAAACATGCAAGGGTAGTTGCCCAACATTCAGACAGCAGAGCCATTCTTGGTTAGTTTCAGACAGCTGAGATACTGCAAAGTTTCAATGTGCAAAAAAGTGCCCTGTAGTCATAAGAGGGAGTGGGTTATTCTGACTCTCACTTTTCTTTCTAACCAGTGTCATACTTACTACAGTTTTCAAAACTCAAAATGATCAAAAACAAAATGTGTACTGACCTTGAGCAATCAGTTAAATTGAACTATCTTGCAATTATTGCCATTACCAAACAAGCAATTTATGTGCAAAAGGAAAGCTCTAGTACTAATGATTTTTATGCAAAAGATTTGATCACGAATCCAATCGTGAGGAAACTATGGACTGAATGCTTTCGATGTATTACCTTTTGTCCTGGCCGACCAGATTCTCCAGGTTCTCCCTAATTGAAACACAGAAACAAACCAAACATAAGATCAGAAAAAGTGAAAAAAATCAGGGTTGGAGAGAAGAGTAATAAAATTAATTGTGGCATAAAGTGACAGCGATTCTACAAAAAACCCCAGACCACTATAAATGTGATATTACCTTAATTCCTGCAGCAGAAGATCCAGGATCACCCTGATATAAAATTCACAAGAAAACAATATATACATAGATTTGTCAGGAAACAGATATAACAAACATTGGCATGCTATCCAGGAACCTTCTCCAGGTACCTCTTAATTCCTATAGCAAGAATAAATATGCCTTGCAACATTGCCTTCCAATCTGCCCATCCACAAGTTGGTATTATTCAAAGGGAAACAATTCTGCTTTCAAAGAAATGCAGATGAGGGATATGGTTTCCATTTATCCAGAAAACATCATAATCTGTGCATTTGTTTGAAAAGTTTCACAACCAATAATATAGCTGCTGTCATAAAAATGAACTTAAAGAGATGTGCATAAAGCTAGAGTAGTTCTCTGTCTTTCCCTGTTTTGATAGCTCCGAATCTCCGACACGCCATTTGCTATAATCAAAAGACATCACTGATCCGTTAAGTTCAGAGCTACAGATGACAACTGTCAGGCTTTAATTGACAAAAGCTTTTGTGCTGATGACATTCAACTTCAAAGAACCCATTTTATCTTAATCAAGACTTGTCAGAATAATCATCTCATTTTCTCAGATTTTTTCAATATTTTAGTCTTGGTGCTTTAAGGCAGCTCTATGTTATAAATAATAGAATGTCAGATGAGCTATAATTTATTTATTCAGGAAAGGTCAGTTCTGATGAAGCAACTAGCTTTCAAAGAGGTTCTCCAGAGTTTTGCTTTCAGCTAAGTTGACTGGGTTTGATGGGAGGTGACTTGTCCCAGGTCACAAAATCAGCCCGTGGCTGAGGCAAAGTGAATGAGGATCTCAATTCTTTGTTCTATGTGTATAGACTTTGTGGACTTCTTGAAAATTCTTGTACTGTCACTTCAGTGCACCTTGTCTTGAATGGGGTGCCAGAATAGAGGGAGGAAGCTACATTAATTACATGTTATTTCTCAGTTAAACATTCATTTAAACAGGCCAAACCCTGTGCAAACTACAGAAGTTGTCTATAGCACCTGTATTTGGACAAAACAAGGTATCATGTGGCACTGTTAAAGACTAACAAATTATAGATAAATAAATGTATTAGTCTTTAAAAGTGCCACAGGACATCGTTTGTTTTCCTGAACTAGACTAACACAGCTCCCCCTTTGGAACTTGTATTTGGACAGTTTTCTCATTATTAATTATTATGAATTCATTGTGATGGATCATTAAAATTGACAGATCATTGGACAGTAAGTTTACTTCAGTTCTCAATCAGCATGCTACTGATGCACATACTGTAGTAAGACAGCTAATACTTATTACATGTTATGAAGTATAAATGCTAAGTATTATTATAGTTCAGCATTATATAAAAGAATAAAATTTAAAACTACTAGTTTATGATTAGCTGCCTTGTGATTCAGTAAAGCTGAATGAAGGGCTGTGATAATTTATATTATAAAAATCCAATTTTTGAATTTAAACCCATAAATTTAATTTGTACAAATAAAAATGCAACTTTTTTGTATTATAATGAAAATTAAATGGGGGCATGCATAGTGTTCAAATCCTTCAAAGATTATGACTAGATTTCCTTTTCACAGTTATTGCAGCTCTTTCTTCAGAGGGTAAAGAGAAAACAAAAGGCAATTTTCTGAAAGGCTGATTCATGTCTGGAAACCTGAGCTGTCTCATTCTTATAGACATATCTGAGTGATATTGCTGTTGTCCCTCACAGCACACACAACTGTGAAAGCTCAAGGACTTTTTAATAGCTATAAAGTGGCAAAGCAAGTGCTGAGAGACAAGTTAAACATTTTAAGGGATAATACTAGAAATAGCTCAGATAAGACACAAAGTGTTTATAATCCACTTTCACTGAAGAGTGAAAACTAATACAGGATAAAAGTAAAAACTATATCCAGAGCGTGTTCTCAGTTCCTTACCCAGTCAGCTGGATTGGAAATGAAAGAATTTCAGCAGTGGAAGACACAAATGGAAAAGCACTGCCAGGAGATTTTAGTTGTCTGAGAAGCCAATGGCTAGGGGAGGAAAATGGAAGCAAGGACTAGTGAGCAGGTTCCATTCCCAAAGCTGCCATTGATTCTGTATGTGACCTAGAACTACTCAATGATGTCAACATTGTTAAATTTAGAGCTCTCAATGGCTGCGTCTACACTGGTAAATTAAGTCGACTTAAACTTGGCTTAAGTCGACTTAATTTGCCCTGCGTCTACACTGCACTTTGCTGAAGTCAACTTCAGCAGCTTGCTTAAGTCGACTTAAGGAAAAT
>ML685791.1:5081836-5111522 GCA_007922175.1 Pelusios castaneus
GGGCGGGGGCACAGGAGGAGCCTGGCATGCCCCCCAAAGGGCAGGGCATGTGGGCACGGTGTGACACTGTCTGGATTTAGGGAAGCATTTACGATATTATTTTCTATGGATATCTCATAAATGGTATAATCCATAGGAACTATGTCATGTTTGGTATCAATAGAAAGGTAGTAATTTGCTGGGAATGATTATATAGTTTATGTCTAGGAATTCTATTTCGATTAGAAATTAGGAATTTGCTGTTATATCCATATCCTTTAACTTGTGTCATTCTGGAGGAACGCCTTAGACTGTAGGGTGTGAACAACCATTGTCTCCTTAATGTTAAGGAATCTGCCAGGTGATATGGTCCCAGGGAGTAAACTGATGAGCCATTAAGGACACAATGGTTGTATTCTTTATGTCCTTAATGGCTCATCAGGATACTCCCTGGGACCATTCTACCTGGAAAATTCCTAAACATTAAGGAGACAATGGTTGTTCACACCCTCACGTCTAAGGCATTCCTCCAGAATGACACAAGTTAAAGTATGGATATAACAGCAAATTCCTAACTTCTAATCCAAATAGAATTCCTAGAATTCCTAAACTATATAATCATTCCCAGAAAATTACTACCTTTCTATTGATACCAAACATGACACAGTTCCTATGGATTATAGCATTTATGAGATATCACACACAGGGCTCTGCCTGCCAGGGTCCCTGTCCCCCTTTTCCCCATTGCACACAGGGGGTGCCCCCCTGCCACCGTGGACCTGCCCAAGGTCCCCCTAGTCCCACAAAGTCGACCTAGAGCATCCAGTGTGGACGCTCTAGGTCGACTTCGTAAGTTCCCCTTTAAGTCGACTTTAATTTTAAGTGTAGACACACGAAGTCGACTTAACTAAGGCTATGTACACACGATCAGATTAAAGCGCAACAAGGCAATCGCGCTATAAAACTCACGTGACCTTTATTGCGGGACAACGCGTACACACGTTGCTCCCTGCAACGCAACAAAATTACATGCATTATCGCGGTTGAGCGCAATGACTTCTGGGCACCTATCCCATCGTTCCATTTTCCCCTCAGTTGGCGCTATGAATCATGGGATGAAGGAAAGGAACGCAAAGCGCCATGGGTAAACTCTCAGTTTCCCATGGTGCTTTGTGTTCCCCTAGCGTCTTCGTCGTTTCCAATAGCAACTCGCGCCTATTTTCAACATTGCAGTGACGCAACGCACCACTTGCAATCAATCGCAACAGCGACAGCAGGGATCCTGCTCTGATCTCCACTGTCGCCTAAAAATACATCTCGGCTTGTTGCTCAGTATGCAATGAGCTCCGAGTCAGACGAGGACACCGAGGAGCAGGGGCTGATCGATGCCATGCAGAGCAACAGCACCGTGTTGCTCAGCTCCTTCACCGATCATCTGCACACGGTGCAACGCCGTTTCTGGTCGCGAGAGACGAGCACTGAGTGGTGGGATCGCATTGTTACGCAGCTGTGGGATGACGAGCAGTGGGTACAGAACTTTCGAATGCGGAAAGCAACCTTTCTGGAACTGTGCTCAGAGTTGGCCCCTGCCCTGCGACGAAAAGACATCAACATGAGGTCAGCCCTAACCGTGGAGAAGCGTGTTGCGATTGCTGTATGGAAGATGGTGACTCCCAACTGCTATCGGTCCGTTGCAAACCAGTTTGGAGTCGGGAGGACCACCGTCGGATTAGCCCTAACACAAGTCTGCACAGCCATCAATCGTGTGCTGCTACGGAGGACAGTGACATTGGGCAATGTTCGAGAGATTGTGGACGGCTTTGCTGCCATGGGATTCCCTAACTGCGGGGGAGCCATAGACGGCACACACATCCCTATTTTGGCTCCAGACCATCTCGCGACGGAGTACATAAACAGGAAGGGCTACTTCTCCATGGTGCTGCAAGCACTCGTGGATCACAAGGGTCGTTTCACGGACATCAATGCTGGGTGGTCGGGAAAGATGCATGATGCCCGCATTTTCAGGAACACTGGTCTGTACCGGAAGCTGCAAGGGGGTACCTTTTTCCCTGATCAAAAAATAACATTGGGGGAGGTGGAGATGCCCATAGTCATCCTCGGAGACCCAGCATACCCACTGATGCCATGGCTCATGAAACCCTACACCGGGAACCTTGATCGCAGCAAGGAGCGGTTCAATTACCGATTGAGCCGCTGCAGAATGACTGTGGAGTGTGCCTTCGGCCGTTTAAAAGGGCGCTGGCGCTGTTTGTATGGGAGGCTGGACTTGGCGGAGGACCAGATCCCTGCCGTGATTGCGTCATGTTGTGTCCTCCATAACATTTGTGAAAGTAGGGAGAAAAGTTTTCCCCTACGTGGGCTATGGAGGCACAGCGCCTCGAGGAAGCATACGAGCAGCCAGCCACTAGGAGTATTAGGGTGGCACAAGGAGAAGCTGCTCGCATAAGGGAGGCACTCAGGGAGCATTTCAATGATGCCCTCCCCTAGTTAAGTTCCATGACGCATCAGGTGCACCTTAGGATCATTTCAATAATGTGTATAAATAAATGCATTCTTCAAAGTATTTGTTACTGTTTTTATTAAAACCTAAAAGGTGGGGGTGGGGTTACAGGTTGATGTAGCTCCGGGTCTCATAAAAGTAGCTGGGGGGGGGGGCCTGGATGTTGTCCTGTACTGGGGGGAAGGGTGGCCTTCAAAGAAATGCTTTGAGGGACTGCGGTGTGTGGGAGGCAGACACGGCTGAACTGTCTGGAGTGGAGCCCGGACATTTATCGCCTGGGACTGCAAAGCAATCATGCTCTTGAGCAGTTCTGTTTGCTCCTTCATGACGCTTATCAGTTCGTCCCTGTGTTTCTGCCTCCTCTGCTGGGATTCCTCTCTCCAGGCTCTATTCTCCCTTGAGGATTCCTGTGTTGCTTTCAGCAGCTCGTGAAACATATCCTCCCTGTTTCTTCGAGCACGCCGCCGAATGTTTCTCATTCGGTCAGCTGGGGTAGACACCGGCCTTGTGAAGCTCAATTTTAATACAAAAATAACAATAAAGACATTGTTAACACATAGCATAGATAGCCAATGTAACCTTCCAGTTGCACATTCCACTGGAAGGTACAGGGCGGTCAACACACTACGCTTCGCTGAAGCAGACAAGGTACGTTCTAATAGACAGCTTACCGGGGGCTAATAATCGGAAGAGGGCACACAGATGGAACCCAATATCGCTCTCCTCAGAGTGCCCCTGCCATCTAGAATACATCTCCTACATGCCGCCGGTAGCAGGCCAGGACTGTATGCTGCTGCACTGTGTGCTGCCATGGTTCCCAGGGCTGTGCTTTGCAGCTGGAGAGGCAGAGTGTCCGTCTTTGGGAGTGTAGACACAAACGCTCTCCCATCTAACCTGAGTATTAGGCTCTGGAGGTACATCGAGGAAACTTTACTGACCTAAATACAGATGATTATTTTACAATCACTGCTTGTATTGAAGCCCTTCTAATGAATGCAGAGTAAATAGCGTGCACAGCGGGGACCCGCAAGCACCCCCACCCCAGACAATGATATTTCAGCAGGAGCAGAGCTGAATGAAGGAGAAACTTACCTGAACCCCCCTCTGCCGCCTCAGAGAACACGCTGCAGTTCAAGCCTTGGGTGGAAGTCTCAGCGGGGCTGCTGAAGAGCTCCTGGCTACACGCGGTTGCGCTTTCCTCCGTGTCATCCTCCGTCTCCTCCTCAACAACGTCCTCATCCTGCTCGGCTCTGGCAATCACCGGATGAGGGGGGGCTGAAGTGTCCACGGGACTTTTGGCAGTGGTTGTGGGGTCCCCACTGAGGATGGCTTCTATTTCCTTATAGTACCTGCATGTAGCAGGCGCTGATCTGGAACGGCGGTTTCCCTCCTTCGCTCGGTGATAGGTTATTCTGAGCTCCTTCACCTTTGATCTGCACTGCACTGTGTCTCTATCATGCCCTCTCTCTGACATGGCCCGAGAAATTATGCCAAATGTGTCATAATTCCTCCTGCTGCTGCGTAGCTGCGCCTGCACAGCGGACTCTCCCCAGATGCTGATCAGGTCCAGCACCTCTGCTGTGCTCCAAAGGGGTGCGCGTCTTCCACGGCGGGCCGCCATTGCTAATGATGATCGGAGCCCAAACACACGCCACGAGGAAGAGAGCAGGAAGTGAAACAGACTAGAAATTTGAAAATCCCGGGAATAAGTTCGGGGCAGGGCGGGGACAGTTTCGTCACGGCCGCAGAGCGGGTGGGGGGAAGACCAGAGAGGACGACTTGGGAATGCTGGGACACTTCCGGAGTCCAGTCAATGCGCGGTAAGCGTACACACGAGCTCAAACGCGCAACATATGATCCGCAACAGCTGTTACCACTCTCGTCGGAGTGGTTGTTGGATTGCGCGACAACAAGGCAGTTAACGCGCAAGAGCCCTGTTGCACGTGTGTACGCCGTTGTTGCTATCACGTGGTAATGAGCTTTAATGCGCGATAAACTGATCGTGTGTACAAGGCCTTAGCTGAGTTAAAGTCGACTTAAAAGTGCAAGTGTAGACATAGCCAATGTGTGCACCTAAGTCCATGTTTATGTAGTAAAATCAATGGCAGCGGCAGTTGAGCAACACCTCTGAAAATGAAGCTACTTCCATTTAGGTCCATATATATGGATATAACATTAGGCACCCACATTTGAAATTGTTACATGTTCATCTTTCTGTGTCTCATACATAAAATGGGGCTAAATAATATTTACCCACCTCATAGGAACATTGTTGTAAATGTTCTGAGCTCTTCAGCTGATGATACTCTATAACTGTTTATTACTTTTACGACTACTACAATGGCTTACATATTGTTCATGCAGACAAAATTATTGCACAGGGGAATTTTGAAAGAGAGAGAGGGCTGGTTGAATTGGCTCAAACTTTTATCATTTTTAACCTTATTTTTGGGTCAGATTAGTCTCGATGAATATATTCCAGAACAATCAAAAAGTCCCTGATTCCCTCTTTCCCCAGGCTCAAAGACCCTCCCCCAATGCTACCTTGAAAAACTGAGGGTAAGTAAACCTGTAAGCCTCACTGTTGCTCCTCAGCTAAAGTGCTGCTTTGCACTAGTGAGATCAAGTGTTTCAGAAACCCAAGAGCCACCTGAATGTCCCATGTTCTGTGATTTCTGAGGCATATGGTGCATTCTGAATTAGAAACAGCCTTGAAAACTCTGACCAGCACCCACTCTTAATGGTGCATCAGCAAGGATGGTAGAGAGATTTCCTGGAACACAATGCCAGCTGCTTCTAACAGGGCAGAGGAAAAAGGTTTCCCATATCCTCACAAATGAGGCCAACTACAGGAGAGGAATTTCTTGGTTGTAGCATTCATCCCTCTCAGGCTCAGAGGAACTCCTCCTGAGTGCCAGGTGTTTAAGCTTTGCTGCCACCCTAAGCATTGACTGCTGATAGGATTTGTGTTCCTAAATGCCTATAATACCTTTTGAAAATAAGATTTATATTCTTCTGTCACATTACCTTTAAAAATACAGGCCTTGGCTTTAATACTAAAAACTTGCATCATTTACCAAAAAGACAGAACAAGAATAGTCTGATAGCTTGTGACTCAAATTTCTGAGTGATGTATATTTACAGCTGTATAAAAGATGTGCTGTCAGGCCCCATATTGTAACTACTGTAGTGTAATCAGTCCCTCTGTACTTAACTAGAACTGATCAGTTTCTACTGTTTGTGAGAATGAGCCAAGATCAGGCTATTCAACCTTTTAAAAGACTTTCTGGTACCATCCTCTGGGGTTATATTTTATGGCCTTTAACATATCCTTTCATCTCTACCGATTAATAGATATACCTTTTCACCCATGTCACCTTTGGGTCCATTTTCTCCAGCATCACCCTAAAATTGAAAAAAAAAAAACAAAAAAGACTTTGTAAGGCTGAGTGCTGCAAGTTTTAAAATCATTTTCATGCATTCACAATGTATTCAGAAATAAACTGATTTGCAGACACTATTAATAGGCTAACCATTTTAAATTCACTAGCCAGTGTCTATAAGAACTGATCAGATAAATAAATAAACAAAATACATGTATTCACCTCACCCACGTTGTCTCTCAAAATAAACATAATAGGACATTTACAAAAATGAACCCAGAGCCTTCATTCAACTTAAATCCACAGCAGGAGAAAAACATGATTTGATATATTTCATTTGGATTTGTGGCCTGAAACATAATTTACACAACTGTTATATTTGACCACTAATAGAAAAGATATTTCAAAATTATAAACCTCTTCACAGTTCCTTGAAAAAATACAAACTCTCATGTCATTTCATCTTCCTGTCAATGTGATCTACAGACTTCCCAGTTCATCCTGGTTCAGGATTGAAAGAATTATTTTATGATGATTCAGCATTAGGAATAGCCAGTAAATATTTTTTTTCATAAAGACATTGATAGACATATGAGCAAAGGGAGTTGGCAGTTACTGTCATCCAATATATTTTTATTATGATTTTGAAGTGATTTATGATGTGCTCTTTAATTTTCAAGTATTTCCCTACAAATCAATCTGTAGCGAGCAAAACTTAAGTAAAATATAGAATAGCTGCCAAAAACATTGTAAATGTTAATGCTAAATATTATTTATTATACAAAAAGGTAATGTTGAACTAGGGCTTGTCATTGCCTGGGAGAAAACTTTCCTATTTAAAAATTGTTGACAGTTTTTTTAAGAAATAGTTGAAAAGCTTCACCTATATAGAAAGGGACAAGTCCTAATTTACAATAATTCACCCACTTCATGGCCAAAAAAGTGTAAACGCACCTTAGTGTAAATAAAAATCAAGCCCAAGGACTTTTGCAGACTTCTGAATACCCGAAAGGAACAAGAGAAGTTTAAAAAAAAAAATTTTTTTTCATCAACTAAAATGTGTTGCTAAATATGATCTACAAATGAACCAAAGAGCGTATCAGTGGGCCCTGGTCAACTACAAGGAATTCTTATGCAAGTAATGGGCTGCTGCCATTTATGAAATATTTTTGAGGACTTCTCGTTGCTTTGTAAAACAGTTTGGAAATTTTTCTGACTAGGATCATTGAGAAAGTTGCAACAAATCCCCGTTCACACCCCCCCCATCCCTTCAAAAAAACACTTTAAAAAAAGATATGACCCCAAATACTGGCCTCTCACCTTACATGTTTATGTGGCTAGTTGGGGATTCTCCAGGCCATTTCCTTCCTGGCCCCAGTACAAAGTGTATTTCAGGATTGTCCCAACTTGGAGGACATGTGGCCAGAGTGCAATTCAAAGCTGCAGAATGGGCATTTGGACAGTGTCAGCCAACTCCTGAGGCTACTCTAAGTAAGACTGGGAGGCGTGGAAACAGAACAAACTGGCCCTCAGTCTTTTCCATGCGGTCTAGTGCAGCCAAGAATTTAGCCCATTGTGTCAACTCAGAGCTTGGTTATTGTGCTACAAGTCTGAATAACTCCCTGGCTTTGAAGGAGTTGAAGGCTAAAATCCAATGGCGGAAGAATGGAATTCCAGGGTTGTTTCCAGTTAAGATGTGTACAAACTGTGGCTAATCCTTTGTGCCCTATTCAAAGTGCACCTATAATTTCCCATGCTAAATGTGATGTGAGATTCGAATGGTCACTTTAAACCGAAATTCTCTCTCAGAAAGCACGCAGGAATGTTGGAAAAGCATCTGGCCTCTCTGAGAAGTTTCCACTTAATTGGACCATCCCAAATTTGATATAGAATCCCATTCAGGGCGTTTCATTACTGCAGACAGACCACTACATATACCACGAACACTAACACAATTATTTCTAGCATTCTACCAGGCATTTTTATAAAATGAAGCACAAAAATACCCTGCCAGTCACCATAAGGAATGTCTCTCCAGGTAGAGTAAACATTTTATATCACGAGTGGCTCTGGTTTTATCATGGTTGGTAATAAAAGTCAACAGGTGATCATGGTGGAAAATGTCAAAGTAGAAGAAATTAGTAAAATAAATGTGAGAAATTGCTGATATTGTTTATACCCCAAATAAATGAAACAAGAGATTACTGAAACTCTCATTTGCCCTGAAATGTAACTAAAGTAGTAATGTGATGGGGTGGTTATTATTGTAGTTTCATATTTTGGGGTAAACTTTCAAAAAGTAGTCAGGCCTGGCCTCCCTCTGCAGGTGCAATTTGCAACTGCAACTTTGAACACACAAAATGAATTGCTGTTGCAAGCTGTACTCACATCTACTATTCAATAGAAATACTTAGATTTGCAACTTCAGTGCAATTGCAAGTGAAAAAATATAGGTGCAGATTTCTCAGAGAGAAAAGAGTACTACCACCCAAAAAGGGAAGTCAGCCCTTTGAAGCATGACCATTTATACTTACAGAGGATCATATTATGCTGCTCTTACTCACAGTGGCTATGTCTACACTTACTAAAATTAGTTTGAATTAGTTAATTCGAACTAACTAATTTTAGTTAGTTCGAATTAACTTAATTCGAACTAGAAAAATTTAGTTCGAACTAAGCAAGTGCCATTCATGGCACTTGCTTAGTTTGAATTAGCGATTTGCATTGAATTCAATGGGCTGGCTAGTTCGAACTAAGCAATTAGTTCGAACTAACATGGTCACATTGGTTAATTCGAACTAACTAGTTTGAATTAACCCTTACTTCGAATAGCCTATTAGAATTTATTAGTTCGAATTAAGGAAGCCCTTAATTTGAACTAATTAAAGCCTAGTGTAGCCATGGCTTTAGTTAGTTCGAATTAAGCTTCCTTAATTCGAACTAACTTGCCAGTGTAGACACAGCCAGTAAGTAGAAACTTACTCCTTAAGTAGTCCCACTGATTTCAATGGAGTCATTCCTCATTCATACTAATGCAAGTGAGAACAGAAACAGTAGATAATTTGGGTTATTCTCCTTTTTCATGCAGTCACATATTGGAGACAGATGTGCCAGATAATCTCAAGTAGAACTAGACAGCAATAGAGAATTGGGCATGAATAAAATGAGATACCACTGTGCTATACACCTGCCTTTATAGGAAACTACTCCACACAGACACCCAGAACACCAAGACCAAGTAATCAATACCAATTTGCTTTTCTGTTTATTCATAGCAGGAATGTTTTTTGTTTTTTTAAATATGGCCTACGTGTTCAGAGCCCAACTGTGCAGTCCTAACACATATTAGTGGGCACTCTCCATGAGTAGTTTCATTAAGTCAATGAATTGCTTGCATGAGTAAGTGATATTCAGAAAGAATAAAGATCCAACTTTGTCAGTTCAGTGACTAAATGCTAGTTAATCATTTTTAATATAGTAGATGGTCTTGTACAGATCAGTCCTCATTACTGCTTGTACATTCACAATTCTTCAAAACAAGATAAACACAGGGAAAGGGAATGTGCCTCACCTTTTCTCCTCGTTCTCCAGGATCACCCTGATCAAAGGAGTAGAAACAAAGAAATCTTGATGTTACTAACATATCTAATGTTCAGGTGGTGTCATTAGATAACTGAACAGAAGAGCCATGAGACATTAGATAACATATTTAATACATGGCACTGTAGAGCAACTGTATTTCATTTCATATTACAGATCATTCGATAGAAGAAGGCATTTAAAAATTATTCAAATCAAAATCTGAATGACTACTCTGGTACTTTATACTCAGTACAATACTCTGCTAAGACTGGTCAGTTGTGTGGCAGGCCCATCTTGGTTTTTCACTCTGGATTAAGGGAGGTGAGTAACAACCCCATAGTTCTGCGAAGCAACCCATCAGGACTGAGAGGAATCAGTAGGAGATGTTCCAAGCCTGCCTTATGCTAGAGGGACTGAAGGAGAGAATAAAATGAAAAAGTGGGGAGGAGTTCTGAGGTTTGGAAAGGAATTTGGAGGACATCTAATGAGAAATGGAAACCCCTTAAAACTCTTGTCTGGATACATAATCCAGTACAGAGCAAAGTGCCCCCAGAATCCTATATAAAAAAAGATAGTTTAAAGCCATTGCTTTAATTACAACTTGTCTGAGAATCCAGTACAATGGCAAATCCACTTTCATACACTGAATCTGACCCAGGCAATTCATATCTGTATATTTGACCATTCTACCTTGTACACACCTCTTTTGATACCTTATGATTGCTTGGCAACTCAAAGAAAATTGCTGTGAATATGAATGAAGCAATAACTGCAATCACTTAGCTTTCAATGTGAATAAACAAGAAAAGGGTACGCCCACAAATGGCTGGTTTTCTTTCCTTATGGACAAGTGGCAAACTCAATACATTTTAAAGTCTGTCCTGGCTAGCTGTTAATGTGATCTGTAAAATCAGCTGAGACACATATGTGCCCCCAACAGACACAACTGATCGGATTAGAAATTGATGTTATCCTTTCTGAGAGGCTCACTAATAAAAGCTTTTTGGATGTGTCTGGCATTTGTTCTAACAAAATGATCCAAGTCTTTTTGTGTATTCAATTTCACCTGTTCAGAAAAAATGAATAATAATGATTATCATAAAAATAAATGCAAAGCAACATTTTGTTTTTGCCACAACAGTGGATTCAAACCTCCTCCCACTGAAGTTTGCTGCTAACTTCCAAAGGCTATATCTACACTTGTCAAAACAAGTCGACTTTGCTAAGTCGACTTAACAAAATTGACTTTAAGTCGACTTTGTTAAATCGACTTAGCATGTCTACACTATAAAATTAAGTTGACTTCAAGGGGACCTTGCCAAATCGACTTAGAGCATCCACACTGGATGCCTAAGTTGACTTCTAGGGGCTAGGTGGACCTGGGACTGGTCCATGATGGCTGGGGGGGCACCCCTTCAAAAGTGCCAGGGGGCTCAGTATTTGCCCCATTGTACCCTGGTACAATGGGGGCTGAGCAGGACAGGGACAGGGGCAGGGTATAGGAGCGGGGTGGGCAGGGGTGTGTCCTGCCCTGTGGGTGGGCACGCCAGGCTCTGGCTGTGCCAGCCACCCTATCAGGGAGGTCAGTGGGGTAGCCCTGGGGCCCTTTAAGTCAACTTAAAGTCAATTTAGGACTAATCTGCATCTACACTGGCTAAGTCGACTTTATAAAGTCGACTTAACCAGCAAAGTCGACTTTATACTAGGTTTAATAAAGTCGACTTAAAATTTCCTTAAGTTGATTTAAGGAAATTGTAGTGTAGACGCTGATTAAATTAAGCCGACTTAAACAGGTTTAAGTCGACTTAATTCACAAGGGTAGACGCACCCAAAGAAACAGGATCACACTTCAAGTTTTAATCCTGACATTCATCAAAGAATTGACCATAGTAATTCTTGAAAAGGGTCTGAAATGCATTGTGAGATGCATGAATAACACTGTGTGAGCAAGTTTCCAAATGCTTGCACTGTATTTACCTTGCAGTGTATGAATACAAATACTGATGTTGACTGGAATTATGCTTATGTGCAGCAGAAGAACATACTCCTTTACAGTGAAAGGCTTAAAGTCACAGACTTAGCATTGTAGAGACAAAGCATTACAAATCAGTTGGGTTACGCAAGTCAAAAAGCATGATGCTATCATTTATAATATAATATAGTATAATATAATATAATATAATATAATATAATCCTATCCTGTGCTTTACTTTTCAATTGATTTTCTGCACTAACCTTAAGCCCTGGTGCTCCGCTTTCTCCCATTGTGCCAGGCACACCTGGCTCACCCTAGAATGACAACAAATAAAGAGGTGGTGTTAAGAAAAACAAGATGAAGGATAGCAGCAATATTTCACCTAATATCTTCTATTGGGTTTGTAGAAGCGATGGAGAAACCTCAAAAAAGGGCTCAAATTTGGATAAACATCCAAAAGGTTGGGATGTTTATATAAAGCTTATTGAATCTCCCGGGGCAGATGCTGATCTCATTTACTCAGTATAAATCAGGAATACCTATACCGAAGTCAGTGGACTTACAATGCTGTCAAATTGTTTTGAGAAAAGAATCAGGACTCTTGAGTCAGCAAAATTGGCCCTTTATCCTCATATCTATGTAAGAAGATTGCCAGGATGTCCTTCTTCCCCTCGGCCTTGTAATAGCACAAAAATGGCCTTTTTTTTTAAAGTTATTTTGGCATTTCTGGAAGACAAATGTACAGTGGCATGTGAAAAACCATGACAACAAATGGTAACTTCCAAAAAGGTCCAATTCCAGAAAAGGGAGTGGTTTTGGGAAGTAGGGTGTTCTTTTTATTTTTGAATATGAAGTTATTTGCCCAACTCTTATATGGTGGTACCGAGGGCTGAGAAGCGGGAAATGCCTATTCAAAGAGGCCCAGGTTGGGATAACAGTAATTAGCTAATGTTATTTATTATGTAGGCAGTGGGAGGTTATGAAACCCAATCACTTAAAGTGGTTGCATTTCATAAGGGAAATGATAGGTGATAACATTGTTGTCATTTACCAACTTTAATTGCTTTTGTCAAACAATTTTTTTCACTTTATGAATTTCCTGTGTTTTCTCCCCCCTCTATGAAGGTAAATAAAGGCACCATTTAAAATTTTTTAAATAAAAGAGATGGAGAAGTCAGTGAATTATTAAAGAAGTTAGTGGTGCTGGCCCATCTAATGGTATCTCCTACAGAACCCTGCCTCATTCAGTCACCTAATAAGGCAGGCATGGTCCTCAGATAACTTTTCACAACCTGCGTCCATTGCACAGCCTACCTTTACTCGATTGTTGATCCAATGTGTTCAAAAAGCATAAGGACAAGATTTAAAAAACATGGGCTTAAAGTTAAGCTCTTAAATCTATCTTTAAGTACCTAGAAAATGCTGATCACTCAGCAGATTCCATTATAGCCAAGCAAGAGACAGACAAACATTAAAACAGGGAAATGAGCAGACCAAAAAATAAAAAAAGAATAAAAACTGTTCGGGAAAATTTCTTCTAACATTGCAGAAATATTCTCTCCTGCCTTCAGAGAAAATCTGGCAAAAGATAAATCAGTTTTACAACCAAAGTTAGAGGGCAACTAAAATGAAAGTTGATTGTAACCACAACTATAGAGAGATTCTACTGTTCCACAATACAATATGCAATTGCCGAAGGCTTTTTCCATTTCTCAATGCTATGGTTATTTATAAACCATAACCCTGGAGCACCCATTCTTCATAATCATATAGGATTCTCTTTCTGACCTATTTCTGAAAGGTGGGGCATGTTATGCTTGTCACAAGTTGGATAATTTTAATAATACAAAACAAGAACATTGAGCTTCTCCCAAAAGCATTTGTGACAGTTAGTGATGGAAGTTTTCTAAGCAAAGGGTGAGGAGTTAGTCATCAAAGCATTGTGATAGCCACAAACAGTTCTATGGCCAACTCTATGGCAATTCACTGTCAATGTTTCCTGGTATTTTTAAATAGATCTGGCCTAGGGTTGTCAGTTTTTATTGGATGTATTCCTTGAGGTTTCATCACAACACATAAACTTTAATTAGGGATTAATCTCTAATTCCTGGAGGGTTGGCAACCCACTCCAGCCAGTTAATGTAGTAATTAAGTCTGAGCTATCAGAAAGCCATCATTTAAATTTACTATCAAACATGTGTCCTGCTAAGGGCCAACCTAAAAGTCACTTAAAGGGAGCTGTCATTTGAAACACTGAGAAGGAATGAGCACTAACTAATATGTTTACTCATTTCTCTACCACCCCTCCAAAAAATGAGTCATTGTTCATTCCTGTCCCCTTCCCTATAAAACAGATGTTGTCTGCTGATATTTGCTACAGACTTAAGTTTTTAATCAGTGTTAGGGTTCCATGCTTCCACCTTTTTCCTAGGCCTGCCTATCAATGTTATTCATGCCAGTAGTTATCTGGATGGCAAAGAGAGGCTCCATAAGTGGAACAGAAAATTCATCTGGTTTTTTTTAAGTGAAGTGAAATTCTGAAGCATTTATTAAGTCATAGTAAATCCCTCCTAAAACAAAACTCCCGCCTCTGACACCCTGGTGGGTCTCTGTATCTTAGTCTGCCTAAGGCCAGTGCTGGGTTTCAAGGATGGTTGGTACCTAGTGAGAGACTGTACCACATAGGAGATCAGCTATGGGGGAAGGAGAAACTGAAAATATAGGACAGTACATGAATAACATTGTACATTTGAACTGATTATCCCCCTCCAAATTTAATGGATTATCTCATGTTCTGATTTCTGTAATACACAGAGATCCCTCTCTTTAATTTTTCATCCTACACTTTTTCAGCAGATCATTTAGTTTTCTGAGAATTCTGCTGATTATTGTTAGCACTGTGCACACAAGAGATCTCAAAAACTCAGCAGGAAAGTAAGAGCTATCAGATCTAAGTAGCTTCATAGCACTGTGCTTCATAGCCTTGCAACCCCCTTCCCTCAGCCATGTATCTGACCTACCAACCAAAGGCTATGTCTACACTTGTTAATTTAGGTCGACTTAGCATGTCCACACTTAAATTTAAAGTTGACTTAGGGGGGACTTTAGAATGTTGAACTATAGCGTACACACTTGACGCCTAGGTAGACTTCTAGGGGCTAGGGGGACCTTGGACAGGTCCATGGTAGCAGGGGGGGCACCCTGGGTACAATGGGGCAAAAGGGGACAGGGACTCTGGCAGGGCATAGGGGCAGGGTGGGCCTGCCCTGCCCTTTGGGGGGGGAGGCATGCCAGGATCTCCCTGTGCCATCTCCCTGGCAGGGAAGGCAGTGGGGGAGTCCTGGAGAGCCCTGTAGTCGACTTAGGGCTACTCTGCGTCTACACTGGCTTAAGTCAACTTTAGAAAGTCGACTTAAGCCTGAAGCCGACTTTAAAGGAGGTTTAATAAAGTTGACTAAATTTTCCTTAAGTCGACTTAAGCAAGCTGCTTAAGTCGACTTAAGGAAAGTGTAGCGTAGACGCACCCAGTGTGACACCCTAGCTCCCCAGCCACTATTTTAAAACATGTTACATTTTACCAGCACGCACACAGAGCCCTTCAGAAGACAGAGACCTACTGGCACATACTCTCCTCAGCTTGTTTGTATAATTGCCCTGTGCAAACTGTTCTAAATGTTGGCCATGTACCCTAAGCACAAACAACAAGCTGCAGCGGGACACTAGTGAGAAACGAAAGATTTCCCCTACTCTTACACTGTTTTACAGGTAAGACATCAGTGAAGTCTTGGGTGCTCCAAAGTCTTACCTTACTAACCTATTCCAAAACTCTTGAGATAACCCTATGAACAGTGGTGTGACACAGCCTCACCCCAAAATGAGGGATTTTTTATTTTCTAGGCCACCAAACTGAGGGTCAGCCCTGCAAAGAATCTACTACAAGCAGGGAAACATAACCACAGCAAGTGGAAAATGGCAGAAACTTAAGTTGGGCCGTCTCCAAGGAGTACTAGATAATGCACTACATATGGCAGCAAAACACAAGGGAACATTTCAAGCTGAAAAGATATTTTTTTTAGTGAGAAGTCAAATCTTAAATGGGATACTATCTCACACAATCCATTATGGCTTTTAGTATATTTGTCTGCTACCTGTACACGATGGACCAAATTCTGCCCTCAGTTGCAATTAAGGACAGGATCTGACTATATACGCTGGTTTTTTTTTTTAATGTTTCAGTTTTTCAAAGCCTTTCAAAACCAAAAATAACCCTGACAACATTTTGAACACTTAGTCGATGAGGAAATTCCACAGGTAGTTATAAAAGCTAAACAGCAGCTGACATTTTAAATGCAGGTAGATTGATGGTGCTTCCTTTGCTATACCTTAAAACACAACATTATTCTGAGTGCATTGGTCCCAACTGACCATTTTAGTATTTAGACTGAAAAGAATGTAGAATGCCTTTGTTAGAAAGTATGGCTGATTGCATTTTTTAACTAAAACACATTTTATAACCATAATGTAAAACACTTCTTGAGTCTTTTTCAACATTTCAGGTAACTGTTTTAAAGAGTAACATAAAAGATTTATATCATTTTTAAGGTGGAAAAGTGGTTACACCATTTTTTAAGGAAAGAAGGCACCAAAGGAAAAAATCGCTCATTCAACAATACAATCACATGCAATAAATTCAATCTGATTGTTTTTCAATTTGGCATGGGTAAAATTAAGAAAGTTGTGAATTTCAGTCTTTAATTTTACAGTCACCAGGCTGCAGTGGATGTGTTTCCTGACTACTGCTAGAGTCTGTCCTTAACAACAACGCCAATGAAGAAATTAGACTATGGAAAAAGCTGTCTTCTGTATATCATTAAGGTCTTTCATGTATTCAGAAGTGGGGGAAAATGGGGGGAGGGGAGGGGGAGAAACAGTTACTCTGTTCACAGCATATTCCAAAATGTAGGTTTACTGCCCCACTTTTTGTATTTGTAAACTCCTGGGAAACAGGAGGCCCCATCATTCTGGAGAGTGGGGGCAAGAAAAGAAACATAGCAAACATAACCTGTCCTATAATATTTTAGTGCACATCTAAAAATATAATCCAGGGAAGGGCTCAGGGAATTGCAGAGGAGGTAGCATTTCCGCTTCCCAGCTACATGAATCCATGGGAACATCCAGTTCCAGTAGATGTTTGGTTCCTCTGCTCTGCTTCTCTGCTCCACACATAGCTAGATGGTTTCTTCAAAAGTAATGCTCCTCTGGTCACCAATGCTTTGCCAGAGACCCGACCCTGGCATATGCAGGAACAGAGTCTTAGTTAACACAGCTTCTATTCCCATTAATGTGGGCTGAGGTATTCTCTGCCTCTAGAAGTGGGTATGCAGCTCTGTGTAGCCCATTTGACACAGGAGTCGGTGGAGAAGCTTCCACAATGTCCAGCAGCAGGTGTCATGGTTCTGATAGTTTCTCGGCTGAGCACACTTTCCATCGTCTACCAGTTTTGCTTGATCTGGGCATTCCGCGCTTGTAGAAGTGGTGGTGGCAGTCAGGGCCACAGAAAACATATCCCAAGACTGTACACAAGCAAATACTCCTTCTAGAGAAAAAAGTTCGGTTTGAACATCCTTTAGCTTTTGCTTCAGCTATAGTACACTTCCTAGCTTTTAAGAACAAAACATATTCACTGTTAAGGAAGGAACATATATTGAAAAAGAACGGGGGCCAACCAAAAGACAATGAAATACCAGGAAAAGTGCCTGGGTTGTTGTTAATGTTTTTAAAAAATTAATATCCATGAGACCAAAGAGCTATAAGACTTGTAACAGTGAGTCATATTATCCATGTTCATAACTTATCTGCAAATTGTCAGTTGAAGCGCACAAACGCACTCTAAAACAGTGCTAACGTTTTCAACGTGTATGTTAATTAGGGAGTCCAGCAACACTCTTTATGCAGCTATTTAGTTCAGTCCTAACTGGATACTTGATTTACTTTCTAGAGATGTTATAGGTATACATTAGTGTCCTGGATAGAGAAAACAAAGTTCTGCTATTTCAATGATGGAAACAAACAAACAAAAGTCAATGCAGGGCACTGCCTCGCACCAAGATCAGGTGTCACTCTGCACTCTTGTCACCATGATCACTGTAGAAATGCCCATGCTGTAAATACAAATGATGAAATAAGCCTCACAGAGAGCATAGGAATCTACACGTCAACTAGAACAAAACAGGCAGTTGGCCAAATAATGAAGCATTAAATACTGCAGCCACAGGATCACCACATGGCAGTCTCTCAGGGCAAAAGGATATGTAGTCTCTTCCTAACCAGAAAGAGATCTGCAGTGGCCTAATCAATGAAGGCTTTGGACCCTGGTAGAAGTTTGAAAGATACATTGCCAGCAATATGAATGGGGTTTTTTGTCACATCACACGGCTCAGTATTATGCAAACTGCCAAAAACTGAGCACCCAGCACATTTGCAGAATAGTATTGGTGAAAAAACGAACATGCTGCACCCTATAAAGGACTGTGTTTCTGATTTAATTTACATTGGTATTAATCAGGTTTATTCCATCAATAGATTTATGCTCATATAAAAGGGAGCAGAATGAGGCATGCAATTCCTTGGGCTCTGACAATGTGTTTTAATCTAGCATCTCAAAGCACTCTAGAAACATCAGTCAAATCCTTTGTAACGTAGGGAAGCAACACCTAATTTTACCCATTGAGAGAACTGAGATACAACGAGGTGAAGTGGCTGAGTGGAGTTCAGAACCCCATGACAAGCTGATCTCAGCTTTCTGCTCTGATCTCTAAGTAAGAAGTTTATCTGCCAACCACTTACACAGAAAAATAATGCTGCTCACCCAGTAGGATTTTTTGCTTACATACTATGGAGAGACTCCAGAGTCCTCATTAGTGCAACAATGATGGTACAGTTTCAAGCAAACACACCAATAGACTGAAACATTCAGTTGGCTGTCAGTAACAAAGGAAGCTTTAGCATGTTACAGGACTCAGTTTTTGGGCATATAGCCATTATTAACGCTAACTCGAGTTCTGCACAAACACTTGACGTGCACTGGAGGGACAATATGCATTGTAATGCAGTATCAGCAGCAACATGCTAACAAGTTAAGCTGTGTTCATTGTGGCTATTGAGATCACAGGATTGCCACTGTTTCAGATAGCTGTTGTCTCAGTAAGTAGGGATGCTATTGCATAATAGAAAAATATCATTACTTTACATCATCACTAAGGCTGAACAGCACCATCTACCACCCAAAATATATGAGAATTCCTAGAACTGAAAGCAGTGCGAGGACATAAACACAAAGTACCATGCTTGACACAGCAACTAAAGAACTCCCTAAGCAAGAAGTTGCTACATTCATTAGGTTCCCTGATGCAACACATTCTGGTCCTCTCTGGTAACTGGAGGACTAAGAACTCTAATCACTACACATCTCCCTTTCTTTTTCATAAAATATCTCAACCTCAATTATAAACCAACATACAACAGTTCAAAATAAATAATAAATAAACTTCAATTTCCTTAAAATTATTTACACTATTACGTTCCCTTATCAACTGCATTAAAATAGACCTGAGTGGTATTCTAAGCCTTTGAGGGGCGCTGATCAGCCTTCCTGAACATGTCATCAGTTCTCCTGAGTTTGTGCATGGGGTTCCCTCTGGAGGGAGCTCACTTCTAGAAAAGTATCTGCAGGACCCAGATACCTATCTTCATTGTGCTGTGAAATAGTGATAATGAAACTGACTCCACCGGAGAATCCTTTCAGAGTTTTCACTAGGTGGGATCTGGGAATTTCTGCCAAATTAGGAACAGCTCCAAATTTCTGGATGCTTTTGAGACAAACTTTGTTCCCTGGTCTCAGTTCAGGTAGTGCTTTTCAATTGTGCCAAATAATGAAGTTTTGTTCTTGCAGAATTATTATTCCAGCATTCTGTTTTCAAAATTCCTTCAGGTTAGTCTTCAGTCATCCTCCCATCAGAAGTTCTGCCAGAGAGAGTCCTGACACAAGCAGTATGCCAGATACTCTGGGAATAAAGTGGACTAACAGTATGATGTTCAAAATCAAAGTCCTATGCAAATGCTAGCAAGGATTCATAATTAAACTGAGGCCCATCACCACATATGAGGACTTCAGGAACTCCATGTCTTGCAAATGGTGACTTCAGTTTCTGGATGTCCAGTGCAGATGAAGACTGTGTATGTATATCCAAGTCAATACATCTGGAAAACTAATTGACTATAATAACATGTGTGTCCCTTCCAAAAACACAAATCTGTGGCCACCTGTTGCCAAGATCTGTCAGGTAGATTTGAAGAGAGTAATGGTTCTGGCAGTTTTAAAAAAATAAATAAATCTTGTGTCCTCTATTAAGCTCAGACAGTGCCACCACACAGATTGTTGTGCTGGTGCCCTACACTTCTTTGGATTTTGGAAATCATCTTTTTCTGAAGTACTTTAGGCCATGTCTACACTTGGCCAAATAAGTCGACTTTGCTAAGTCGACTTAGCATGTCTACACTATAAAATTAAGTCAACCTCAAGGGGACCTTGCCAAATCGACTTAGAGCATCCACATTGGACGCCCAAGTCGACTTCTAGGGGCTAGGTGGACCTGGGACTGGTCCATGGTGGTGGGGGGGCACCCCTTCCAAAGTGCCAGGGGGCTCAGCATTTGCCCCATTGTACCCTTGTACAATGGGGGCTGAGCAGGACAGGGACAGTGGCAGGGCATAGGAGCAGGGTGGGCAGGGCTGTGTCCTGCCCTGTGGGTGGGCATGCCAGGCTCTGGCTGTGCCAGCCACCCTGGCAGAGAGGGCAGTGGGGGAGCCCTGGAGCTCTTTAAGTCGACTTAAAGTCGACTTAGAGCTAATCTGCGTCCACACTGGCTAAGTCGACTTAATAAAGTTGTCTTAGCCAGTAAAGTCGACTTCAAACCACGTTTAATAAAGTCGACTTTAAATTTCCTTAAGTCTACATAAGCAGCAGCTTAAGTCGATTTAAGGAAATTGTAGCGTAGACGCAGATTAAATTAAGTCAATTTAAGCAGATTTACATTGACTTAAATTGTAAGTGTAGATGCACCCCTAGGGAACAGAATGCACTGTCCTTTCAGAAGCAGTGTCAGTCATGCGAAGATCATGTTGGTCCTGCCATTATGGTAGTAGGTATGGTAGAAGTTAACTCCTTAAGATCCCACATTCTTTGGCAAAGCTGAGTTAGTTTCTGGCTGTTCATCTCCAATTTATTGAAGTCAGCTGGCAGATGCTGGAATTGCTGCCAGAAGAAGGACAATGCAGATTTTGACATCTTTCTTGAAAGCTTTTTCTTCTTCCATTGGTGGTTGTTCAACTAGGGCGCTAGATACTGTCTGCTACTATGTGTATTTTCCCTGCTAAATGTTCAATGTTGATAGAAAACCAAATCAGGCATAATCAAAATCTTTGAATCGTAGGTGGAAAGTCAGCCAGTGGTTTTGAACACAGTAATGATACTAAAGGTTTGTGGTATGTTTCTGTGTTCAAATTCAAGTGAAACAGATATGTACTGAGCTGTTCACAGACAAAAGTGACTGCTTCCTTTTCCACTTGAGGAAACTGATGCTTGCTTTCTGTAAGTCTTCAGGTCTCTGGTCTCCTTCTTGCTGTGTTTGTCCAATCATTGCTCCTAAACTTTATGAAGATTTATCTGCTGCTACTGTTGCTGGATAGCTTATCCAATATTGGGCAAAAACAGATGGAGAATTAGTAGTTCTTTTATTTTATTAAATAGGTTTTGTTGCATGCACCGCCAAATAAACATAATATGGCCATTAAGAGATCTCTTCGGGGTTTTGTTAGATGAGCTAAATTTGTTAAGAATTTCCCAAAATGATTTGTCATGTCCAGGGATCTTTTTAGAGCAAAAATGTCTTTGGTTTAGGGTACAATAAGCAATGCCTTCAGTTGGTCTGAACTCAGCTGCAGTCTGTTTGCTAATAATGTGCCCTATAAATTTTATCTGGTCCTTTCCAAATTCTCATTTTGCATTCAGAGTGAGGCTTATTGGAAGCATCTCAAAACTGCATGTAGTCACTTTTCATATTCATTTTTATCTCTGCCATATATCAATACATCATTTGCATGGTAAAGGATGCCAGGCAGAGCTGGCACAAAGCTGAAAGATTCTAGTTTTGGAATGTCGGATGCTGAATGGAAGAAAATTAAAACAGTAGCTTCCAACCAGCATATGAATGTAGTTAATAGTACAGATTCTTTAGCTGGGATTGCCAGAAGCCTGCTGTAGTATCTAACTTTGAGAAGACTTTGGTTTCTGATAACTGAGCTAATGTCTGGACAGCTATGAAAAGCATGTGTTTTTCTCTGAACATGCTTTTATTAAGTTTCGTTAAGTCCACACAAAATCAGATTTTGCCATTGGACTTTGATACTACACACTATGAAGTCATTGTGTAAGACCCCAAATATTTCTTAGAATTGTTCAAATATTTCTTAGAATTGTATTGATATCTTATAAACTGTTGGGAAGACATGCAAAGGAACCAAAGGGAGTGGAGAGCATATGTTACCCTGCAGGATTGGAATCTAAAATCAAGACTGTTCAGCAAAAATTGAGGTGAGCGGCTAACCTAACTTTTGCCTCATGTGTTGAATTTAAAAGGAAAAAGACCAAAAGAGCAAAAAACCAGCCTCTTTCATGACAGCATAGTTTTGGTGCGATGCGTAGCTGTTGGTATAGCATCTGGCTGATTTTCCCCTCCCCCTGAGAGGAAAGGTTTGTCAGTGTGGCTATATTTTTCAGTCACTAGAATGTAATTAATTTTAAGGAAGAGGAAATACAAGAGGCCCCCAAAACCTAATCCAGTCTAATTTTACTGTAAAATACATAAACGAGACGGGGGAAGAAGTGGTTTCTCAGACATGTTACTGGGATTTTCATTTCAAGAAAGGGTTGAATTACCTCCTTTCAACTTGCTTTTCGTCCCCCCTCAAAAGGAACTTACGGTTGTTTGTTTAAAGACTGGAAATCTCTCCTGGCCCACTCACCAGGTGAAATTAAGTGAAAAGACTCTTCAACTAGGCTCAGCTGGCCCACAAATTCTGTCTGAGAATTTGTGAACTATATTCAGTGATGTTTCCTTTCTCTGTATTTCTTCTTTTAATAAACTACAGTTCATGCAACATGATTTTTTTTATACCCACAAAAAATACTCTGAAGAAAATCTTTTAAAAATGTATCCTGTGTAATAAATAGTACAGGAGAACAAATGTGCATGCATTAAAGTAATAATAAATAAGCAATTAAAAGGGTAATATTAAATCTGCATACCCTCAGTCTATAAATCTATTGGCAAAAATTTAAAAGAAGGAAAATTCTTTCAAGGTTTATCAGACTGCTATCAGATAACTTGGCCGAGCTAGTCAAACAATTTAGAGTGGAATGATCTACAATGACCACACATTAAGCTTTCAATTCATCCTTTAAAAAAAAAAGTCCTAAGTAATATATAAATGAATGTAGGCATCTAGCCCACGTAGGCAGTGAGAGAGGAGGATTTATGTACTGTAAGAAAGTCTCATTTCAAGCTAATGAGAATTACATAGTTCAAGTAAATCTCCAGCTCCTGGATGGAAAAGTGGATTCCTTCAGGCCAAATATATAGCAGTCCTTACTTAGACAAAACTCCCACTGGTGTCAAAAGTCCTTGGCTATGTCTACATTTACTAAAATTAGTTCGAATTAGTTAGTTCAAACTAACTAATTCAAACTAATTTTAGTTGGTTTGAATTAACTTAATTCATGGCACTTGCTTAGTTCGAATTAGCAATTTGCATTGAGTTCAATGGGCCGGTTAGTTCGAACTAAGCAATTAGTTCGAACTAACATGGCCACATTGATTAATTCGAACTAACTAGTTCAAATTAACCCTGACTTCGAATAGTCTATTCGAAGTTATTAGTTTGAATTAAGGAAGGCCTTCATTCGAACTAATTAAAGCCTAGTGTAGCCAAGGCTTTAGTTAGTTCGAATTAAGGAGGCTTAATTCAAACTAACTTGCCAGTGTAACATAGCTGTTTTGACTTATTGGAGACAATAGGAGTTCTGCCTGAGTAACGCGCACATAATGAGTAACTGATTTGGGTCAGATCCCTGTAGTATTTCAAGTTTCCAAGAATCCTTTTGTAGTTATTTTAATATTAGTGATTTGGGGATAGACTGTGCAAGCGCAAGAGCCCTTCTACTTCTCCTTGGCTATGTCTACACTGGCAAGTTAGTTCGAATTTTAAGGAGGCTTAATTCGAACTAACTAAAGCCATGGCTACACTAGGCTTTAGTTAGTTCGAATTAAGGGCTTCCTTAATTCGAACTAATACGTTCTAATAGGGTATTCGAGCCAGAGGCGTCGTTGCCTTTGGGCTGGCAGGGCGTCGGCCCCGGGTAGAATAGCCTGAGCCCCGGATCTATTTTCCCCAGCAGGCAGAGGTTAAAGTAAGAGGGAAAAGTTCCGGGGCTCCCAATTTTTAGGGGCCAGCATTCCAGGGCCTCTAAAAATGGAAAACCCAGGCGGAACGCTGCATTCCGCCCAGGGGCCCCAGCAAAGCCGCAGACTCCTGCTGCGGCCAGGCTGGGGAGATTCAAATCTCCCGCCCTGAGCATGCTCAGACAGAGCGTGCTCAGGGTGGGAGCGGCCTGGCCCAGAAGCAGCTCTGCCGGCCGTCCCTGCAGCTCCGAGCCTCCGGCCAGGTAAGGGGGCTGGGAGGAGGAGGAGGAGGCAGCAGGCAGTGGGGCCAGGAAAGGGGTAGAGGACCCGGGAAAGGAGCACGGGGGAGGGAGACAGAGGAGCCGGGAAAGGAGCACGGGGGAGGGGGACAGAGGAGCCGGAAAAGGGGCCCCAGGCCTGATCTGGCCACGCTGCCTGCCCATGATGGTGCCGGCAGAGGGGCAGGATCAGGCCCAAGGGACCGGCATGTGGCGGCGGGAGCAGAGGGGCAGGATCAGGCCCGAGGGGCCGGCGTGCAGCGGCAGAGGGGCAGGATCAAGCCCGAGGGGCTGGCGTGCAGCGGTGGCGGGAGCAGAGCATGGCGGCTGGCAGCATGGCCTGATCCGGCTCCTCTGCCAGCTGTCCTGCTCCGCCGCCGCAGGCCGGTCCCGGGCCTTTGTATCAGGGGTTAAGGTAAGGGGGGAACACGGAGACCGGGGGTGGGAATGGAGGGGTCCGGACTCGTGAGTCCATCGAGCAAGGGGTCAGGATGGGGGGGCTGGGGAGGGATGGATGGAGTTAGAGGCCTGGGGAGAGGCGAAGGGCGCATGGGGACACGGAGACTTGGTGGGGGCTGGGTAGTGGTGGGGGTAGGGGCTGGGGGTGTGGCCTAGATGGGGGGCGGAAGCTAGCAGGGGGTGGGCTGGGGGGCCACAGCCCTGGATCTTTTTTCTATCCAGCAACGCCCCTGATTCGAACTAAGGGGTTAATTCGAACTAACTAGTTCGAATTAACCAATGTGGCCATGTTAATTCGAACTAATTGCTAAGTTCGAATTAACCGGCCATTGAAATGAATGGGGATCGCTAATTCGAACTAAGCAAGTGCTTGCTTAGTTCAAACTAACATTCCAGTGTGACCATGCTAGTTCGAATTAAGCTAATTCGAACTAACTAATTGGAACTAATTTTAGCAAGTGTAGACATAACCCTCGTGTCCCCACATGGGCTAGGCCCACTCTTGCACCTTGTCTTCCCAGTGAACTATGACTGAGCAGGCTTGTGCCTCTCTCGGCGCTGGACTCTACAGAAAGGGTGGCGAGGAGTAGGGTTAAAGCCCGCTATCCCTCTGGACTATTCCAGAGAGTGCAACTGCCACAGGAACAAGTACACACGGTATTCTGTTGAACGGAAGAGATGGCCCTGCTCAGAGCTATATCCTCTTAATGCCCCCAGAGTGATCCGTGCTCCTTTCCATTGCTGAGTAGCCTGTCTTTCCTATCATTCCCAACGCAGCAGGTGAATTAAAGTCACAGGCTTGTACAGAGTTTGTCTTTATTTGTGTATGACACAGCGAAGGAAAAGGCTCTTGCAAGTATTTGAGGAACGCTTCCCCGGCTTTGGTCTTTTAAAAATCATGCAGTATACATGGGTTTTGTTGGGAAATGCCAGGCTACTATTTTTAACAGAAACTAATAATTTAACAGACCTATGAAAAGAGTATGCATGAGATAAGATAATATTTAGATAGCATTTAGAGACTGTCTAAGAAAAGTGGTTTATGTATTCAAGGATGAGAACATTGTTCTAAATGTACTTAAAACCTGAGAGTTGATTCCCAGACCTTTGGTCATAATCCCTAACTGTCTCCCATATTCCACTACTCCAATTAAAGAACGGGTGAAGAAAAGCAGGCAGAATACAGAAAACCCTGGACGACTGAGATTGCTTAGTTGTGCATTCAACTGCTTGAACTAAAAGTAACTTCATGACCAACTTTTAGCTGCTGAGAGCGTTGCTACAGAAATGGTGACCTTGCAATATTTCCTCAAGGTGTGTGATTATTTGTGAAGGGGGAGTAAAACTAAGGAAAGCATTTGAGCCAATGCTTAACTTTAAGTCAGTGGGCCACAAGTACATGCTGAAAGTTAAGCACATGCTTAAGTGCTCTCCTGAACAGCGATACTTTCCCAAATTGGAGGCTAAGAAAAAAATATTAACTCTGTTAATGGCTCTTGTATTCTACTCCAATATATATTGGACAGAGGGAGTTCACTCATTAAAAGGCTATTCTGGCTGTAAGGCTTTTCTAAAGCCTTTTACCCATATGTCTTCTCAAGGGAGATGATTTGCACCACACATTTCAGCCTGGTTCAATATTCTGCAAATCACAGTAAATCCGTCAGAGCGATGCCAGAATCACCAGTCAGCAGCCCCAAATCAGCTCTAGCTTTAATTCTGAAGACTAGCTTTTTGATTGGAAGCATTCAATTCTCAAAGGTCCTACTGCCAGACTGAGACTGAGAGGAAGAGAAGCCTGCAACGGACAATGGAAAAATTAAGCCAGACACTAAAGTTATTATTCCAGTTTTATTCCATAGTGACTCCTGCATAACAATGCACTGCATCTCAGAGTGCTTGTGGCATTTTGGCTTTGCATGTTATCTGACAGCTTTAATCTTTTGGCAGCAGAATAGGAACACAGATATCCACCTGCACAGTTCCCTGGCAGAAACAGGGCCTTATACTGCATACTATATGCCTCTTCATGTAAGAGACAATGCTATTTTAGTTTAGCGTTTCAATAGTCCTTTTTTCCTTATTCCCAAACAAATGGAATTTATTCACCATTTACCGAAAAGGATTTCAATGTGCCACCTTTGTGCTATATTAAAGTAATTTATTTTCTTTTCACAATCAATAAATAAATACATGTATTCAAAGAATATGAAAAATGACTGTGGCAGAATGAAAAGAATTTTGACTACATTTTTATGTTAGATCGCTATGGCTTTGCTCTGGGATTTAGTGTCTTAGCCCTGGTCTACACTGAGGGCTTAGGTCGATCTAATACTGCTTACTTCAACCTTCTACAGCCTGTGTACAGACTCACATGGCTGGAAGGTCAAATTAAGTGGTGTTAGAAGTCAACCTTGTAAATCCATCCCTCCAGGAGGCGTAGCGTTAAGGGCGAATATAGAAATTCACCCTAACCCCAGTGTAGACACTGGCTTCTGGCTGCGGGTGCTGCCAGCCCTCAAACTGCTCCCCTCTCCCCCCCAGGCTGCTGCCAGCCCCCAAAGCCCCGGTGTGGGCTCGGCAGCCCCCTGCCGGGGCTGTCCCAGTGGGGGCTGGTGGCAACCCCAGTGGGGGGCTGTCGAGCCCGCACTGGGGTTGCCGGGACCAGCGGCAGCCCTGGCAGGGGGCTGCCAAGGCTGCAGCTGGAGGCCAGCGTCTACACTGGAATACAGAAGGAGCCAGAGCAAGAGTGTCCTGTGGACATTCTCCTCCGGACTTATTATGTCAATGTATTAACATGGACTTTAGGGGGAGCCCCAGTGTAGAATGTCTTCAAGTTATACAGAGGAAAATGTTTGAAGATGCCACAAGGTCTGAAGGAAATCAGAACATAAACCATAAACTGAAAATGTAAGGATCTATTACTGAAGCACAATTTAAATTTGAGGAGTAGCATGTAAGGATCTGTAGCACTTTCCCCTTGCCCCCTCCCATGGAAACTGCATATGTATTTTTTTCTTTGTAAACTGTGAACACCATATATTACAAGTGAATTTCAGAAGGTAGATTTACAAATTGTGAAATCAGAGAATCATATCTTTGAACCTGCAATGGAAGCACACACTGATCTCTCCAGTGTATTACCTTAAAAAGTATTGGTCACAATCAGGCAAATCCTTACTCATGTAAGTAGTCCAATTGAAATCAGTGTGCTTACTCATATGAATAAAGACTATTTGCTTGAGTAAATTTATGTCTCAAGCTCCTAAAAAGAAGGGTTTTTTAAAAAATAGGAAGTGAATAATTAAATATAGTTCAACTTGCCTGGAATTAATCCTTTCCTTTTCAATTGAGTCAGACAAGAAATGATGTTACTAACCTTGCACCCACGTTGGTGGACACACCTGATAACATTTAGATGGCTGATTACTTGGTCACAAACACCATTTGAACATACAAATAACATATTAGAAATTAGCATTTACAATCTACTATTTGTAATCATAAGTAATTGTGCCTGCAAAATTATGCCCTCAATGGAGCATAGGCACAAATATTCAGATGCAAAATCTGAGGCCCCATTAAAAATTTGCTTGATGATATTTTAGTATTTCTTATACCTCACATATGCTGATTCCAAAACGTTTCCTCTTTTCCTATCTTACAACAGACAACATTATTTTGCCTTCCTAGGGTATAATGGCAATATTAGATTAATGTTTTATAAGCAATCAAATGAAATTACTTAAACGTTAACTATTATCATTAAATTATATAGATCCATTGCTGCAAGTTATAATGTTAAAATGCTCTACTTCTTTGGTTAAGAAAAACTCAATTAAAAATAAACTATTAAAAACTTCTGAGTTGTGCTTTAGGGGGCTTGGGGTTTTTTTTGGTATGCAAGTATCCATCTTAATATACAATGTTTGTCATTCCAATGCAGTGAATCAATTATATTTTTTCCTTTCAGTATTCCCTTCAAGTGTTTTTGAAGTTTGGTAGGAAAGTTAGTGTTCATGAGAAAAACAGATGCCTAATACTGCCTAGAGCTGGGCCAGCCATATTATGTAAATTTCCCCACCCTCCTCTGCCAACAGACCTTAGTGCTGATGTGAAACACACCTGCTGTTTTTGTCAGAGGCCTCTCTTCTTTGCAGAGACGATCAGTCATGCTGAATTGTGAGTCATTTTGCTGTGGAACTATAAGATTAGGACTACCAAATTGATTTCACCAGTGGCCAAAGATAAATCCCTCCTCCATCCTCTTACTGAATAATTGTTTTGGTGGTTATTTTTCCCCAAACAGATTTACTTGGCATTTTCCCACAGTGAATCTAAATTTAGTTCCCCTTACATTTCTAAGCTCTCTTAATATTCATTATTTATTGCTAGTATTACAACCATGTGGTAGGCACTGTTAAGAACGTCAGAGAAGACACGGTCCTCTGTAGCACGGCATTCAGATACGAGAAAGAAAAACAAGTAGCAGAACATCTTTTGTGGGTTTTTTGGGTAGATACATAAATTTATACACTTCCACCTGACAAACTTCCATTTATCTCCCTTAACCTAGGTACAGAGCTTGACAGATTTCATAGGTGTTCAGATTTCATAAGTGTCTTTCAAGAGGAGGGCATAGCCCATGAACAAAGAATAGTTCATTGAGGGCCAGACCCTGAAAAAATAGAAGCATGAGTCACTTTATTCACATGAGTAGTCCCATCATCTTGAATGTAAGTACTCATGAAAGTAAACTTGTTCTCCGCAGGACTGAGCCCAACAAAAGGCCACAAGGTTCTGTATTTTTTCCTGTGTAAACAGCAATTTAAGAAAATAATTTGTCTTAACTTAAGTATAAGGAGACTTCAGAATTATATGTTCTCATAACACCAACAGGAGTATTTGTTTCAGATTAAAAGCTTTATCCCCTCCTTTCCATTAAAAGGTAGATCTCACAATATTTATTTATTCTTTATTCAAGCAAAACT
>ML685791.1:5111922-5127955 GCA_007922175.1 Pelusios castaneus
ATAAATCTGTTAGTCTTTAAAAGTGCCACAGAACTCTGTTGTCTCTCATAACAATAGTGTTATTGTTTTGAATGGACTATCTGTCAATCTTTCTTTACCTGGTTTATTTGTATTTTTATACCCAATATTTCATGATTTTTCCTAGGAAAGGAAACTCAGGTTTCATTGCATGGACTGGGTTATTAAAAATTATTCCAAATGAGACATAGTGACCAACGATTTTTCTACATGAGGCATTTCCATTTAAGTTATACCGGTGTCTTTTAAAATCTGATTTAATTAAACTGATGCAAACACCAGTGTTAACACTCTTATTCTAGTTTCACAATAGCTTGTTTCTGATTCCCTTAAGCCTATTTCTAGTTGACTTAAACTAAACTAGAAAAGTTCTTCAATCAAAAATAAGAGCGTCCAGAGAGCTTTTGACACCAGTTTAACAAAATCCATTAAAAACCACACCTTTGGTTATATTTAGTGCAATTCTCTCAAGTATAAAAACACCGAGCTTTAGGAACTCAAGTAAACAGCACTGAAAAAGACTAAATATTTTCATATTGAACTCACCCTCTGTCCATCTACTCCTGGAACACCAGGCACTCCAACAGAACCCTGGTGGGAACCACAGACTTGGATTTAGCCATTTTACCAGATAAACAAATCATAAAACATGGTTAGCTCTAAACACAGTACTTTAAAAAAGTATGTTTTACACATGCTTTGCCATACATGCAAAAGGTTTTTTTTTAATGATTTAAAAATGTTTGTTGAGGGCAAGAGCTCTTCTCACTTGATCTTCTGCACTAATTAGAAGTGTCCTAGTGTTATAATTATTGTGCTACTACTTGATGTCCTACATCATTAACCAAGTTCAAATGGCTGATTGTATTGTGATGTTCTGAAACCTTCAGTACAAACTAAGGAATTATAATTCATTTCCACTAACCGTGCCCCATGAATTTGGAAGACGGAGCCCCTTAAATAGCATTTGCACCTGTGTATTCAAAAAGTTCACATTGGGAGCCATATTCCCAAGGTCCCAACTGGTAGCACTGATCTATCTTTGGTGCTTTTAAAGGATAAAATGTAATAATTCAGTCTGGAACTGCAAGCTATAGTCACCCTCTTAAACTGCTTACTTTCATTTATTGCAGTCAAAACTTTAAAAACCACTACAGATCAAACAAGATGCAGGTGTGAAGAAATAATTAAAAAGAAATCAGCACTAAAATGTAACATTAGAGGGATCTTTTTTATAACATCTTAGCACAAATTCAAACTTCCGCATGATGCATTGTCTTTTCGTAGTAACTTGTGCGACTGTCATCATGAATTTTCAGTGAAAGCTCAGGAGGCAAGGAAAGCAGGGGTGCAATACGTGCTGACACAGCAGTCTTTTTTTTAAAACAGTACATTTCAGTGAAAAAGAAAATTGGAATTCTCAGTTGACCTGTCATTTATGAATAGATTCTCAGCTTACATCAGAGGGGTCTGAATATCTGTTTAACCGGGCTAACAGGAAGGGAATTGCCAATGGCGGTTGCACTGTTGTCCAGGGCCCCTTCAAACAAACCTAGGGCCCCCTGCAAAGCCACTCATTTGGGTCCACTTTCTACAAGACCAAGGAATCAGTGGGGGGATCCTCTCTCCCTCCAGCTAGCCATTCACACCTCTTGAGAGGTTCAGTCCAGTAAGGGAAGCCAGGGGACAAAGAATCCATTAAGGAATGAGTCCAATACTGTTGCATGCATTTATGGATGGACTGAGTTAGAAGAATAATGGATGGAAGATTCTTGCTAAATAGGAAAAAGAGGAAGTGTGTTACGTGACCTACAATGGGCCACAATAAAGGGAGACACATCCTGAACTCTCAGAAGGCTCCAGCTTTTGTCACCATAGAGCTGTGAGTGGTGAGAAACTTGGCACAACATGGCACTGTAGCCTTAGCAAAAGATATCACATTTCACTCTGTCCTGGTCAGGGGAGGCCTCCAGGACCTGAAGTCCTCCTGAGGATGCACTCTTGGCAGCACTATTTGTACCAGTCATGTTTTCGTTTGATGCAAGCCCACGAATGCTAACTGGGAATACGAGGCATTAGTGAACACTGACATATTCTTGCTGTTCCTCCCGAACAAACAGGGAAGGACACAGGTTCACAAAGGAGTTAAGCCATAAGGCTCTGGATAAACAATTTTTTTTAAAGCATGGTACTTGCCCTTGTTGATATCTGCAGATTTTTTTATGATAAAATGCATAAATAAAAAAAGGTTTAAAATTAGCATATGTTTAATCATGCAGAAAGATCTCAGGTTTTCTAACTTCAGAACAATTTGTTTTGCTGATAACAAGCATGCTATTAAAGGACCTCCCAAAATCTGAAGGAGTAGGTTTAAATGGCAACCTGGGGACCAGAGCAGCTTTACAATTTCACACACTGCCTATCAGAGGTTATATTGCTAAGCACACAATGCTCTTCTGCAGGATCCTGCTCCTATTCATGTCACTGGAAAAACTCCCATTGACTTGAATGTCACGGGATCAAGCCATTGCATCTCAGTAGCTTCTACCACCGCGTCTTTCAAAGGTTTTGTTTTAACCAATGCCAAACCAGTATTTCAAAGAACGCTGCATCTGTGTCAGTCTCAGAAACAGAAAAACAAAGGATAATATCATTTTCACCTGTGAAGGGTAATTATTCTTTTAGGTTTCCTCTAGATGGTTTTTGAAGCATTATTAAATATCTTCTACAATATTATCTTCTGAAATCACTTTTCAAACAAGTTGGCCTTTGTGATAACTGGGTGACATGCTGGCAAAGTTCCATCCACTAATTATTACTGATGTATTTAATATTGTTCTAATGGTTCAATCCCATAAATCCTTGGTTCACTCCACCAAACCGCATCAGTCAGTCCTGATGAATGTAAATAATGCTAAAAGCGTTCAAAGGAAGTCAGCTATAAGGTTACCATAGAAGACAACAGCAGACCAACTAAATAGAGTCAAACACCTACAACCTTTATTTCTTCTGGTCAATTTTTTGGTCACAGGACACTGATCATCTTGGAATTCATCAGGCATTCAATTGGAAACTTTTATCTTTCATCTTTCACAATGTTTTAAGTTTGGTTTCACAGTTTTACAGTACTTGAATAAGAAAATTAGAGTGACCTTTTAACCTGCAAGTTCAGCAGACAGATTGAAAACAGTCTGCTCTGCACTGCTTGAATTTCCTATAATGGTGGAAATTAGAAATCTTATGTCTCACAGCATGGAGTTTTATTTTCAGAAAACAAAATTCAGACTAAACTAACTGCTTCAATGTGGTGTACAGTAGCTAATTCCATTCACCTCTCCTGCTTGCACAATTTGGCACTAGGCTGTGTAATCACTTTCACAGTATTGTTGTTTATACTATTGTTGTTTATACCTTTTGTCCTGGAGGTCCCAGAGGCCCCTGAAAAGGGAAAATAATTCAATTAGCATAATAATGTAGCCAATTTAATCTTAAATGACCAATTAAGAATGTCCTATTGTGTAAGTATTCTTATGCTGGACTGAAACCAGCTGATGTTTTGGACATCAAGGAAAAGTAAAACTTTCTGTTGGAAATATACAATGGATCTTTTCTCTTCTCTTTTGGAACTGCATTAACTACACATTGAAAGATTCAGATTTTCTCTTTTTTTAATCTTTTATATTTCATCCCATCTGTTTCTTCTTCTACTTGCAAATGTGTCAGCATTCAGAAAGTTAAGTGTTTTGTGCATTTGATACCAGTTAAGAGTCAGGTGTGTTTCCACAGTGAACTATCTATATTATGTATTTGATTGGCAACTTAAAGGAAAAAAATTAAGCAATGAATATTTTTGGGGGAAAAAATATTCATAACAGTCCCTCTTCCTCTCCTCCCCACCTCTTCTAGTCCCGAACAGGTAGTTGAGCAAATCCACATAATAATCATATCATTTGAGGGACTTTTACAGTGATTTATTCTGCAACACAGTTTTAAAACATTAAACAATTATTCTTAACACCCTACTCTTGAGACGTAGAGAAGCATTATTACCCCACTTCACAGAACGCGGATATCCGCAGACCATTTCTTGCAGATGCCGATCGGATACGTATCTACATATTTGTATCCATGCAGGGCTCTATATTGAAGCCTTGTCTTTGTAAAACAAATGTGTAAGAAAATAAGTAGAATTTCTAGAAGGAAAAAGGTTTTAATTACTTTTTCTTACAAAGAGTGTAACTGGGGGCACTTGCTACCCTACATGAGAAAAAAACCAGGACCAAGGAAGCAAAATGCAAACTTGCACAATATTTTCCCATTTGTTCCTTGGAATTGGGAGAGGACTGTATTGCTCACTAAACAGATTGGAAGTGGGTCAACCCATAAAACGTTTGGGTTTGGAATAGCTCCAAAAGACAGAAGAGAGGTCTAGTTTTCAAATAGCTCTCTAAGTCTTTTCCTTCCATAGCATGGTTCTCTCAGGAGCCATGTTACGATCCCTACTATTTGCTGCAATTAAACCCTTGTCAGTGGTGTTTTGCAGCTGTAGATTCAACCAGGAATAACATTTGGGTAGCTATTTATTGAATTTCTGCCTGAATTTGAAGGGCATATGCTGCTCTTTCCCATCTCAGTTCTACCCTTCCCCCAAGGAGAGGAGCTTCTGCAATGTATGGGGACCTGGGAAAACACCCAGTAGTCTTCACTAGTTTAAGCCCACTCTACATTAATTTGCTACTTTCCATATGAGTAGCATAGTGTGTCATGTGGCCTACCATCACTAACACCTTTAGCAGCAGAAAAGATGTTATTGTACTTAAGGAACAAGGCTTAGGGACAAAAGACCTAACCTAATTTCTATTTCCACTAATATTGAAGTTGTTTATGTGGTCATGGGGTATGTCTTCATTGACGGTGGCAAATTTGCTAATATCAGATCAATTCTTTGGGATCGACTGATCAGAAGTGGAGACCCACTCAATCGATCCAAAATTTGACCGAATAAATCCACCTCCAGAAAGAGAGTAATCGATGGGAAGGCATTTCCCCTTGGCACAGTGTGGTGGGGATATCAAACTATTTAGAATTTAGGAGTTGACTGGAGATATGCATGCAACTCTATGTAGCTTGAATATCTCTTGTTGGGTACCGCCGAATTTCATGTAAGTGTAGACTAGACCGTAGCCAAATCAAGTAATCTCTTTGTTCCTCAGTCCTTTGTATACATTGGGTGATAATACTTACCTATTTTACTGACCTGTTATGAGACTTGGGCCAAAATATTCACACCTGGTACCTAAAGCTAGGCTTCTAAATTGATGTTTAGTAATCTAAATGAAAATGGCCTGGTTTTCAGAAGCAATAAGCTCCCAGAAATCTCACTGAAGTCAATGGGAGCTTCTGGTGCTCTACACCTTTGAAGAGTAAGCCACTTTTTATTTAAACTCTACTGTGGATTAGAAAGGTTAACTGAAGAAGTCAGGTTTGAATATCTTGGCTATACTGTCTGGACAAAATCAAGAACTGAGAAATGCTACAATACAATAAAAATAAAAGTGTAGCCTCTGCTAGTCAAGAGACCATCAACATTTTTACAAAGCTTCATCTTATTTATAACACTATAGTTTATTAAGATACACAAAGTGAGTAAATTAGCTAGCTAACGTGTCAGAAGATAGTACAGAGTGTTACCAGAGATGGGAGATAGAACCCAGAAATCATTCCCAAACCTAACTACTGGCACATACATTCTGAATAAGACACTGGAGGGAGGCTATATCTCATAAGAACACCATATTACTAACAGTGTAATTGCAGTGAGGGAGCTAATTGGTTGCTTCAGCTGACTGTGTGTACACAACACATTGCACATGCATCCATCTCATGCCAATGGAAAACGGGATATCCTGGAATAAGAAGGGACCCACCTAACGAGTTTGTGTGCATGTGTGTAAAAATCGGAAGACTTCTACATTGGCTTTAATCACTATTTTGTTAACTTAATGGGTCTCTGGACTTCTGTCTCCAAGTAGCTTAGAACAGCAAAGATGAACAAACAGAAGTAGATCTGTCAGGTGGTTTGATATTTGGGTGTTCCCTGGTTAATAAAGACCTAGAGTAAAATCCTGGCCCTATTGAACTCAACGGCAAAACTCCTATAGACTTCAATGGGATCAGGATTTTCTCCTGATCCGCCTTATGCAGTCAACTCTTCTAATAAAGTGAACGGTGGTATGCGAACAGAATCAGACACATAATCATTATATTTTCCTAATATTTTAGGCACAGTGTGTTAACTATGTGTGTTTTAGCAAGTTACAGAACAGGAAAAAGTGTTACAGTGAGTAGGAAATATATAAATCTGTTCTGTAAATATTATAATGTAGTTCAAAAGTAAAGTAATTTCAGTTTGTATATTTTAGGAAGAGTCACTCAAGGTGTTTTTGTATCCAATTTCGAATTACCTAGATGTTTAATGTTCAAGGAAATGTAAGAAACATAAACTCCGATCATTTTTATTTTTATGGCTGGTATAGCACAGATGATTTGTTTTACAAGATATCAGATTTCATGGATCACGAATGTAAATGCCAAATGAGCAAATGTAATGAAAATGTAAAAGACACGCGAGTGCTTTTGCTTATTGAGACATATTCATATGAGATGCTTTTAAAACATAATGAAGTAAAACACCGCCCAATGGCAATAAATTATCATATGTAACAAATGTGATATTGTGACTTTGAAAAGAAGTCATCTGTTACCTACATGCGGAGAGGGGTGATCTTTGGAGGTTCAAACCCAGACCAATGAGTGGTGACTCTGTGCTGTGCAGCTTTGGCTCAGAATCCTGAGAGCAGCAGCTTGCTCACACCACAGCTTGGCTTCCAACAGCCTTCTTATTTCTTCCAAGGTGACACTGAGAGAAGGTCTCCACTGACGGTGGCAAATGTAATCGATCAGGAAGTCGACACGTTAAGACAATGCCCTCAAGAAGAGTAGCGCTGAGTCAATGGGAGGGCATTTCCCATTGACTCAATGCACAGAAGAGGCCATGGCAAGTAGGTGTTAAGAAGTCGAAGGGAGATACACAAATTATTTTACGTAGCTTGCATATCTCCCTTCGACTGCCACCAAAATCCACGGTCAGTGCAGACCTGGCCTCTGAGACCCTCCAGGCCTGAGTTTCTCCCAAACCATCTCCCCTGAAGTGTCCAGTCTCTCTCACTGGAACACTCACAAAACCTCAGAAATTTGATGCCCTTTTAAAGAGACAGCTCACATTTTATTGCTCTTTATACGTTGTCCCCATAAAACTGCCAGTTCCTGCCAGCCTGAGGACCAAAAAAACTGATATTGAACTCTAAATCAGGGGACAGTGAAGAGCACTAACTTTACATAAAGTCAGGGGATGAAATCTAAGCTGCATTGTCAATGAGGGCTTTGATATTGACTTTACTAGTGGCAGGATTTCACTCGCTGAGCTTCTGATCCTGTTTTGTATGAACAATGGGCACATGAAGAAATTTTGTAGAGCTCAAAGGAGGCTTGTCCCATGCAGTGGTAATGCATTCTCATAGTACGTATTTATGTTTCCTTGCATTTGGCTGTACTACTAGTGAAGTCAACTACAGAAAACAATGGCTCAGTAAGAAACAGACTAATTATCAGATGGGAAACGTCACATGAATTCTGATTAAGCAGTGGCCTCAGCGCTATTTGTATTCATTGACGGGAAAAAAAACTAACAACAGCCACAACAATTTATTACTTTTCATATAATGCTTTTCTTCAGCAGATCTCTATTAATGGTTGCTATGGAATCCCAGAAAGTGTATGTGACATTTGTAATAATGTATAACAAAAGTACAGAGGAGCTAATTACAAATTGAGAAATATACTCTTGGAACTAAACAAGGGTCAGACCTTCAGAAGATGCAAAGTGGTACACCTTCCAGTAACTCAGTGGAGAAATGTTGGTTTATTTATACCAACTGAGAATCCGTCTCAATGATGATGTTCTTCAGCCATTTAATTTGGTTTACATTATGACTTCAACTTTGGTATCTTTTTTGGGTCAGTTTATATTCCACAATGTTTGCAAAACTTCCTTTTGAACATAGCTAGTGTTTATGTGGACAGATTTGCATCCATTTATGCCCCACAATTTGTGAGTTAAAGTAAGACTCAATGTTTCTAAAACAAGAGAGCAATTTAGAAATTTAAATGGTGACGTGCCAAAACTCTTCTGTTAAACTTTTTTTTTTTTCAAAGTATGGTAATTAAAACCAACTACCAACAATTCTTCACTGTTCTGCTGTGATTTCACAGTCATAGATAGCTCAAAGTTTCAGTCTGGCAGAAAAAGGTACTGTGAACTCATTCTCAGGGTCCCAAGTGGATAAAAAAAGTAAAATTATCCATTGTATTTAAAAAGGAACTTTCAGAATCAGTTAAATGTTAACAAATATCATGCTTCGTTAACTGACCTCTCACTGGATTTACTGGTCTATCCATGAGGATAACAGAATGAGAGAGTTACTGGCTGACTAGAAAGGGGGGAAGAGGGGTGAATTCAATCCTTATCAACTGAAGGAAAGGCAAAAGCAAGGGATGGCACCGACGGGAGGAGCGAGGCTGGACCAGCCAGAGGACAGGAGGTCTGGTAAGTGTAGCTCAAGAATGAAAGGGATAAGTATGGAGCACTAAAGAAGGAAGGAAAATACTAGCAGGAAGGGAAGGATGCCCAGTGCACTGCAGGGAGGTGGGGGGCAGAGGGTGTCACCAGAGGAGACAGCAACAGAAGGAGGAAATGAAGAGATGCGTGAACTTTTCCTGCTTTTGAGAAAGAAAGAAAGAAAGAAAGAAAGAAAGAAAGAAAGAAAGAAAGAAAGAAAGAACCTGATAGCACTGCAAGAGCATTGAGAAATGGTGCTAAAGGTAGAATTAAAAGGATTAGATGCCCCGCCAGTAATACCATTTCAGGGTGGCAAAACTTACAGATAAAGTCTGGATACTGCAGAAAGCTGCTCTGGTAATTCATTAAGTGACATTTTACCAACTGAGTAAATACTGAGCAAACACTCCAGTTTGATGCTACATGGGCTATTCAATAAGAGGTGCTATTTTTGAGATGAGACAACACCAAGAATTGAGAATATGTGATAATTAAAACTATGATGGCATTTTTGACAAGAATAGGGAAGTCTGTCTGTCTGTCTGAACAAATTGCAGTTAGAGCTATTATATTTTGCCCGTTACATGTCTCTTCTGCAACATGTTGTTGAGTTTTTGGGAGGAGGATTGGTGGGAGAAAGGACTTTTGCAGTAGGCAGACCACCTGACTTAAGATGTCCAGCTGTGTAGCCAGTACCTTTAATCTTCTGTAGTTTTTCATTTGGGAAAGCTAGAGAAATATCAGTTGTACAGGACCCTAAATGTTCATTATTTGCCTAACAGACCTTAAACACTCCACTGGAGTCATATAGTACATCTGTATAACTGGTTACTATTCTATGCTAAAGAAGGGAAATGTGTTGCATTGGAACACATGGACAGTGGGAAATTTGTTAAGCTTTTAACATTTTGGTCCTATGAACCACGCAAAATATTTGTACACCTGTTGCTCCTGCAAAACCCGTCTTTTGCATATTTACACATGCGAACTGATTTTATTTGCTCATTTACCAGCTTGTGCACATATATTTTGAGAGCTCACCTGATGATCTGTTCTTTGAAACTTTGGCCTAACATCTTAACTAATTACATGTTTATTCCTTCCAAAACAGAAACACAGTTATCCATTCTGTAAAACAACTACATCTAATTTACTAACAAACACTAGAGATCCTTGAGATATTTTTAAAACATACAAAAGTGTACTAACAGCCACTATATTTTCATAAGAGATGCCAAATTTAAACACATTTAAACACACCTTTTGAAGTGTAGGAACATTAACAAGGATGGAAAGCCAATGACTGGAAATTTTACTGGCACTAGCACTATTAACTATTAACTCAAAACAACAATGTAGATTTGTGTTGGGGGAAGAAATAAGCCCTACTATAGAGAGGCTGAAAATTTGACTGCCAACTTTTAGCTCTTAAGTAAACTTTTGCAACCAATTTAATTCTAAAATAATCTTATCCAGGATTTATATTGACTACACTGTCAGAATGGTACAAATAGTACACTACCATTTTGCCTATATACTACCTGTATAATAGCAAAATTATTCAATTCCTCAGGTGGTGTAAATTCCCATAAATTCATCGACTTCAGAGCAGACATCAGTGAAGTCAATGGAACTATCAGAATTTACACCAGCTGAGGATTTGCCCTGGCGTATAAAAGTCAAAGTCTAAACTAATAGCACTTCCCTCATCAGTTCATTTCATAGAGTTAAATCGATTTCTTTTTCTCCATATGAAAATTAATAGGTTTTCTGCTTGAAGCTTAACACTTTGAGAATTCATGATCTGATCCTGCAGTCCTCTATTAACCTTCAAAGATGACAGTTTCTTATATGAGAGGACTCCAGGATCAGGCCCTTATTTTGCATATGTGAAAAAAACAACATGAAAGTCATGTTTTCTAGAAGAGTTGCCCAGTGAAACTGGATAATGGCAAACTTGTTAACCCTACATATTTTATACTTTGCTTGGGTTGGTTTTATACTAGGGATAATTATTGTAGCGTGACACTTCTTTTGTAGCCCAAAAGCAAAGGTCCATATTTGTTACCAGTACAGCCTGCTGCTTTGCATTACTCTAGGGATGCAAAACAGCTGAAACTTGGCTTATTTGACTATTAAGCCAGATATCTGGATGCCATGAGCCACTAGCGTGGCACAAAGCAGCTGGCACGTACCACTGAACTTGACACAAAATGCTTTAAACACCCATAGTGCCAATTGCAGAGTATACATATAAAGTAGTATAAGAACTTTAATATTTCAATCCCAGGAGCTGAGGTTTCCTCCCACTAACCACAAATGAGGCACTCATTTATAGTTCGCAACCAGAAATTCTAACTCGTGGTGCAAAATGATCAGCAATTCTATCGCTTATGCTCAGTTCTGAAAATGAGAATGAAATAATGGAGGACCACTTCTTGGGTACTGAAGCATATTGGTCAGGACACACAGGTGAAAACACAGATGCAGGAATGGATTGTAAATGGCAGGCCTTGATTTTAACATAAGAAGTGTGGGGGCTAGAGAGGGCTCTATCCATTCACTCCCTCACATACCAGGCATTTGACTTGGTTCAATATGGAGCTAAATGACCTCATACCAACTAACTGATAATTCAGAGCTGACTCTTCTTAGCTTAACACACTATATTTACACACTCACAGAGGAATTAGGATTACCTCAGATTTAGAAAATATGGCGTTCCTTTGGCCATATAGACAAAAACGACAAGTTATATCATGGGCCTTTTACTCACATTTACCTCTGAGAGCTGCCCTTTTAGCCTTTTTCTGCACTAAATCCATGATGCCACAGACCAAATCCTCCTTTATCACTTCTGAACCTTAAAAATGTGTGTTCTCACTCTTTTTCACTAGAACTGGCCTTCCATGATGCTGCAAGGAAAGTGACCCTCTCACTCCTGAAATTCTGCTAATTTGGCCCTGAGGGGAAAAAAAATCTTTCCAAAGCAGAAGATACATTTGGTCAGACTCACAGTATATTGGAAACAGAGCTCAATGGGGGTGCTTTATATTGAAATCAGGGTGCCTTAAAAAGCTAACTGGCACCCCCTATTCCTGTCACTCCCACTGGCCAATGGGATGCAGAAAAGCTCCTTTTTCCCCTTGAGAAGAACTCCCACCTTCATTCTGAGGCATTAGAGAGAGTGGGGGCTAAGATCCTGCATGTAGGAACACAAACACTTCCTCTCCCCTGTCCCTCAGGGTTTGGCCAGCCCTATGCTGGTCCAACCGAGCCTTGCTCAGCTGAGATGAGGAGGGGCACTGTAATACCCACTCATTCCTGATTTCATCTAAAGTATGTGCTTCCTTTCTCAATCAAGGCAACGTTGTTTGTTCAAGAGATTTAAATAAAATGGGGCAGATCATTAGTGGTTGAAAACTGTCATAACTCCACTGAAGTCAGTGGACCTCTCATTTAACTGAATAATTATTCTTAAGAATCTAGATACAGTAAAATGATTTAAACCTTTGGTGTATGGAAGAATGAATCATTTAAAATTTACATATAAAAATTTAATACATCCTGTGAATCATATGTAAATGTGACTAATATTATAGAGTCAGTGTGTTCAATGTAGGCCCTAAACATGTATACAAATTATGTCAATATATTATGATCACATTTTAGTTCCAATCTGTCCTTATTTCAGCATGCCTGAATAACTCATATTAATGTCAAGAGAATTCATGCAGGCAAACTGAGGGAAAATGTGTATGAAGATTTTTTTTTAATTGGTTCTTTTAAATCTCAATTATATTTGCTACTACAATAGTCAATTTTTAAGCCTCTGAGAAATTCAGGCCTTATATGACTTTATAGTGTCCTTTGAAAGTATAGGGAAGGTTTATTTTGAGAAGTATTATGATGAAATCACTGCTGTAATAACTGTGTAAAGAGTAACACAATATGGTGTGCAATTGTTGCAAGTTAACTCTAAGCTGTGGGTGAGCACAGGCATGCAGGTCTCCAAGATTTGCTGTCATCTCATTATCTCTCAAGAGTGGCTCTCCATGGAGCGTTATTCCACTTGGAAGGCTGCAGGACTGACTATTTGTGAGAGAGGAAAATAATTAGCAAAGCTAAATAGTTTCAAACTGTACACTGCAGTTGTTGGTCCATAACTGCAAAGTTTGGAACGGTCTAATAATACTTCTCACACTTATCGGAAGACGTCAAGACACTTTACGGGCCTTATGAAGCCCTTATGAACTAAGTGTTCCTATTTCCATTAAAATAAAGTAGGACCCGATCATTTATTTACAGGAGTAATCCCACTAAACCTAATTTTTTGAATGGCTAGCTCCATCTCTGGGTATTATAAGTGACTAGGAACTGCAAACCTCAGTGCAGTAGTCCACAGTACATTAGAGCACACAGAAGGTATTACAGAAAATGTAAAAGAAACCCAGAACTATTGTACACATTATAGTCAATGGGCAATCAAAAAAACAGAAGAGGGAAGGAGAAAAGAAAGAAACTAATTAGAACATAGGGTGGTACTCCCCCTCCCCTTTTTTTTTTTTTTTTGTTAAACCATTATCTTCAAATGAACAGGCCACATGATTTCCTTTAACTGCCTGTTCCCAGCAGGGCATTTCAGAGTCTAGACATTTCTTAATTTCATCAGCTTCTAAGAACATATGCCTACTGCCATCCAAAATCATCTGAAGTTTTTCAAGGTAAAAATAACACCATTTTTGCTCAAAACTACAGAAATTCAGACTATAAACAATCAAATTTGTGTCTGATACCTGATCCTTTTATCTTGCTACCCAGGGCTTCTGGACATCCATAAATCCAAAAGGGCCATGGGCTGCGATTTTGTCCACTCTTATAAGAAAATAAGGTTGGGCTTGGCCAGCACTGTGAGAGGAGACCTCAAAGGATAAAGAAACTGTGTGTGGACCACATATCATGTGTGCAGTGGGCAGCAGCCACTCTCTTACTTGCTCACTGGCTGAAGTGGGGGTTAAAAGGAATGGTGCTCATTTTATTCCAAATTGAATGGGGCCAGTTTTCCTGATGCAGCAGAAAACATCTATACCTGGATCATTGTACTCATAAAAAACCACATTCACTTGATATTGAATTAGGAGCTAGCTGCTGCCATATGCAGGATTAAAAAAACCCAAGGAGAAGAATTATCCTGTGAATTTCAGTGTATAGTGTTTGCTCTTTATTGTTCCATCAGGAAAAGGGGACAGTACTATCGCCACAGAGTGAGGTGAGGGTTGGGCTCTCTCACGAAATGGGCAAGAGGCAACAATTAAGCTTTTAAGGGAGGGCACAGATGGGGACTCCCTGAAAAAGGGGTATTATGGAACTCAATGACTCTTTCCCCTTTCTATGCTACCACCTCTTCCGTTTCTCCTCTGCTTCTGTAAGTTGAGAGAAGAATCTGGTACCAAGAGTCAGCCTGCTGTGCGTAAGAGATCTGTCAGTCCATGCTCTTCTCACAAAGGAGGATCCATACACTTTGGTAACAAAAAAGGATTAAGCAGAACAAAATCCGAAGACTTTATGGAGTTATCATTTATGAAGAGAACATAAAGATATTCTTTATAACTGTTCAGTGAATGGGAAATAGATGAAATAAAGGTACTTACCATCAACCCTTGTTCACCTGGTTTTCCTGGCTCTCCCTTAAAAATAAATGGGATTTATATCAATTATGTCATTTTCATTCACTCCCTACTTTGTAACGTTAAAATGTTTAATAACTACATTACTCTAAAATAACTACAGCAGCATGTGACAGTTGCATGAATATCTAATATATATTATAATGATCACTGGCTATTAACATGGGAGGCCAAAATCCTTCCCAGTAAAATGATGGGCTTCAAAGGGCTATCAGTCATTTTTCAGTGTTTTAATGGGATAATTCTCTTTAATTCCACAGCTCTTCAGTATCAAATGCCCTGACATCCAGGCTCCTGTTCTAATGAACAGACAACATTCCGTTCCAGGGAAGTGGAGTTTTTAAGGCAAATGTTGTTTTGCAAGTGTGTCCAAGAATCTGATTTTTGAATATTCCAAAATAATTTACAGCTGCACATTACACACACACACACACACAAAATATGTATATAGCTTTTAACTGACTTTGCAAAAGTAAGTGGTGTAGTAGTAATATCTCCTGCAGGATCAACTTCTGTCGGGGAGAGAGACAAACTTTTGAGTTTAGCTTTGTATAAACTTGAAAGCTTGTTTCTCTCATCACCAGAAGTAGGTCCAATAAAAGATATTACCTCACTCACCTGGTCTCTTTGCAAGTTAATGCTTTAGGACATTACATAAACCACTAAAAAGGCTAGGCCACAGAACACTTATCAAATTCTATAAGAGTTATGTGACTAAATCCCATAGCTGGCTTTGAAAATCTCAACCTAAAATCTTTCCACACTCGTTCTCACACTGAGCAGGTCAGAAGAGGAATTACTATTCCGCTGACTGATGCGAACATTTTCACTTGCTCAGCAGTGGTAAAGACAACACTCATTATTTTATGTCACACAACTGATGGGTTTTATGTTGCAGTTATTATTAGATGTAAAGGAGACAGAGCAGAGCCAGGGTTACTTCTGACTTTCTCAGAGCATGATAGAGGCACCCAATTGAAATGGCGCTAGGGTTTCAGAAGCACATGTCTGGGAGTAGCTGCAAAGTAGTTGCAGAAGGAACTCATTTCTCCCTCCATTTTCTCCTGAGGATGCATGAGCAACTAAAACCGAGGTGCTGTTGTAACTGTCAGGGTGGCCTTTTCAGGTGGGAAGATAAACTAAGGCAGGCTTGCCATTGGCCAGTTTTGTTTTAAATACATGGAGTGGCAGAGGAGGGCAGTGTGCCTATCTCATTAATGGTAGCTCTAGTGTGATGGCGTAGGGCCTTTGTTCTCTAGCCATGGAATTCTGGAGTGTCCCTGTTCTTACACTCCCTAATCAATACTTTGTTGGCTTTGTTAGACAATGGAGATGACTCAAAGGTTCATCTGCATTTCAGAAGTGAAGGTGTCAGCCAGGGAGAGCCACTAACTGGGGCCATGCTGTTGACATGGCCTGACTACATGCAAATCAGTCAGCCACAGATGAACAAGCCAAGGATGTCAGGGGATTCATTGAGCAGAAATCAGGAAATGTCAGTCCCATGAGCCTGGAAGCTGAGTCTGTGTCAGCTCTGGGAAGGGGAAGCTGTAGGTACATACAGGCAGCAGTAACTAGTGAGAGAGTGAAATAAACAGAGTCCTGTGGCACTTTTAAAGACTAAGATTTATTTGTTGCATGAGCTTTCGTG
>ML685791.1:5128355-5162802 GCA_007922175.1 Pelusios castaneus
TCAGACGCTTTGAAGATGGGAAAGTTAAAGCAGGTCATCATTTGATGATATCATTTCAGTCCTGCAAGGTGTTGACCCTGCAAAGTCCCACTGGCAAACAAGGGTACTCAGCATTTGGCAGGAGCCACACAGGGCCAGATATTCAAAGTCATTCAGATTTTCCAAAGTGTCTAAGCAGGTTAGGCACTTAATACCTACTGATTTTAATAGGAGTTAGGTACTTAATGCAATTAGGCTTTTGAAAATCTGACTAAGTGCCTATCTGCATCTTTTTTTTTAAAGCACCTGACACCATTTGAAGATCTGGCCTTCAGACCTCTAAATAAGCTATATGAATACTCTGATGTTACATTACCTGAACTATATCTAAATGGTTTATTGCACAGAATATTAGAAGGAAAAGGAAATGGAATAGTACTCAGACATCCTAGCTTTCTCTGACATTGCCACACTGTTGCTAAATTGTTCCATCTTTAGCTATCGCTTAGCCACTGGAAATTAAGCAATTGTGTATATGGTAAATGGTTACTGCCTGTAACTATTCTTAAAACGTTATTAATTTTGTTGGTGTCAGTTTAGTGTTTGTTAAAATTGTTGTGTTGACAGCCCTTGTAACTGAAGGCCTTTATCTACAGAACCAGGCACAGAGCCTTCAGAGGCTGTACCATGATGGCGCCTTCACTGTGATTTGGAGAGACATTAGAAATAAGAGAGTAATTCAATCCCTGTGCCTACTCATTCTTTAGCCTCTCTGCTGAAACTACCAACCAGTTTTCCAACTAATGTAACTGAAGTTAATTGGATCTTGACTGAGTAAGAGATTGGTCTCACTGTCTGACTCTGCTGCTCACTTGCTGCACTGGTCCAAAAGAATGTGAATTTGTTCACCTTCAAGACATGCCACATGGGTGAATATTGCAAAACAGTATTTTCAAACATTCATTCTAATTCCAAACCATTGTTCAAGTCGATCATGCTTGTGCCTCTGTTCACTTTTGGAAATGTTTAATGTGAACACACTTTTGTTCACAGGACTGGTGAATGGCTAACTATACAAATAGAAAGACAACAGAGTCCTGTGACACTTTTAAAGACTAACAGATTTATTTATCGCATGAGCTTTCATGGGAGAAAATCACACTTCGTCAGATGCTTTGAAGATGGGAAATAGACTCATAGACTCTAAGATCAGAAGGGACCGATATGAATATGATCATCTATTCTAATCTTGTGCACTATGCAAGCCACACAACCTCACCCACATATTTCTGCAACAAACCTCTAACCTATGGCTGAGTTATTAAAGTCCTCAAATCATGATTTAAAGACTTTAAAACGTATAGAGAATCCATCAACAACTGAGTCATGCCCCATGCGAGGGAGAAAGGTGAAAAACCCCTAAAGCCTTTGCCAATCTGCCCTGGGGGAAAATTCCCAATATGGCGATCAGTTAAAGCTGAGCATGTGGGCAAGACTCATCAGCCAGACACCCAAGAAAGAATTCTCAGTAATACCTCAGAACCTATCCCATCAATCGTCCCATTAGCATATCTACCAGCAGCAGTCAAAGATCAGTCAACTGCCAAACTAGGCTGTCCCATTATACCATCCCTCCACTGACATTGTCATGCAAAGAAGGGTATTCATAAAAGAAAATGAATATTTGTTTTTCGTCCTTTTCTTGTTTAAAAAGCTACAGTCCAATCACAGAGCAGAAAACAATACCATGTCCCTTAAGGGACCAATTATTCACTGATGGCTAACAAATTATGTATTGCCAGATTGAACAGTAGTAAAAAACAAAAAGACTAAAAGATATTTGTTCAAAATGTTTGGCAAACAGTCATGAACAACACATTTGCAATGACCAGAATCAGTTTGCAAATGCTTCACAAATGGGGGGAGATGAGGGAAGAACTAAATTCACAACACATATATGCAATAAACAAGTAAACCACATCCAGTTGAAAGGCCAATTTCCCAGGCTTTCCTGGAGTGAGAATGGAGGGGAGGAAGATAATAGTAATTCATGTTTCTGGAGTATTTTAATATGGGCACTGGTCCTATTTGTTCCCAAAGTATTGTTGTAATCTGCATATGCATGCACATAGAAGGCTTTTGATAGGCATATTTTTAAAACTATGTAAATAAATAAAATAATTTATTCCGTTCATTGCTGTGTGAGTTCTAATATACTGCAGGACAATGATGATATTTGATGACTCCTCCTGCATATAGAAGATGCATTATTTTCCTGTTGTGATAAATACTAATGGTCCCTTTGCTTGAGAAGCAAAAATCAAGTTACATTATAATTGGCCTTGTTTTCCATCGCTGCTGACTTCCCCCAACTCTTGAGCATGATCCAGAGAAAAATTATACTGTTAGAGTCCAACAGCTGATTCCAATCTCACTTACATAACTGGAACTCAAGAGTAATTCCAATATGTGAGTGGACATGTACGAGATTAAGGGATATCAAAATAAAGTCCAAAGATTTCTGACAATCCAGGGATGGTGCATCACTGGCAAAATTGAGTGGGTGGCTGAGATGAACTTTAAAGAATGGAAAGCAGCAGATTTATTCAACCTTTCACAGTGTTCTTCTAACTAAAGGTTTTTCAAGGCAACTCTTGCAAGACTTTTTGACTCAGATTTCTAAATGTCAAGTCTTGCTGAGTTTTCCAAAGATGTTTTAACTGTGCTGAGCTATTATTATGTTCTACAATTTTATACAGTTAAAATAATGTAGGATGAGGGACTCAGAATGAGATCAGAACATGAGCTTGGACACATTTTCCTTTTGGTTTTACCAAAAAAGGACTTTGTAGGGAAGGTTTATGTCTTCTTGAACTGGCCCCACATATGAAACCATGAATTTTCCTTCACAATGTTGATTTTATGTCCTACAGGACTATGAAAATGGAAAGCAGGGCAGGCAGTTTCCTTAAACCCCCCCCCCACAAAGCTAAAGAGTTTAGTAGGTCACAAATATGTAAAATCATGAGCATTTCCAAGACTTGTTAAAAATGGGGCCAAGTGATTTTTATATTTATGCTTTCACTTAAAAAAGTTTCATCAGACCTCTACGAACAAAATGCCAAAAAGTTAAAAGCCGGATTCTTCCTTCCGAACAAATGAGAACTAGTGTCTTACTCTGTGAGTAGCTCCACTGAAATATATGGGGACTTTCGGAGAAGCAGCATATTGCTCATCCGGAGCATGCATGGCAGAATCAGGCTCTGAGAATTTAACAATCTATTTTCTCTAACTTTATTTTTTTTAAAAACATATTAATCATCATTAGGGAACTAGACATCATATCAAACACACAATAACCTGGATTCAAATGGAGCTGTAAGTGAGGGGCTACATGGTAACATCCTTTTCTTATTTGCAAAGAGGCTGTCCAGCACTACAATAATTAGAACAGCAGGGCACAATTTAGACAGATCAGAAACTAGGGTAACAATTGTCAGGACTGTGAGTCATGAGATCTGGGTGCTATTCCTGGCCCAGTTACTTAATCACTATGCATTGATGTAAGCATATCATATAACCTCCCTAACCTCAGTTTCCCCATTGATAAAATGTGAATAATAATATTTCCTGACTCACAGGAGTGTTTCTGAGGCTAAATTTATAGCTGCATGTAAAGCACTCATATACCACTGTGATGTCATTATAGACTAAGTAAGTTACTTACTGGTACTCCAGGCATCCCTCGGGGGCCATCTTTGCCAGTGTCTCCTGGAGGGCCTCTGGGTCCTGGTGGTCCTGGAGGACCAGGAGGTCCAGCTTGTCCTTGGTCACCCTGAACAGACGTGAACAAAATCATAATCAGAAATTTGTCTTCAGATGTACAAAGCCCCACAAAAAGGCAATTTACCTATAATGAGCTCCTGCTGGGCTGACACAGCTGTTATGAGCAGGATGTTTGCTTTGATCATGGATGGAGAAGGTCTTTAAGCAGCTTCTTTGTTTCTTATGACAGAGATTACACTTCACCTCAGAAGACTAATGGGCTTTACCTGTAGAGTGCAACCAGCCAATACCGCCACAAAAAGCGAAACTCCAGTTCTGAACTGCTTGTCCAATAGCAGGGTTTACACTGATGTTTCATTGCAAAATTCTACTCACCCAGTTTCCCAAATCAAGCAATTGATTTGGAAGAGCAGGTATCATTTTCATTTTGTGATCATCATCATGATTGTACATTCACAGTATAGTGAGTAGGTTTGGCTGAGTGTTTTGACATTTTTATAGCAGTTTTTCAAAGACCAGCAACTGAGCACTGATGGTCTAGACTTATGATGAAATATAATTGCCTTGTTGAAAAGCTGTATATAATATTTTATCTGTTTTCACTAACTATTTGGTAGTGTTAAGTGACTACTTTTTATGGTCTAGATACATTGATTTTGCAATACCTTAATTTACAAACAAATTGTTAAAGCACCTTTTTTTAAAAAAATAATATTAATTTTTATTCAGTTTTCAGAAAACTACTGCAAGCTATTGTAAAAAGTCTCATTGGCTGAATTTTAAATATGAACTTCTTAGCGAAGCTTCACATAGTTTCCACTGCTATTTTACACAAACATATTTCACCAAAAAATGGTTTGGCTCCAGAACATATTTCAGATTAATTACCCACCGTAAGAAGGAATATAACAAAAAGTACAGTATAGAGTAATATTCAAATGTAAAGAAGAACCAGGCTCCAGTGAGATTAAGCACTACCTTAATGAGGCGGCGTTTAATGAGCTGCTGATCAGCAGAGAGAAACCCATGATTGATTTTAGGAAACACCATCTGATCAGGCAGGTGAGGTCAAAGGTTGAAGTTCAGAGATGAGAGAGTTGAAGAATAGACATCAGAAGGCCCCAAGAAAGAAATAAAGATATATACATTAGACTTATAACAGCTAATGTAATATAAACTGGTGCTTCTGTCTGATAAAATCTGTGCCTTGTCTTTTAATGGAGGTAACATCTAGATTCAGAGGATATAAGATAGAAGCTTTGTTATTTAGGAATTAATAGAAGGTAACATAAAACAAATTCTTCTCCTAGCAATTCTTCCAGGAGTCTCTGAGCTCATCAACATTTTATAATCCCAAGGGTCTAAAATCACCATGTCAATCTTCCAGCAAAGATTCCATAGACAAAGCACCAATTCAATTTTCAGTCAGATTTTCCAGCCAGCATATTGTGCCATGAAGAATAGTGTCGTTTCAATGCTATCTGACATCCAGGAAATACCTAGACCATTTAAATCCCTCCTGCATAGCACATTTTTCAAAGTGCATCACCAAGTGTGCAGCTGAAACTACTGGTGCATGACACATAAACAGATAATGGAATCTGCCTATGCTCATTAGGTGACTGATGTACAGTGCTTTGACATTTTCCATACTCTTGTCTGTCGTCTGGAAGTACAATTATAATAAAGCTTCATATAAAAACCAAAATGCCCTTCCAGAGTGTGTGTGATATGGGTGCTAGTGTAGGGTCCTAACACGCGGTGTACCTTCTAATCTCACTCCCACCATACCTCAGCAGTAATTCCACTGGAGTTCATGGAGTTACAGCATGAAATCTTTTGTACAGTAATATCAGAATCAGGCCCATAGTAAATCAGAAGGAGTAATTAGAATCCCATGATAAAATTAACTACTCATGTGCACTCTTATGCTGACGTGGAGAGATCTGACTGAGCAGGTACATGTCAGCCACAAACCTTGACGGTGAGGATCTGATTACTGTGCAGTGCAGCGACTGTGGGGAAGCCTGGCAGACCCTAGGGACACAACATAACATGGGACCAAACAAACACAACACAAAACATCACATAGACAATTTACTGATGGACAAACAGAACGAACACTGGGTTTAGTATGTCCCATTGCCTATCAACGGCTCGTCTGTCATATGGGAAACAGAACTAGGGGTAAGCAATATATCAGAGATTTGGTTGATTATTTTGCTTAGAGAATATAAAGAAATGTTAAAGAGAAAAGCAACCCAGCAGTGTCAAATATTATTATGCATAATTCTGAACATTTGACAGCTGTTAGACTATAGTTGGCTGAGGTGTAAGCCATTTTCAGCAGACGTGTTATAGTCCTTCTAGAGGAGTGTGCACAAAAGCTCTGCCTGGAGATCACTGCAGAATCTTAAACACAGGGTAGATCCTGAAATGACTTTGAATTATTATGCCTCTAATATTCTGTTTAGCATATGACATTCAGTGCCTAATGTGATAGTATATATATAATAATATACACTGTACAACAACAGCCTACTGCTAGATCAGGAGTAGTCAGATGGCTGAGTTCCACATTCTTGTCTCCACCTTGAGGGCAAAATTCTCCTCTCAGATCTAGCCTCTCACATTCTCCTCTCCCTACATGTACAAGATTCCCACTGTATTGATGAAGGGTGAGAGGAATATCAGAGCTGGAACTGCTGAGAGGATGAAAGCAGTGAATTTTGCCCCCAATTTACACCTTTCCAGTATTGCATTGGAGGGTGGTTGTCAGATCAGTTAGCAAAGGAAAAAGGCCTCTCTCTCTTCTACAGTTGATCTATACATATATATTTTTTAAAAACAAACCTGTTCTAGGCTGAAGCACAGTCTATTATCTAAAGCAATGGTTCCTGATCCCTTTGGCTCAAGGGCAACAGATATCACTTTTACAACCGTTTGGGGCCACCAGTCTCTGCTAGCAGCTTCCCCCTTTCACTGCAGCCAGATGGAAGTTCAGTGAGGAGGCTTCCGGCTCATCTATCTCCCAACACTCTGGCTGCAGCAGGGAAACTGCATGTGTCCTGTAGCCCTGTGCACTCCACATGGGTCCCTAGGCCAGCGGTTCTCAACCACTGTGTCGGGACTCATTATTGTGTCACCACACAGCGGAAAGTGTGTGATGGAGAGCTGGCTGGATTTGGCCGGGGAGGGAGTGGGCTGGTGTGCCCTGTAGGGTCACAATACACCACCAAGTGTGTCGCATCCTGCAAAAGTTGGAGAACCACTGCCCTAGGCAATGGGTCCCTTGTGCACGGGGGTGGAAGATCAGTGCTCCCTTCCCTTTGACTCCAGCAGGGACCCCAGTGTATGTGGACCTAGGTGAATGGTTCCCTGCTACAGACAGGGGTATGGAGCACTGATCTCCCATTCCCCTTGGTTGCAGCAAAGAGCCAGCATTGGTCTTTTAGCCACATAGAAACATGCTCCACCTGGGCCCTTAGGCAACGAGTCTCTTCTTCTGCCAGCAGGAGGGGAGCTGTGGGCCACTTTAGGCCCCTGGGCCACAGGTTGGGAACCACTGATCTAAAACATTTCAGGCCACTTTTAGCCTGACAGAGGCCTTAAGCTGCAGCAGAGTTTTTTAAACCCTTACGAAGAACTGGATTCCACTTCTGTTTTTCATCTCCTTCAAAGAACTGGAGTCTAACTCTCCTTTCACTTTGGTTTCACTCCGATGTACCTCTACTGACTTCAGTGAAGTTGCTCCTGATTACGCTAGTGAAGTGAGCAGAGACTCTGACCCTAGTACTGTACTGTAAGAAAACAAAGCAAATTTTATTGGCCTGGGTACTTTTTGCTAAATTTTGAAAGAACTGTACTGTGCTTTTTATGTTTCTTAAACAAGCTAAGATAATCTAAACACATACTGCTACCAAACACAGGAATGATGCATAATTTGGAAATCATATGTATTTAATATTTTTTTGTCTTATTATGGAATATGAGTGTGAAAAGTTATTGGATGGTAACATGCCAGAATCTTTACATCTGTGACTCATTAATCCTGCTTGACACATGGCCCATTCCTTTTCCTGATAAAACTTCAATACTTATGTAATGAGACCAGGTACAAACAAAAAGCCTACAAAAGAACTAAAACCCGAATACCACAGATAAATTTTAAATCTCACTTATTAAAAAAGGATAAATTGAAAATCTATTAACAGTTCATTTTTACTCCACAGGTTCTACCATTACAACATGATATTGAAGGAATTTTCATAATTAGCTCTGACTCTAATAGGCAATTCTAAAGAAATATTAATAGAAATTCATATCAGTGTTGATTTATTTTCTCCTGAATATGAACAAGACCTGTGGATGAAATAGAAAAGGAGATTTTGTTTAGAAAAGGTGTGATTCGGCTCAACTCAAAATACCCCTCTTGCATACTCAACCTCTCTGAAGCTACATCAACAAAACAAAGAGTAGTTATCTAGATTGCAGTTACATGTATGTACAAATACATTAAGGCAAGAGCGAAACCCTCTTTTTAATGTGTGTTTAGAACCAGAACTACTTTAGAACTACTCCAACAGGGCCACAAAATGGAGTAGAAGGGAGTCAGGGTAAGGGTTCATCCTGCACATAGTGTTCTCTGGAGCTAGCCAGCCCTACAAAGATCTGAGATAAAAAAATACCTGTGAAGATGAGCAAAAATGGGTCCATAGTGTCTGCATGTCTGGGAGCTTTGGAAGGCATTCCACCTTCTGGAGCCCAGGGAAAATGGTGATAGTGCACAATGAGTCTCTCAAAATTAAAGGACATAAAAGATCTAAACTTTCCACAAAACAAATTCTCCTTCTTCTGTCCCTCTGCTGTACATACAGCCTGAAATAACTCCAGGGTGTCTGCTTGATTTTTTTTGTTCTCCAGCTGGAACTATTAACAGGGACAGATTCAAAGTTGCTCAGTGGTGGATTATTTTCTTTATTTTGTTTGAGTTTTAAAACACACATACTGAGGGCAGGCACTGTTCCCACACTCTGTGCTCCCCTTCTAATAATTAGAACACCACAATAAGCAACAACTACCTTGGACCATTAAGGCACACTGACTATCATAATCTGAATTCACTCCCATCCCAGAACTCCGTTAGCTCATAACACCCAGCACACAATGTCACATCCTCATCCAACCCCTCCTCAAATGCAAAACAGTGAGCTTTGGAGCATGCTCACAGTCATGGAAGTGCATGATGCATAGGACCCTGCTTACCAACGTGGAAACATACATCATGGCTGTACATTCCCATACAACACTTATGGAGGAAACGGAACAATATTCTTGTTACTTCCACCAGACTGTTGTCTAACTTCTTCAATACAGAAATTCCCACCAGCAGTCCCAAAAAACACTCTGATGGGAATACAATACACTCTGCTTAGTGTGGCAGTCTACATAAGGACAAAACTTCTTGAAGATATTTAAAAGACTCCCACCATAATTCTATTGCTCTATTAAAAATGCATGACGTTATGAAGTCATTATTACTCCCCTTACACAATGCTGCATATACTGTATGTTAACTGTCGGATTTGCTTATTATGGCAAGTATGAAAAGTCTTCATTCAAGAGACAAGGTAAGTGAGGTAATAACTTTTACTGCACCAGCATCAGCTAGTGACAGAGACAAACTTTCAAACTTACTCTTCTTCAGGTGACCTGAAGCAAGCTTGAAAGCTTGTCTCTTTCACCAACAGATGTTGAGTCAATAAAAAAAACATTACCTCTTCCACCTTGTCTTGCCAATATCCTGGGACCAACACGGCTACAACACTGCAGATAAAGTCTTCCTTAGGCTTTTCCTTCTGACCTGTCAATAAACCCACGCTGTACAAGCTTACATGTTCCTGTGAAGACATGGTAAATGAGACAGGAATTACCACCTGCTGCTCACTTGCACTTCCTAAGGTTACAGCCAGCTGCTGCTATTTCACATCAAATCACACAGGCTTCAGGCCACAGTGATTCTGGCACTCTTTATGGCTGACTTCCCTCCCCCACCCACCCCCTCACCTTCTAATTAATCTCTCAGACCAAGAGGCAGTCCTGCAGCTAATTATTGTACTGCCCTGGGGAATACAGTGCGCTGTATCACTCCGTACTATGCCATGGACTCTCTGCAGGAGCTCTTTTATACAATTCCTTTTATCAGAACTGCTGTTTTCTCCATCAGCAGAGTTCTGCTAACTAACCCAATGTATTGCAATGAATGATAAGGATTATGCGAGTTTTTCACATATACAATAACACACAGCTTTAATTTTAAGGTATTACCACTGTTAAGAGTTTATCAATTCAATAAAAACCTAACATTTAGCAACTGGCACAAACTAATTCTGGCTAAAGACGGGTCGTTACAAAAATATTCTTTTCTACGATCATCACAATATTTTCATACTCGATTCTGATTGAGCTGCTTTGTTTTTAGTATTAAATGACTTTCCAATAACCCAATATCCTCTCTAGAAAGAATTCAGTGACAAAAATATATTAAGTGGGACATGTTAATACAAACTGCAGGGTAGCTGCCTACATTGCAGCTATGCTACAGTCAGGCACAATGTGAGTTCTGATGAACAATCTCAACCTGAACTACATGAATTATCCTTTTTAAAGACAATGTTTTAGAGACAATTCAGCTCCCACTGAAATCAATGGAAAATAATTCCACTGAATTCAACCGGGGGTGGACTGAGGCCTTGGTTGGTTTCACCTGCAACCCTTATCAAAGTGCACTCCATTTCTGAGATGGTACCTGAATTGGAGAGGACCTTACTGAGCAGATGCCTCCCGCGTGGACACTCTGCTCAAAATCTGCAGTCCTGGCTCATGCCATTTCTATTCATTGCATTCACACTGCAGGGTCTGAATAGACAAATGGCACAAACTGCATTTAGAATATTTATTAGAGCTGCGTGAAATATACATACTGAGATTTATTGGATCAAATTTGCCTATATCAAGTGTGCCGTACTTCATGGTATTTGAAACAATTTTACAAAATGTCACCATTTTGAGGTGAAATTTTGTGCATAATGTTTCTCACAACCTTGCAATTAGCTTGTTGGTGCACACACCAGAGATCAGGTTTTTAGAGAACATGGCTTACCCCTGCCTTCCTTGCACCAATGTTGCACCAATTCCAAGTGCACAAATGGAAGATACCACCCCAGCCATTAGACTAATCATGCTAGCATTCTCATATAGGGAACAAGTACGCAGGTTATCACAGCTGCTTATGACCTCTCCCATGGCACACCAGCGCTATGTCTTAAAGACACAGTCTGGCCCTGGGCGATTGCTAAAAAAAAAAAAATCAAAAGACCACTTTTGTCAATTTTGAAAGAAGAGATGCTTCAAAGCCATGTTTTCTAATGGATTAAAGATAGGGCAGGAAGTCAGAAGAACCTGAGTTCTCTTCTCTTTTACTGCTTGCACTTCACTGCGTGATTTTCCAGTGTGCAATACTGATTTTATGTGGGTGTAATTCTACTGAAATGAGTGGAGCTACAATGGCTTAAAACTGGTGTGGCAGAATGAAGAATCTGGCCCATTTTTGTAGGTGATAAATATGTTTTTTCCCATTTTACAGATAGAGGAACAGAGATTTAGCAAAATTAATTACTTGCCCAAAGTTGCATGGTAAGTCATCATTAGAATCAGGATGGGCCCTAACCTCTGTGCAATTCACTAGAGCTCAGTGTCTCCCAAACATGCCCTTAAAACTTTCTAAGCCATCAGTATTGTCAACTAACAGAGATATTGAAGATAACTGGAATTATACAATTTATTTATATATGATGGGACAATGCAAAGATTAAGGACTTGTCTACATGGGAGATGATACCACTATAGAGTACAGTGTGAATTTAAATGGCTATATAGTTATTCCACTATAATGCCTTGTGTGGACACTTTTATTTTGGAATAAGAGTGGCTTTTTCTGGTTTATCCTAAACTAAAAAGAAAGCTCTCTGCAATGAGGGAGTTATAAGTATTGTGGTTTGTAGTCCCACTTTACTTAATACTTGCATATCTTTCCATGTAAAGAAGTCCTAAAATTACTTAATCTGAAAAGGAGAATAGCTAGAGGGGACTTGATTTTGACCTGCTGATTTATGGGCTGTTTAATGAAAACTAATTAGTTCCTCCCTCAAATAGACAAACAAGAACAAGAGGATACTAGGTGAAATTATGGGCTAATACAGATTAGAACAAATAAAAAGAAATACTTCTTTGTATGTCATATAGTCTGTCATTGAAAGATACCCTGGAGGTCATCAAGAGAAATATTACAATGTGGTTGGATTAGATAATTTAATGGTCATTAGTAATGTGTAATTTAGAGCTATGATAAGAATGCTGCATTTAGGGCACAAACAAGTTGCACAAGCAACGCAGGAAGAAATCAGTGCACCACACCACTAAATTACACACATTTTGGAGAGATTTCATCATCTCATGAAGAACTGGGTGCTGGCCACTGCATGAAGCAGGAGCCCAGATTAGATGAACTAATGGTTTGATACAGTATGGCAATTCCTGTTCTGACTAGGAACTTCAGCACTGACCTCAAAGGAGAGAAGAATTAGGCTTCTGGCTGGAAATACATTACAAGGTGGCTTTTACCCAAGGTAAAGACAAGGGATTTATTCTTCAGTCTCTAATTACTATATTCTGATTTGTCATTAGAGGGTAAATAGTTGACTAGACCCTATTAAAGTCAACATGGGCTTACTACTTTGCAGCAAGAGTCCCAAAGTGTTATTCTTACTGTGCATTCCCTGGAAACACAACTAAAATTACTGTATATGAATTAGTGAATCAGGTATATGAATTAGTCAATCAGGTTAAAAACAATTTGATTTCCCCCCCAACTTCTTCAACAGGAAAATTTACAGATACTTTAAGCTTCCATTTAACTTGAAACACTTTATCAAAGCTCTTTTCTAACTGAGTCTGAAATGCAATACACAACAAAGCCCTTTGTTTGGGACATGTAATCAGGATATCTTTTAATGAACTTGCTACTATCATGCCAACTTCTATCAATACTGGAAGAATTTTAAATACAACATGGCTATTTCTCTTTCCTGAGCCATACATGGAGCAGCAAATAAGCAGCAAATCCATTAAAGGTAAAGACCAGAGAAGCAAGGGTTAAGCAAATAAGAACACTGAATTAATTTCTGGGCCTAACTGTTTTAACAGAGCAAAAGAATCTGTTTAATCATTCAAGTCAACAAAGGTTAAGATAATAAAATAGACTTCTGAATGCCTTCCTTTTCTGGAACTTAATCTCTCCTGCTGAAGACATTTTAAAGATGCTATCAGTTTTGTGTAGTTCCAGCTGTTAGGAAAATTTACTTGAACACACTGTGAGGAGAAAATAATTTTATGAAAGTCATTATGTATGGCTCCTGGGTGGCTTGTTATTGCACCTAGCTCCCAAAACTAATTTAGAACCAGCTGCTAGCTTATGATTTTTAGATCTGATAAACAATAAATCTCTCATGTATCAGGAGTGAATGACAGAAGCTGTTTATTATGTCATTTGCAGGAAGATGATAGCAGACTGAATAAGATACTGTGCTATAGCCGTTTAGACTGCATATTCACCTCTCAAAGCCTATTTTCATTAATTAGGTTTCAACCTCTGCTGGGCAATAAATCCTTTGCAATGTAAAAGTGGCAGGGTTCCTTAAGTTATAATCATTATGAAATCTTCAAAGACTTTGCTAGTTTCTAATCTAAACATTTTAAATAGAAGGGGAGCTAAGGAATTGGAACTAAGCAGTGGCTCAGTACCCACACTTTAAAAGCTCATAGGCTAAAATACATCAATTTTCATTCCAAACGTCATGGCTCAGTTTAGCAATGCAGACCTCTATAGATGTGCTGTGAAACAAGTATCCTTTACAAAATGGACATTGATTCAGATGGCTTATTAACACCGAGCCTCTTACACTTGTGACTGGAGGAATTCAACAGAGTCCTGTGGCACTTTTAAAGACTAACAGATTTATTTATCGCATGAGCTTCCATGGGAGAAAATTCCACTTCGTCAGACGCTTTGAAGATTTTCTCCCATGAAAGCTCATGCGGTAAATAAATCTGTTAGTCTTTAAAAGTGTCACAGGACTCTGTTGTTTTTCTGCAATAAACTAACACAGCTACCCCTCTGGAACCTAATTAATAAGAAGTTAGCTACAAATATACATGTACAGAAAATGAACTCACTGGGGGAGACCGAACAGTGTATGACTTTCAAAAGTTTTCAGCTGTGGTATATCTCTAGTCTCACTGGACCTGAATGAGGCAGGCCAACACTGAGTACTTTTGAAAAATCCAACCCCTAACAAACTTTGGCCCCTTTTAAAAAAAACTGGAAAAAATAGCCATAACTCCAAGAAAAGTGCAAGTCTCTGAATTGCCAAACATTTTCTGGATCAGGAGCCTCACTGTCAATACTGTAACTCTATCTATTAACTGGAGTTATGTTATATAGGGCCTTATTTTCAAACCAGGTAGGCATACTATTGTTCAGCTGCCTCGTGCATACTGTTACCATGACTGCATGTGCAAATCAAACAAGGCCAACTTCTGTAACTCTGAAATACTATATTTTATTTCCTCCCTCAAATAAATTGGAAGTGATTTAAGCAAGGCACATATTTAATTTTTTTAAGACCAAAACAGAAAAGTTAACAAAGGGATGTGTCTAAGGGTAGCAAGCAAGATGTTCTTGTCTCAGATATAAGTAATAAGAGAAAGTGGTGATCTACATCATTCTCTTCATGTCACTGGGGATTTTGCAAGCTTCATCGTCCCATTTTGACCCTGGCAAATCTCCACTTTTTATTTTGCTTTCTTTTACTAAAGAAAGTGCTTAAAGGAAGAAGGGGGCTGTTATACTGGTTAGGAGGTTCTTTTGAATTTTCAAAGCCATAAAAATGACTTGGAGCAGTAAAACCTTTGCTATAAACAAGTGTGAGCTTCAAAAATCATTGTAAATCTTTCTTACGTAAGAAAGACACTGCAGGCTCCATATCTTCCAAAGATAAGCTAGTCTGAGTGTGTCCAGGATGTTCAGTTTCATTAACCTGTCTATTTGTAGGCTTTTTGAATGCAAATGTTAATGTCATTCCAGTATCACTTTCAGGCAGAATACTTCTGGGAACAATAGAAAACATTATGCCAGCAACCATCACAATACCTATTTTACATATGCAATTATGCAAAACATACAGAAAGGTAACCAAGCAAGGAACACATAGGTATAGTTTCATTTTGGTGCATGATCGCTGTACACCTATGACTTCTATTAATTACATATGTCTCCTGGTGATGCAAACTGAGCACGTACATCCTGAAGACAGTAATCAGAAAAGATAACTAGTGTACCATGAAAAATAAAATGGTAAGAAGCACTATCTTAATATTTACACTTGAAATAGCTGAGAAAAAAGAAGGAAAGGCTATTGTAAAACATATCCAAACTCATTTTTAGAAAGATATGGACATAAGAGAGACACGGCTGGATGAACAAATGGGCTTTAGGGGCTGCAGCCCTGACCCTGGGCTAAGGGGATCCCACCACACAAAAATAAATCGGGTGCCCGCTGGCAGGCCCAGAGCACCTATAGTGGCCAGCCCAAGCAGTGCCAGCCTGTGCCATGCCACTGGCTTGGCCCACTCCCCTGTGGCTGGCCAGTCTGCAGGCCATGGACCCCCCACAGTGCTGGCTTGGCCCGCATGACTGGCGGGTCTGCCAGCCCCAGTGTACTGCCCCACTCCGCCCCAGGCTCAGCGCTACTGCACGGGGGGGCACAAAAGTGGACAACTCAGGGCCCCCAGGAGCCTTAATCCAGCCCTAAAGAGAGGAGACTCTGCAAATTACTCAAAATATGCATTTCTTAATGAAACACTTCAATACAGTGAACTAATTAAACCAAAAATGAAGCATGATCTAACCACAGGATACTCCCTTAGTCCCAACTCTGCATCTCCACTCCTGACCTGTCAACACCACCCACTCCTGCATATCAGCCAGTCTCTCTGACATCTCTTTGTAAGATGCTACACCGGCAACTTAAACTTACTGTGTTCAAAGTTGAATTTGTGGGTCTGAGTCTTCTGAACCTTCTAGCTGCACTACATTAATCTAACATCTAACTAGATTTGCTAGCCCTAGGGCTGAAGAGCTGCAACAATAGTTTAAAGCCACTTTGCCCCTTTCTCATCACTCTGGATTTGTACCACGATTGTTCGGCCAAAGAATCTGTGCCCTTTTATCCACTCCCAAATCTCTCCAGTTCTCCCATTCCCTATCATAATTAACAATACCTATATTTTCCTGTAACTACGGCGTCATCTTTCACTCTACCTTCTATCCTACCACGCCCAACCATGCCCTTTGCAAATCTTTTCATTTCTTACTCAAACAGTCTTGCCAAACTCCAAAGTTTTCTTTCTTTCCATCCTGCTAAAGCTTTCATCCAGACACTGATGATCTCTTTAGCTTAACTCTTGCCTCCTTCTCTGGATTCAGACCTGCCGTTCTGACCATATTAAGTCCCCTTCCCTCTTTGAATTCCCCACTGACAACTCCTTCTCTGCTACATCAAATTTGAGATCCTTCTCCTCAGTTTTTTAGGACCCTTCACTTAGAGTGCAATTAAAATATTGTAACTAATTGACAAAAAACGTGCCCTGGCACATACTGTCTTGAGAAAATTCATAAACATGTAACTGAACTGAGCCTCTATAACATTAGAACAATATGTCCAAACATTTGTATAATGAAAAACAGATGTAAAGAGAATGAACAGGCACTACCAACATAACAATATATTCACTATTGTATTCCTGTGATTAAAACAAATGCAATATTTAAAAACTAAAATAACCCTGCAAGGACTGTGTTATATTTATATTGCTACCTTTAAAACTTGTCCTATTTCTAACTGCTTGAAAATAATGCTATGTTTAAGAGACAATAATATTATTTTACTAAGTACATATACTAGTCCATGGATGTGTCATGTTTTTATAATTTTCTAAATAATGGATATTTTGAAGTTAAAATATAGGACTAAATTTAGTAAAATACTCTACTTGCCGTCTGCCTCGTAGGAGTCCATGCAAGACGTGAAAGATGGCTGAGAAAACTGGAAGGTTTGCTCTGGCAAACCAGCTTACACAGCATAGCAAAATCACTGGCAAATGAATTTTTCCCCCACCAGCAGCAGTTGTCTATTTTAAAATATAGTAATGTTTGTATGGCTACTATTACATAAACACTTCTCAGAGACTATTCGGTTATATTTGGTAGTACTGTCCTGCAGACACTTACTACAACATGCAGGGTAAATGCAGCTAATAAGCAGGATTAGCTAAAACACTATGTTTAATTTAGTTTTGCGCTAAAGACTAATTGCCCACTCAGGAAAGGGGAAGTGTAACATTTTTTTTTTTTTTTAAGATGCTTACCCGAGGGCCCTGATCACCTTGATCTCCCTGCAAAGTGGAAAGATGAGATGATAGGTTTAACACAGCATCTGTGTGCTACCCAACTCTCTTACATAATCTCACATCATACTGCATCAATACAAACTCTGTGTTCAGTTAATATCAGGGAGGGTGCCATTATTTTGTAAGTGTTGACAATACATCTACTTACCTTCTCGCCTTTTGGACCAGGAGGGCCCTGAAAAGAACAGAAAAGAATTAACAAATTATTGATGCAATGAAGTTCGATGACCAGTTGAAAGGATACAATAAGAAACAGATCTGAATGATCCAGAGATCTAACACTAACATTATGATTTCTCAAGGTTTTCATATCATCAGCTACACGTATTTTAGTGAGAGATTCTGCAAAAATTTAGTAGCAGGTGTAGTGGAGTTACTAGTGTTCAGTGGTGCCCAATGTCTTCAGTGAAACTACTCCCAATAATAAAAAATAAGAATGAAATCCTGGCAATGGCAAATGGCAGTGGTAAAACTCCCACTAACTTCAGCAAAGCCAGGATTTTATCATATATCTGGTAATAAGCATTTTTTAAAACAATTTTTTAACCAAATATAGCTAATAAATCCAGAGTTTTATAAATCTGTCATGTATTTTGGCAGCCTTAAATAAGAACAGTAAAAAAAAAAAGGATTAGGAATTCTAGGAGCATATCAAGTCACACGCAGACCAGTGGCATATTGAAGAGAGTGAGCTCTTCTTTATCAGAATTCAGTTTGATATTATTTTTCGGAATGAATAGTAATTATTTAAAAACACCCGACAAACAAAATAGTGTAGTTGTGTTACTAGGGTGATACTGTAGGTTCCTTCATTCTTCTCTGCTTACTGAACAAGATCCCAACTTCTGTGTGGTGCAACTGTCCAAATCACCTTTCTAGACCACCAATTCTCAAACTATGGTTTGTAGTTCATTTGCTGGTACTCTGCACAGAACTGGTAGATTAAATGGTGCTGACTCTGCCTCCATGTTTCCAGATCCTTCTCAAGATGTCCAGGAAAACTTGGGCACCAGTAAAGGCAGCTGGAAACAAAGAGGACAAGCTAGTCTAGTTATGTTCCTTAGGGGTCATTCCTACAGCCAGAGGAGAGGAAACAAGCACCTGCACCAGCCAACTGCACTACCACCACCACGGTTAAAAATAACTCTTTATCTTCCTAATATCACTTCTGCAGGTAAGCAAGCAATGTAACTGCCAAAAGCAGGTCCCATGATCATAAATGGGAGGGGAAGTGGTTTTCATGACTTGCATATGGAAAGAGAAGTGGCCCATGAAACACTCGCTTAAGATGTTAACTCTGGTGTGTTTAAAAAAGCTTTAAAAAACTCCTTTTCTAGTCAATTTCCTGTGTATTTTTAAGGGCCCACAGAAGAGCTCTTGCTGCTACACTTTGTAAGGGTATACAATGTATATTAACTTCTGTAGCTGGCCATCTCTTCTGGCTGGTGCAAGGGGAAAGAATCAAGCCTTGGCATCTTTCTTTTCTTCCAATGTCTCCTCTGAGATGGTTGGCATCACTAGCTAGAGGACTGCAGCTCTAGCACTCAACTGACTATCATTCCACAAGCATGTAATTGTGGCCCTCTCCCCGTTGTGTTAAAGGCTGAACATGAAAAGGCTGGACACATTCCCACACAAAAGTTTAAAAAACAAGTTAAAGCACAGATAAACTTGTGATGCATATTTTTGTCTGACATCCACTTGGGTCAATTTACACCTCACACTGCTTCTTCTCAATGCAGAGGTGTATATGCCTAACTGTTAAAAATAGGAGTTGTGTTACATTCCATTTCCTTAAAAGAAAAAAAAATCCTATAACTGATCCTTGATGACCCCGCAGTTGTGTACTAGACGAAGGGGCATGATTCAGTAGCTCTGTATATTACACTCTCTGTGTCAGTGGGCAGCATGCAACCAAAGATACGCATCTCAAGGAAGGGCAGAGAATGTTACTGCCACGACCCTTTCTGGTGGCGGGGGTGGAATGTAGTTAGTTCACAATCAGGTTTCAATTGAAACTCAACTGGCAGAAAGTGCTGAAGGGATGTTACAGCTTATAGCCCCTCCCGACCAGTGCCATCCACTTGCTGGGCTCACAGGCATGCGATTAGTTCACTCTGACATATCTAAGGGTGTGTCTATTCTGATGGCAGCACTGTCAACACAGTCGGATTGATGCCAGGGGATCGATTGAGCAGGAAAAGTGGAGACCCACTCAGTCGGTCTCTGAAGTGCCCTCCTGTCGACGCCATAAGTCCACCCCTGTAAGATAAGTAAAGCTGCGTTGACCAGAGGGCATTTCCAGCACAGTGGAGATGCCGCAGTAAATAAAAGTTAGTAAGTCAATGGAGATATGCAGTCTGTGTAGCTTGCGTATCTCCCATCAACTGCCACCATCAGTGTAGACCAGGCCTAATGCTGAAGTCAATTTGCAACACCACAACCTTCTTCTCAGTAGATTTGCTAGAGCTCTGGGAGTATGAATGTGACTCTAACCTATAGTTTTTAATAGAGCTGGTTGAATTATTTGTTTCAAATAGCATATCAAATTCTTTTGCCCTCTTTTCTCTTTGCAGATTATCCATGAACTGGTCCTGATTTCTGCAAATTAATTCATTATTCACAATTGTCTGATGCATCCAATTGCTTGCTGGGAGTAGTTTATTAATTATTAATAATTATTATTTTTATTATTATTATTATGCATAAATATGGTTAGTTATCCAAGTCATTTGTTACTGTTTCTGTTTCCTGATTGGATGTTTTATAATTAAAAATTATCCCTCTTTCTGCTTACAAATGATCTCTAAATATTCATAAATGTTCTACAAATCTCTTGTATGAAGAAATAAAAATATCTTTTCAAAATGAGCACAAGAGCATTTTTGGTATGAATATTCTCACAAACACTTGTACTTTTTTTTTCACACTGTTTTCGTTTTCCATGATTTTAATTGAAAATATATTTTAAAAATATCTCTACTAAATACCAGTAAAAGGAATCAGTGATGTTTTGTTGCAATAATTTTCATGTAATATTTTATGGCTCTAGTTTTTGAGTGTACCATTTTCATTGTTTTGGGAACTTTAAAGAGGAAATCTCCAACCCTCACCTTTGACATCCCCTTTCCATTTGTGTTAAGAAATTCTCCCCAGGTTTTACTGCAGATTTTTTAATGTGCGTGGTCGGGGGCGGAAAGAAAGGCTGTAAGGACTTGGTATGAAGCAAAGTTATGTTTATGAGTGGGTTGAGAGTTTGGGAACTGGTTTGTTTAACGAAGGGCAAGTGTTGCACAGGATTTGTTTTTCCCAAAATCTCTATTCTTCTTGTTAAGGGCATAGATACAACGAACTGAGTGATTTAAAAAATGCTAATTTTGAAGGCTGCAGCAGAGATGTCTTGCCCTGTTCCAAAGGAGCTTTCAGTGCTTTCGTTTGTGAGATGGCAGAGATCAAGCCTGTAGCGGCTGCACAAATGTAAAAGCATTTTGTGTCAGTTATATGAAACGTCTGAGGTCAGAACATTTCTGAAATAACTTTACAGTGTTTTCACTGGAAACAGAGACTCTTTTCTCAAAGTGTAATTATCTACTGTAGGCTGCCATACGTTTTCAAATACAGTTTGTAGCCTGTTTGGCATAAGCAAGGCCTCGTAAATCACAAACACATGCAAAATTTGCATTCGTAATTGGGTGATAAATACTGCTCTTTTTAAAACAGTGTGTTCCAAAACAGACTGAAAGGCGTCCAGACACCTGCCAGCTGAGAACAAAGCTGATGTAAGGGTCAACTACATTTTACAGCTGCTGCTGCTGCCCATTAGTACAGACACCAGTGACATTTATACATTCAGGATTACTGGCAGGTGCTTCTTTCTTGCTATCTTGACTTCAGTCACATTCTCTTTTTTATAAATAAGTATACAAGGAGTGGAGCAGCACAGCAGTGTGATAATGGAAAACATAAGGCAAAATCCTGCAGTCTGCACTCAGGATTCCCAGTAAAATTTATGAAAGAATTATCTGAGGAAGGTCTGCAGGATTTATCCCATAGGCAGACAACAGAGTCTTGTGGCACTTTTAAAGACTAACAGATTTATTAATCGCATAATAAATCTGTTAGTCTTTAAAAGTGCCACAAGACTCTGTTGTCTTTCTACAATAGACTAACACGGCTACCCCTTTGGAATTTGATCCCATAGGCAGTATTTCATGGCACATTATCTGAAAGGTGCTAATTTTCTACTCTAACTCTACCATGACAACTGTTTCCCACCTGTAAAGGTCTTTGGACCATCATATTACCAGTTGCTATTTAAATCAAACAAGATTTACATATATATTTGATTGAGTGTTATATTATCTTCTAAGCCAGTCCAACTTTTTTTAAAAGTATAAACAAAGACACAATCTTTGCCTCATTATAGACCCCAATTTTAACCTGCATAACATGTCTCTGCATAGGAACCAGTATACCGTATATTCAACAAGGAAGTCTTCCAACTTCAGTGTGGTCTGTTTCTACATTATGATCTGTTTCTATACAAAAACTTAAACAGGACATGAAATAATGAGTGAGGCTCAATCACTTAATAGGGAAGATGTAGAGTATATAATGTAGTGTAACACTTGACAGATCAGGGATGTGCATAAGGTTTAAAGAGATAGCAACATGCCCAGGTTACACATCCAAGGGCAGATTCACACCTTTGGACCCTAAGTTGTGCGTCTTTTGTGATAGTAAGTTCACTCCACTAGGGGCAATAATGCAGCTGTGCAAGTTACCAGCAATCTTTGGACGTCAGAAATAATTTGTACAGCCCATGAACTGTGTTCAGTAGCCTACAATGGTACACAGTCAACACAGGCAGCGCATCCACCTGAGGCTTCTAGGGAACCCCGACTGTACGACAAAGCTGTTCTCCCCTGGTAGAACCACTGTGGAAGGGGCTGATAAAACCTTTTTCTCCTTCTCCTCTTTTCTATACCTCAGCTAGCTGTCTCTTTGGGCCCAAAGGGATCCAGGCACACACACGACCAAATACGGCTTGAGAAATCAAAGCATCCATGACTTAAGGTCTCATTTTTAATTTTTGACAAAATAACCCCACAATTATTTTGACACAGAATGACAATGGCTACTGACGGCATAAGAAACACGTAGAGAATAACCACAAGAAGCTAGCGGTATTCTGTAGGGTGCCCAGGATGAAAAGAGAATAAAGAACTGATTCCAAACAAGAGATCATATTAATGCAATTGCAGAAATGCAATGAACTAAGCACAAATCATTTTTAAAAGTTATGATATGCATGTTAGACTTGCCCAAGCCAAGTATTACTAGAAGCCCAAACTTGTTCCTTAACCTGACAAAGTTAACAGGCAGTTTCTCATTATTGATAAACTAGCATTAAATCACATTTCCACAATTTTATAAAATATAACAATATTAACCTAGAATTTTTGCTGTTTGTTTTTGAGGATTTTAATTCAATAATAGAAGGTAGTCTGTGTACATGATGAAGAGCCATTTCACTCAGAAAGTACTGATATTTCTTCCTTCACAATTTTGTTCAAACTAATAGCTGTCTCAAATTACAAGAGATTTCCTTGACTTTGAAACTAAAATTTACCTCAGACTCATACAAACCCAGCAATTATTATAAAATATCCTAGGACTGAATATGCTGAATCATGAGATGTGATGTTATAGAAGATATTAAGAAAAGAATTACAAAATCATTTTGAGCTTCCTGCTGTTATTTTTCTTATCTCCCTTATGAGTCCTGGGAACGTTCAGCAGCATAGCTCTGGAATTCATTAAATTTTGCCATGTTTGCAGAAAAGGGCTATGTTAACTGGCACACAATGTCAGCATCTCACCTTGGATCAAATTTACAAATGATCTCCAAAATTTCCAGTGCATTTGAAGAGCTTCTCCCTCATAGCCTATGTTGCCTCCATCTCCTTTCTTTTACGTTTCATTCTCCCCTCTGGGATTCTCATAGCTTCTCTTGGACCCTAAAAACATCTCTTCACAAATTTTGCTTTACTTTCCCCCTGCATTGCAGTTTATTTTTATTACAATCTTTCTTCCAGTACAGAGGAAAAGAAGTCTTCATATTTGACACTGTAATTTGTACCTGACTTAATACTCAATAAACACTATGAAAGTGTGTAAAAAGTAAGATGTAAAATCACTGTATATAACATGCCTTAGAGGAACAATGAAAATTCTTATAATTTACTTGATGATGTCAATGTTAACTTTAACCTGGCATTTATTTACAACACTATATCCAGAATGCAGTAATACACTGCTATGTATATCACACAGGTTCTTAAAAGCTACAGGCTAGAAAACATGGTCTATCCAAGAGGTGTCAGGAAAGTGAAGACTTACATTACAATAGTACTAATTTACACATCTATATTCAGTTTTCATGGAGTGCTGGCCCAGATCAGGATTTGCAGCTTTGTAACACTGTTCCTGAAATGCTCAGAGAAATAGAGTAGCATTGGCCAGTGGTTCACCGCAGAACTCATGCACAGAGCTTCCAGCCATCCCACTAGTCAGGAACCAAGCCAGACTATAAAACTCAGATTCCCAGTATGTTAGTGCACGGTGATATTGTTAAATATTCTTTGAAACACATCCTTTCTGATGCACACATGCTTTCTTTGATTATTCAATACAACTGTCTTTCTTTTCGCTAAATACTTTTCTTTGAAAAACCACAAATCTCAGCACAAATAACTGAATAAAAATCCAGGACACTGACAGAATATGGCTAAGAGTCCGCTGCTTGGGTTTTACAGATGGTCAAATTTACTTCTAGCATAAGTGAACAGAATTCTATTTATTTCAGTACTATTGAGTCTGCTTATGCTATCAGTTCATTTTGGTCCAATTTCTCTTCTTAGCAGTCCAGTAACATAAACAGTCAAGCGCAATGACGTTGTGAATCAACCATTATGTCTCTTCCGAACGAGAGCTAAATGAATATCTGCAGGATACTCCTAGAGTGCTAAACCCACTGTGCTAGCATTACACTTCCAAGAATAAAATGGCAGAAAAATTAGACACACTAGCAGAACCAGAAGACTGAGATTATTCTCTCATCCAGAATGCAGTCAGGCAGTTCCTGGATGCTATTTATTGGCTAATATAATATAATGAATGTACTTTCTAGACCAAAATGATTTGAGCTGTTATCTCATTGGTCACAGGGCGTTTTCCTTTGTTCATACTTTGTTCAGATAAGCACCCAAAACTTTGTTCTGTTTTGTATTGTTTAAACATATGTATCTAGTACCAGCAAAAAGTGCTAACTGACAGCCCTGTTGACTGATGTGATCCACGTAGCCACAGAAGAAGTGAAGCATGGGTTGAGAATTTCTACATTGACCCATCAACATGTATCCACCTTGAACTGGAGGGAGCAGCTCAAATCAGGGTAAAATCTCAGCTCAATGGCCATTTTACTCCTCAGCGTATCTGCTGTGACTGCCATCCAGGCTGGTTTTTTTTTTCTGGGCTAGTGGAGAACTGTTCCTTGGGAAATGGAATGAAACCACCCAAATTACATAGGCAGCTGAAAAGCTGTTTGGTGATAACTTCCAACAATATCTTACCTGAGTCATAGTTTATCTTTGAAGAATGGCCATTCAGAAACTGAAACAACACAGTTGTTAATTCCCTTTGCCCCAAGCTCATTTTGGTATCCACCTACTCATTGCATTCTTCCTTGCACTGGGGATGGAGTCTTATTCCATCCCTATTCTGGAGAATGTCAAACAGTGCTCTTCTCTTCTTTTTGCCATGTCTTCTCTGAGCTGAGATTACATATGTTTACCCATTCTAGAATTTCAATGTAATACTGTATTTCTCATGCTAGTGCTCACATTGCATCTCTGTGCTCATGAATAATGAGTGAGAGCATAATCAGTTATGTCACACCTCAGACCTGGGAAGGGGGAAATGCTTTCTGACATCCACTAACACTATCAGAAGGTATTTGTTGGAAGCCACGGGCAACTGATAGGATTCAATAATAAGAGAAAGTGCAGTTGACTCTGGCTTTGTATTTTTGTTAATAAACTTTCACTGCACCCTACAGCTGCAAAACCACATGAACAAAAAAGGAGGAAGAAGAACAGAATAGACTAAAAGGCTACCTTAACATTTACAATAAAAAGGAGCTAGAGACTGTGCAAAGAATTATCAAAGCACAACATCCTACCTTTCCACAGAAAAACTGTGTTTATTACAGTGTCAAACTCTGTTAAGCAGAGAAAGGGAATTAAAGCTATAAACAGATTTATAGCTTCAGATTTCACACCTTTTGTTTTGTACTAAAAGATTAAAGGGGCCATGAAACAAATCAGGAAAAAAAGGAAAAATAAAGAGAACTGCTAAATCTTCCAATCAGCCCCCTATATTAGAAATACCAGTGTTATAGTGCCAGTCTGTATTGTTTTGTGGATATTCTATGGTATTTTGATCACTAAGCCATTTTCTCCAAAGATATGATGTCCATTAGAGCCCAGCCTAAGAGGGTCAATTAGGTACTGACTCTGATCACAAAGTTCTGCATTACAGAAGCAATTAATGTGGTCTAGAACTAAAAGAACACTTGAGGGGGAGGAATCTCAAAAAGAAGAGAGAAACTCCAGTGATAGTTTGGGCTTATAAAGCTGCATAGATCATGAAAGCATAATCTACTTTTTAAAATAATACAATGTAAATTAAAGAGGAAAAATTACACCTATGGCCAATCAAAGCCATGAAACTATTTTTCCAACGTCTTTTGAGATATAAACATGATGTTAAATCTTTTCTTTTCTTTTTTACATTTCCCTTTGCAGATTTTTCTGAATTGGCATGTTCTTCCATTTACTCATAAAAGGACAATATGAAAACTGCTTGATGAGTCCTCGGAAATCTTTATAACGTAGGTAACTGTAGTTCAACTAATGTAATGTTTTATTCATGTTAGCTTAAACTTGAAAAGCAGCTCCTTGAAGACAAAGGTAGTTGTGGTTTATCCAATTACCCAGAGGTCTGGTGGATAACTCAGTGCCTTATGAAAGAGTCACTTCAAGAGGTGCTCTTAAGCATCTTTTTCCTTTGGATCACAGCTTGTGCATCAAACATCTTGCAGAAAATTACACCTTCTAAGGGTAGAGAAGAGAGGCTCAGAGTACAATTGGGCAAAATATTTTGGACAAACTTTTTTAATGAAAAATGAATAGTTGGATAAACAATATTTGCAAATCCTTGTTGAATTTGTCTGATTGTTTCAACTGGAAAAAATATTTTAAAAAGACAAAACAATATTTCAATGTGAAATGACTTCATTTAGAATTTTACTTCCGTTTTATTTTTAAAAAGGTGAAAAGAAAAAAATCCCTTAGAAATAAAATTCATCTTCTGCCCTATCCCAAATTATTTTTTTCAACTTTTTGTTTTGTCAACAAAAAATTAAAAATGTATTTCCTGATGATCTAATGCCTGTTCTAGGCAAGTCTATATTGCAACTAGGATGGTGCTTCCAGCACAGCTAGACAAAAACACACTTGCTCTTCTTCAGCTAATGTACTCCCCACTCCTGGCCCCGGCTCTCTCCCATCACATGGGCTCAGCGGTGCCCTGGGAGGAGCACAGCGGCCACTCTCAGCTTCACCCCTTCCCCCCCATCCCCTCTACGTGGACTGGCAACACTGCGTGGAGTGCGGCAGCTGCCCCTCTCCCAGTGCGTGGGACCAGCAGCAGCACCCTGGCCAGAGCACGGCGGCCACTCCCCTTCCACAACCCCTCTCTGGCACACCTAGACAAAGACATGGCCCTCAAGCCAAAAGTCTGCCCAACCCTGCTGTAAAGTATCTGATTAGGGATGAGTTTCACTCATCACTAACTAAGCACTGAGCACAGGTCACCATTAAAATGTCAATGTTTACCAGCAATTTCCCAGCAATGTCTAGTGCAATAACTCTATATTAACATATGGTAAATGCCAACTTGAAAAATTGTACCCATTGCACATTTTGTTCAGATTTGAATGACTTTTTTCAAGACTGTTCGGTTTTCTCCAACCTGAAAACAGGGTTTACTTACTGCTTTTAAATATCGGTGCCACTTTTTGACTCTCAGTTACATAGGTGTAAATCCAAATGATGTCAATAAATGTTGCATTTATGTAACTGGGAACATGGTATAAAAAGTACTGTGAAAACAATTTGTTCCATAGTTACACTGAACTGCATTAGCATCTGGCTTTTAACATAGGCATTTAAAAATCTGGGGCCAAATTCTGCTCTCAGTTTTACCAAGGCAAATCCAGAGTAACTCTACTTACTTCAGTGGAATTAGTTTGGATTTATCTTGGCACCAATGAGAGCAATATTTCAACTTATGCTTGTACTGTATTTTTTCTCTTCCCAATTTTACTATAAACTACATTACAACACACATTCATTGTTTCAAGGAAGTAGAAAACCAAAGAAAGATTTAGATTTCCTTTTAGAAATGTCCATAAATACAACTATAAAATGCAATTGTAAAAGAGGTGGCAGGTTATATTACATAAATCATGACTGGTTAGGAGGGCAATAGCAGTAAAATATTAATATGAAGTTGTGTAAAATATTGCCCAAGGGATAGAAGGGTTTTTGAGATTGTAATATAATCACCATACCCTAGGAGTGAAGGAATTATTTCACAGTCTAGGTAACTTTTTTATCCTTTGGGTATGCTCAAGCTTGGGAAAATACCATGCAAAAACGCTGGAGTGAAATTTTGCACCACTGAAATTGCTTTTTATATTTTCCTGTGGGACCTTGTGTTTCCTCTTTTTCCACACTACCTTGCACACCCTGTAGGTCCTCAAACAGTTCCTCTGTCCGCCAATGTTGTTGCAACCTCAGACATTGTGTAAACAAATCATAACATCTTCTTAAAACAAAGTACATTATGGCTGTTGATCAACTGTTGGTAATAAAAACAGTAGAACGTGACACAACATAAATCCATTTGAGGCAAATTACAATCCAGCAGGACACAAGAAGATACCCAATTACCCCATCTGAGTCATGACAAGACAAGCAAAGTCCAGAACTCCTAGGGTTCTCTTACGGGCTCTGACATAATCCAATCCTTACTCACACAAGTCATTCAGCTGAATCTATAAGACTACACCGATAAGAAATGACTACTTGTATGAGTGATGATTGAAGGATTGGACCCTTAACATCTCTGCCTTGGGTTCCCCATCTGTAATAGGAGATAATAAAGACCTACTTTATAGAGGTACTTTGAGAATTAGTTAATATTTATAATGTGCTTTGAAGATGAAACACCCTATAAATGCTATGTATTATTGTACATCAGTAATATAACGGTACGCATATGCATATATAAAAACGAAGTGACTGGAGAGATTTTTTGTAACCTCTGAGGCCTCCAATTTTTTAAAAAGGAAGCAATTTGAAACAACATGAAGTTTATTAAAAACAAAAGTGAAAATTTTCCTAAGACTATTTCTTCTGTACAACTCAGACCATCTTCTGGGGAAATTATACACATATGTATGTGTATATACAAGTGAGTATTTATTTTTCTGGCAAATGATCACTCACAGACATACTGTATAATGCAATTATAATTCTTCAAAAATATGTGATTCTTTTAAGTGTTCCCCAGCAGCTCATGACTCAACATTCCTTAAGAATGTCAGTGTTTGAGGTTATCCAAGAGCCTCTATTATATAGCAGGGCATCCAAAGTGTGTTCCACTGACAGAATGTGGACCATGGAGTTCTGAATTATGGCCTGCAGACAAAAGAGTGACCTGTAGAGATTATAGGTTGCAGCATACCATGCTCCTTCTTGATGCAAATAGGCAAATTACTGAAAATGCAGAGGACATTTTGACCTGTCCTTCTGAAAGGAATTTCAACACAGCTGTATATGCCAGCCCCTCATAAAATGCATATAATGTATTAAATTCATGCTAAAATCTGAAAGAAAGGAAATGATACCCTAATATTTTGGTATTATAACAACACTGTTAAGTCTTAAATGTTTTCGGGTTTGCTCCTGCAACTGCTTAAGTTTGTAAGTTTACTGATGTCCACAACAGGGATGTAGCTGGTCCCCATTTTTTGGCTGGGTCCCTGAGTCTGCAGGGTGGGCCCAGTCACAGCCAGCTTCCAGTCATCCTCTGCCAGCACTCTGCCAGCACCACTCATGACAGCGCTCTGACTCCACTTGTTTCTTTGCAAGTGGAGCTGTGTGGGGAGAAGGGAGAGGGAGATGTGGCCAGATGAGGCCTCCCCACCACAGTGCTATGCCCCTGGTCCATGAGTCATGTTAACTGTGACCTTACTGAAGATGTAGGGTAAAACCAGGAACCAGTGAAGATTCTCACTGACCTCAATGAAGTCTGGATTTTTCTAATCTATGGTTTGATCTAATATATGATCTGATCCAGCCTCTATACACACAATCAATCTTTATACTTGCAAGTAGTCAATTGCAGTAATCATAGATTCGTAGAGTTTAAGGCCAGAAGGGTCCAATAGATCATTTAGTCTTGACTGACCTATCACATGCCCTTAAATTTCACCAGGTTACCATTCTGTTGAGCCCAATAACTTGTGTTTGGCTAAAGCATAACTTTTATTTGGCTAAAACATATTTTTCAAAAAGGTATCCAGTCTTGATCTGAAGACATCAAGGGTTGGATAATCCACTGCTTTCCCTTGGTAGCTTGTTCCAAAGATTAATCACTCTCACTGTTAAAAACGTATCTCTCATTTCCAATTTATATTTATATGGCTTCAGCGTCTAGTCACTGATTCTTATTAAGCCCTTCTTTTCTCTCCATTAAATTTCTCTCCATTCTCTCTCTTTTCAGGTATTTTCTCTCCATTACATTACTTATACACTGTAATAAAGTCATCTTTTAATCTTTTTGATAACCTAAGAAGATTGAGCTCTTAAGTCTCTCACTGTAAGACATTTTATCCAACCCTTCAATCATTTTTGCAGCTCTTTCTTTTCAACATTCTTCTAAAAGTGTGGACACCAAATCCATATACAGTATTCTAATATCAGTCTCGCAAATTATACAGAGAATTAAAATCATCCTGATATGCCTATTCACTGCTCCCCTATTTATACATCTAAAGATTGCATCAGCACTTTCAGCTACAACATCACACTATGAGTTTATGTTCATGATGACCCTTTAATCATTTTCAGAGTCCTGCTCTCCAGGATACAGTCCCCCATTTTGTAGGCCTGGCCAACATTTCTTGTTCCTAGCATTTGGCTATAGTAAAACACATTTTGTTTGCATGGACCCAGCATATGCCTTTCCTGTCCTAATCATTATTTACCATTTGTTCAATATGTCTCTGTAGAAGGTGGATTTAGGAATGGGATTTTATATTATTGAGTTTATGTAGTTATAGAAATAGAAGTTTGTTAGGGTAGGCCCAAGCCTGAACCAGTTTTCAAAGGCCTTAGCATACAACTCACATGAACCAATGCCAGAACTCAGACGCCATATAGTCTGCCTCAGCAACCTTGGAAACTTACAATGTTACAAGGAATACCCTGCACATAGCGTGTGAGAACCAAGGGCTATGTTGCAAAGCCTTGTAATGGCTATGTTGCAAAGATTTGGCCCTGCTTAGAGCGTATGGGAACTGATAGCTATGTTGCAGATGTGTAAAAGCGTATGGGAACCGAGGGGCAATGTTGCAAAGACGTGGGACCCTCTGAGAAAATAGGAGGGGTATGGAGGACATAAAGTCTATAAATATTGGCTCCATGGATAATCTTATCAGACAAGGTTGAACAGATTCAAGACGCCCCGTGGCTTCGGCTACGATAGCAAGTGGGGTCTGTTCAGAGAAGACAGAGAAAGGTCAGGTCCTGGTCTTGAAGCTGACTAGGCTGGCACGTAGGCCCGAGCTCATCAAAGAGAGGTCAGCACCTGATCCCCGATGGTGGCAAACTGACACGGTGGTACAGAGTTCGGTGAGTATCAAGAAATCACCAATAGGCCTCGGTGAACACTGGTTTGATAGTAGCTACAGGTATATAAGATATTAGTAACAGTAAAGGTAACAGAAGTATTTAGCACCACAGGTCCTGGTGTTAGGACTAAAGTAGGTTAGCATCCCCACCCCTGAGGGTTTGGGGAGGTAGGTATAAGGTTAGGGAACAAGCAGTTTAGCACCCCAGCCTGGGAGTACAGGTAGATAGCCTGCCATCCCCTTTGAAGTTAGGGGCACCCCTTTGAAGCTAGGGATTAGTGTAAAGTAATAAGAATAGTTTTAGTAATTAAATAGTTAATAATGTACATTTACTTTGATTTGTAAGGCCTGCTGCAGCACAATAATATTATTAGCATAACAGTAAAGTTTTTAATCTTGCAAGCTAAAAAGAGTGTACACTTACAACAAGAAAAAGTGCATAGGTGTTATTGTACTCATGATGATTTGCAATAAACATTTTATGCTTATAACTTTCCTGATTCCATTCCTATTTTCCCTGATGCTGTTAATACCCCCCTTGTTCTTCCCCTTATGGGAACAGTATTTAATTCCTATACTAATCACTTGGGTTATCGGCTGGCTCGGTTTAATCCTTTATAATCTGGTTCCCTTGACTACTGATGTACCTGTAAATGCCTCCTCTCCATCAGATCAAGGCCGGGCTATTATCCCGGTGGAAAAAGAACCTGTTGTCCAAGCGCGCCCCTCGATGAATACCACCCCAAGGGTAGATAGTGATATTATGCAGTCTCATATACAAATTTTTATCAGCAGTAATTTTAAATTTACTTTCAGATCACTGATGAAAATGCTGAATAAGTTTGGACCTAGTATCTCAGTAGAAACACCTCATTTGACGATGATTCCACATTGGTAAGGCCCTTCCATTTTCAGTATTTCCTGATTTTTACAGAAGATTCCCAAGTTTTATGAAAGCTATTATTAATTTTTCCATTAATTTTGCCCAAATTCTGGATTACCCAAGTGCATTAAAATAACTATGTCAAGAAAAATGAATATATTTGTCACATGATACATGAGCCATGATCTGTGTAATTTTTTCTGTTCATTTTTGCACTGTAATGCCAAGTATGCTATGCAAGGCTCCCTTTTGAATGCTCTACCGCAGCGGTTCTCAACTGCTATGTCATGGCACAAAAGTGTGTCGCGAAGAACAGGGAGGCCACACCATGCTGCTCCCCACTGGAGTGCCACTGCTGCCAGCTTCCCTTCTGCTCCAGCCCCAGCCTGAAGCAGGGCAGAGGAAAGCCAGCAGCAGCAGCGCTCCAGCGGGAGGCAGTCCTGAGCCTGCAGGGATCTATGGACACTAACAGATGTTTCCAGATCATCGCAGGCCCTGGTTCTTATGGGGGACTTCAATTATCCTGACATCTGCTGGGAAGATAATACAGCAGTGCACAGGCAATCCAGGAAGTTTTTGGAGAATATTGAGGACAACTTCCTAGTACAAATGCTGGAGGAACCAACTAGGGGCCTTGCACCTCTAGACCTATTGCTCACAAACAGAGAAGAATTGATCGGGGAAGTAGAAGTAAATGGCAACCTGGGCAGCAGCGACTATGAGATGGTAGAGTTCAGGATCCTGATCAATGGAAGGAAGGAAAGAAGCAGAACACACACCCTGGATTTCAGAAAAGCAGGTTTTGGCTCCCTTAAAGAAACCCTGTTAAAGACACAGAAAGATAACGTTCCGATGTGCAGAAAGAACAGCAAATGTGGACGGCAACCAGCGTGGCTTAGCAGGGAACTCTGCGGGGAGCTGAAACATAAAAGGGAAGCTTACAAGAAGTGGAAGCTTGGACAGATGACAAGGGAGGCATACAAAGATATTGCTCGGGACTGCAGGGATAAAATCAGAAAGGCCAAAGGACAATTGGAGTTACAGCTAGCAAGAGATCTGAAGGATAACAGAAAGGGGTTCTATAAGTATATCAGCAACAAGAAAAGGATCAGGGGTGGTGTAGATCCCTTACTGAATGGGGCCAGTCCTGAGGCTGCAAAGGTCTCTGCAGCCCTGGGAGGCTCCCAGCCCTAGTGCCAATGTAGTGCTGAAAACCGTGTTTCAGCAGATTTTGTTACCATCCAACAAAAGTAAAAAATCTGCTGAAACATGATTTTCAGCACTATACCAGAGCCGTCAGCCCCAAAAAACTGGGGGAGGGGAGCCTTAGCTGGGGGGGGGAGAGGGGAACGACTTGATGCGTCACACACAGCTGGGAAACCTCCCAGCTGTGTCGTGACCTTGAAAAGGTTGAGAACCCCTGCTCTACCATATTTTTATGGTATCATGTTTCCTTAGCATCATGTATGTGTTCAGATGCAAACCATGTTACATAGCTCAGACCCTCAGGACTATCTCTAGCATGGAGGCTGGAGAGTTGCACGACAAAGACAATGCAAATTGAGCTCCCTGGCTCAGGTAGAAGAAAGGAAGATCGATGGGGAATTAAAAACAAATGCAGACACTTTGAAGAGAGGATAAGTTTTTGCTTTGGCCAGGGAAACACAATCTTGAGAGCAACTACAGAGACTGGGCCTATCCACATGGCCAGGAGGGTGTAGGCTGGCTGAACACCACAAACAGTCAGTCTTGTGGGTAAGGATGAGGAGTATAGACTAAAGAGTAATCTTGGAATAGTGTTGGTAGATTAGTATGTGTTTTATATCTTTTCTTTACCTGTGGTAACTCCTGACTCCTTTATTAAATGATTGTGCGTTGATTTACTATATACCCACTTAAAATCATATTCTAATCAATAAACTAGTGTTTGTTTTATCTAAAGCGATCTAGGCTTTAGAAGGTGTGAATCAGAGATGCTGGACATATCCATTTCAATGTTAAATGGACGGAAAAGGGTCTAAGAGTCTACAGTGATTGGGGAAGGTCTCCATGTCTATAGGATGGAAGTTCCTGGTGTGGCATATGGGGGCTGGGGGACCATCCCATCAGTGGCCAGAGAGTGCACATCCACTGCCTGGGACCAATTACATGCAGGAGGCTGATGTGAC
>ML685791.1:5167802-5177934 GCA_007922175.1 Pelusios castaneus
CTAAGCCATAGCTTGCTTGGTTTGTGCCTAAGTCTGTCACTGGACCCAGGAAAGGTATATAGACATGTTTATTGCTCAAGAATGTTTAATAGCCATGAAATAATTAGTCTGATAGTTCCATATTATACATTCACATTTGAAAGGAGATTGTGCATTGAGATTACAGCTGACATGGAGATCTTTTCCTGTCTAAGGGGTGCTTTAATATGGGCTACCCTTGCATATAGTTGCATGCTGGATAATTCTGGTGCTAAGATTGAGACAGTCTTTTTAAGGTTGATGCAGCCCTTTTGCTTTTCAGGATTTCCACAAAGCACTACGGCCCCAATAATCCGCAAAGGTATTTAGGCATCTAAGCCAAAGATTTGGGTACCTCTTGGTTTTAGACATCCAAATCCCAGTTTCAGTTTTATTTGCGATCCAGAAAACTCCTGCCGAACCCTGTAGGCGCCTCCTACACTCTCTTGGTGCTGAAATTTTCAGGGTAAAAGTTCCCTACGCAACTAAATTTCTTCTTCTGAGCATATGCACTGCTGCCTCTCTCTAGGTAAGGGTTCTCAAACTGGGGGTTGAGAGCCCTCAAGGGGTTGCAAGTTTATTACAAGGGTGTTGTGAGCTGTGAGCCCCCGTATATGCTGTGGCTGCGCTGTCAGCCCCAGGCATGGCTGACAGCCAGAGCCCTTCAGAGCTGAATGGCTGGAGAGTAGTGGTTGCTGGCCATATGCTCTGAAGGCAGAATTGCCCCCAGCAGCAGCACAGAAGTAAGGGTGGGATTGCATTGGAGGCGGGGGTCATCACTTTTTTCTTGAAATATTTTCAAACGGGGCCCCAGAAAAAAGGTTGGAGAACCCTGCTCTAGGAGTCCATTCAGCTATCTACCAAGCCCCAAAGTGATCCATGAACCAATGAAGATAGGAGTTTGCTTATGGGGCCCAGTCTACAATGTGTTCTCAGAGGCTGAATACCAGATTGGGCCCCATTCACAACTGAGGAGGCAGCGGAAGCGGTGGGGGTGCCATCCAGCTTGTAACTTTTAGCCCAGTGGTTAGAGCTTCATCTGGGATGTGGGCGAGTCAGATTCAATTTTCCTTCTGTTGGAGCGGGTGAAAGGAATTGGATAGGAGATTCCTACACCACTGAGGAGAGCTCTCTAATTACTCAGCTATGGGACAGTCTGATGAGGAGCTCCCTCAGTCTCTCCCGTGGAAGCTGTTCCACTCTGGATAAATAATTCCACTAGGTGGGTGCCCTAAGCACTAGGATACAGAGTCATTCTCTTTCTCCCTTTGGCCCAATAGCTATTCCACTGTGGATAAAGACTTAAATAGTCTTTTGGCCAGAAAGAAAGAGAGAATTAGTAACCTTGAGGTTGTGGCACATCAAAGCTATAACCCATAACCCTCATCCCAAAGTAGGACACTCCTGTTCAGATCCCTTCTCCCTCTTTGCCAAAATGAAAGAACTAAATTTAGGCCTCCCACATACCAGGTGAGTGCTTCAACCGTTGGGCAAAAAAGTTTAAAATGGGCACCACCACCATCACCCATTGCTGCTGTTTAGTGTGGAATGAGGCATGACTTTAACTCATTCCCACAAGAAACCAACTAGTTTACCTAAGCTGTGTAAGTCTGGGAAGTAGGGTCTCCATCACGGATTGTGAAGTGTAGATAGGCACCTATGTCCGAGAGAAGGGCAAAGCTCCCTGTCTACTGTGCTGGCTTTTGTGGGTCGCATTATGAGGCAGCTATCTTTCCTCATTAATTTTATAGAGCACAGTAAGCATCTAACTCAGGTTTTGTTTATCAGTATTGCTCCTGTGATGTCTTCAGTTGCCTAAGAGGTAAAAACACTAAAATGCTGAGTGTTGCAGAATCTTTGTGGATCTGGGCCTCTGCCTTCAGGAGGCACAGTTGTACTTTAGACTCTCCATGGAGTGCAAAAGTGGCCCCGTGCCCTAAGTACAGAGCTGAGGTTTAATGTTACAATGTGTACATGATAGAGAGAAATCCTGGCCTCGCTAAGATCAGGGTAAAACTCCCACTGACTTGTGTGGGATTAGAATTTCATCTCCAGTTTTTTATTAACTCTCTGTGGGCTACACAACACACCATTCAGCAACACTCTGTAATATGTAGGCACAAGATAAGCAGTTAAGAAGGGAGAGGCAGCTTTCAAATCTATTGTTTGTTTACTCAATTTATTGTTTTAAATCAAAACTTCAGGCCTGTTTTAAAGTTGGTGTTTGGTATTTCTGAATGTATGTCAATATCTGTGTATCTGATATTTGGACTGAAATTTCCAGTTAGGTGTGCACATTTATACTCATTGCACACATGTAGGTTAGGCTGGAACGTGCTTATTGTGTGTGTGCGTGTGTGCGCGTGCCCACGCAAATAAAAAAAGTATGCATGTGTTGGTTACACACAAATGAATATATACAACTGACTTTGAAAAGGTGCCCGAGACTCCTTTCTGTCATTGTCAGTCAAAGTAAATTTTCTTAGATTTATTTTAATATAGTCTTTCATAGATATGTAAGAATTTTTCATGACTTTACATACGTGTGTGTCTATGTGCGTTTCCCTGTATTATTCCAAATTTGCTTTATTTATAGTGAGCCCAGTCCTGCAGTTATTACTAGACAAAATTTCCTTTGATTTCAGGATTGCAACCAGCACATACATTTGAAGTTTCACCGACTATAAAATTGTTACAGCCAACTGGGGCAAAATATAGGTTTTGGGAAATCCTCTGGGACTTGAGTAATCCTTATCATCCCCTTGGATCAATCCAGTCTGGGGGTGGCAGCCCCAGAGCTGACAAATTTAGAAGCTTCATTTTATATTAAGAGTTTAACAATTTTTTAAATATTGTTTTGATCTAAAAAATGAAGCTGAAAAATCTTCAAAAGTGACTGGTTCTGAGATTCAGTCCTCAAAAGGAAAGAATACAAAACGCCAACCATATGTTGAGTGGTGAGAGTGTGTAGTTCTCTCTCTGTGCACATCTGATAGCCACAATTCTGCTACTCTTTGACTGTGATAATTTGCTGACATTCTAGTACTGTTTGCTATGTGATGGTCTTAGAATTCATATTACAAAATGACTTATTTGTTACTCAAAGGGATATTTTCCTCTTTATTTAGTGTAATAAACCTGATTAACTATAAGCAAAAAGTGACATTGTTCAGAAACGTTTGTTTGTAGGTTACACTCCTTGGATGGAAAGCATCTCGAGTATGTTCTTTAAAGTTCAAGGGAAAAAAACAGTTGAGAACTGATCAAGATGGTTAGAGGTCATATCATTTTGACCCCCTATAAGAATTACAATATCCTGAAACTAAAGTGAAGACATTTTTTATTTCTTTTTAAAATATCTTTAGGCGCAGCTACATTCAACAAAAGGAAAGGTTTTTTCATTAAACTAAAATATTATTGAGTTACAAGAAAAGCCAAAATCTTAGCTAGTTCTAAAAGCTCAAATATTTGCCTCCTTGTAAAAGTTCCTCTTTGTCTTCCAGTGTGATCTGATCCTCTGTGAGGTTGTAGTTCACAGTCACACTTACTATATATTGTACTAGAGTACATTTCCTCCTCACATGAATAATGTAGAGTGGATGTACAAGATATACCCATGGAACTCACTAACTTTTTTCATTGTAATCCAAGGTGCAGGGGCCCCCATGGTAAAAAGACCATCCAGAAAGAGATTACATCAGCACAAGGTTCCTACAGCTCTTTGATCTGCCATAGGTCTCTCAGTTGACCAGAGTAGAGCTGCCTCGCAAAAGCCAGGGATCGAATGGATTACTAGTCAGGGAGGGTGTGGATGGGAGATGCACTGAATCAGGCCTGTTCTATACTGCCACGCTGGATCGATGTGGAGATATGCAATGGGAGATACTTACTGCAGAATGCGTATCTCTCATCGACTTACTTACCCTCCCTTACCACAGTGTCTTCACTGGGCTGCACCAATGGGAAATGTTCTCCGTTCAATGCAGCGTTACTCTTTTCTGGGAGGTGGAGTTACTTTGTTGAATGGAGAGCACTTCTGGGATCAATTGAGTGGATCTCCACTGGGTGCTCAATTGATCCCGCTGCGTTGATTCATGGAGATTGGTACAGGGATTTCAGTATAGAGTTGATGACAGTGTATCTGCAGGCAACGTCCTGGGTTCCGGTGGTGCTGCAGCCTCAATTTAAACCTACTTTTCCTATGGCAGAACAGGAAAGACCATCTAGCCTCCCTGATAGGTGTATTCCCTGCTATGCAACACCCATTAGCGCAATAGAGAATAGCTTACATCTCCCTGCACCAATGTGGTGAATCAAGCCTGATGACTGTAGCTTAATTGTTTAAAATAGATTAATAAAGCACACTGTTTTTATCTAAGTAAATACAATATCTATATCTTCTCCCTCACTCCTGTATGGTTAATTGAAGTCCTTCCATAATTTCTGACTCACACTAATTTGATCAGTAGAGCTATAAAGTTTCTTAAATTATGGTGTATTATTATTGTTTTCTCATGGATCAGTTAATTATAACAAAATCCACTGATTGTAATTCTAATTGAACCTATTGTTGAGACTCCAGAATCTAATTTTATCCAGGTTGATTCTTGCTAGAATGTTCATCACTTCTTTATCAGAAAACTGTATCAATTTCTTTTCAGGTTAATAATACCTTTTTGTAACTCTTTTTAAAAAAAATTATTTTTATTTTGCAGGGTCAACCTGGTCCTCAAGTAAGTGTCATCTTGTTCTTTCACATTAGATTATACCTAACTGTGAAGTTCACACAGATCTGATTATCTTCAAATTCTTTTTACTTGTGGCAGGGGGGACTGGCATAAAAAAGAGAAGCTTAAAAACCTGTAATAGTTACACAATACAGTAGACCAAATATTTCCCGAAAGAGAAACATGGGGCCCCCATATGGTTGTTCTAATTCCATCAGCTGTTTGACCAGATGGTGGGTTTAACAACGTATTACCAAATAAAGCAGATCTCTTAACTATGGGTTGAAACTTTGCCACATAACTTTAAAGCAAGATTAAATAACTTAGCAAATGTGTAGCAGGAGCTGGTTCACATTAACTGCTTATTAATCACATACTAATAATGCTGTTGTAATCCAGGCAGGCTTCAGTTATTTCAGTTATTGCACTACTGGCTACTTTGGTTAATCATATACAATCCCTGAATTAGTTCTGCTTTGGTTAAGAATAGCACAACTCCATGTCATGTGAAATGTAGTTAAAGAAATGGGAATTCAGTGAAAAGAAAATTCAATCTTGAGTTCTCAAAGAGATACAGAAAATAAAAGAGGGGAAGTATTAGATTTAGCAGAAATTATATATAAATTGCTTGGGGTATGTTCAGAAGAATGGAATGGCAAAAGAGAAGGAAAACTGATCAAAACTAAATTGTGGTTTAGTTGATATAAAATTAAGGTTCTGTCCATTTGCATGGTTGTAGTGCATCATGGAAGATTCATAGACTCATAGTTCCAAGGCCAGACACAAGCACTGTGATCACCTAATTTGACATCCTGCACAAAACATGCCATAGAACTTCTCCAAATTAATTCCTAGAGCATAGCTATTAGAAAGATTTCCAGTCTGGATTTAAAAATTTTCAGTGATGGAGAATCCACCACAGTCCTTGGTGAATTGCTCCAATGGTTAATTACACTCACTGTTAAAAATTTATTCCTTATTTCCAGTCTGAATATTATCTGAATAATATCTGATTATTAAATCTCTACCAATTTGAGTGCATTATACTTCCTCTGATAGATGGAAGGGCCCATTACCAAATGTTTGTTCCTCCTGTAAGTACTTATAAACTGGAGTTAAGTCACCACTTCACCTTCTCTTTGTTAAATTAAAAAGATTGAGGCCCTTGAACCTATCACTATAAGACATGTTGTCTACTCTAATGCTTTAATCATTCTCATGGCTCTTCTCTAATTTATTAACATTCTTCTTGGAGTAACAACCAATTTGTGACTTCAGTATAAGGCCCATTGTACAAGGGACATAACCAGAACTGATTTTTGGCAGGCCCTGTGGTAGACATGGGTAGGGATAAATTCAACCAGCCAAAAAACAAGTGTTTCCCAAACTTCTGGATTCTGGTCATGTGACTGGAAGCCAGAAGTTTGGAAGCGACCGGCCGAGAAACTAGGTTGCCTGACGCTCCAGTTGTCAAGGTAGCTTAGGAGGTATATGGGCAACAGAAATTCCACAACCAGTTTGGTGGGCCTGCTTTCAAAGTGGGTGCTCACCTGTAGCTACTCTACTGCATTGTACATACCCAGTTATTGTAATTTTTCATTTAAAATGTAGCCAAAAAGCTTTTTACTTATAAATACATTGATTTTAGTTTTTTGTTGCTCTTACAGTATGACTTCACTAACACATAAACAGTACAGAGCATTACTCTATATTCCCTGTTCTGCATTAGGTGTTGCAGCTGTTGAATGGAAAACATAGAACTCTGAAATCACATCTTGGGGGTGCGGGAAGTTGAGGAAATTATTTTCTTTTTATGGGAATTAAACATGTATTAGATTTTTATAATAAGGAAGAAGAACAATTGAACCATAATTAAATAATGGGTGTGCTTACTTTGCATGTTCTTTACGAAGATGTTTACAGTTTTTGTAGCTTTATCTATACCCAAAGATGGTTATTCTCCTCTCGTTTGCAATCATTTATATTCAGAATATCAAGTCAATAGAGTAACACCAGTGTATATGAGAAGAAAACTGGACCCAGAGCCTGATAATTTTGGCTCTTAAACAATTTTATAATGAATGTGGTTTTGAAAAAAATCATTACGGCTCACCTCTAAGAACCACATATAAGTGATGGCTGTAAGAGGACAGAGAATTAGAGTGTGTGCGTGCAAAAGTCTGTTTGCACTCTGTCTACATTTTGGCAGCAAGGGCCAAAATTTACTCCCATTGAAGTTAATGGGAGTTTTGCCATTAACTTCTGTGGGATCAGATGTAGCTTTAACTGAGTGCATCTCACAAATAAGCTTGTCTGAATAAAGTTCCTTAAGTATCTGATTGGTAGAGCTCCAGAGAGTATTCTGCAGACTTTATTACTTCTTTGCCCATTTTGGATTTGTTTTGTAACTTTCCTTCCTTTTTAAAGCCATAATATAATCTTTATATAGTACTGAAATTTAATGGGATCTTTGCAGGAAACACTCAGCCAGCATTACGTTGTGTAACTAATAAAACAAATGCCATATCCATGCGCGCGCTCTCTCTCTCTCTCTCTCTCTGTCTCTCTCTCTCTCTCTCTCTCTCTCTCTCTCTCGTTGCTCCTGATTTATACCAGAGAAAGATGGAGGGGAAGGGAATTGGGCTTAAGACCTTTTGTTCATGTCTGATGTTCAAAAGAACAAAACAAACAAAAAGAAACCCCATATGAACAAACCCACAATAAGTGAGATGGAATTTACTTTCACAGAAATGATTAACTTATTCATAGTTTAGAAAGAGCATTGATTTTTTTTTTTTTCAGGTTTGCAGATAGTAAGGCAAAGCTAAATTGAAAAATAGTTTTTTTGCTGCAAAGATTTGACAGTAAGGGTCACATGTTAGAGCATGAGTTCTTCAGTTGCACCTGGTAAATATATATGTGTGTGCATGTAACTATTTGTGAATACCTAATGTTAATTGCCCCTCTGAAGTGGGTAAATGAGCAAATAATGTTAACCCAATGAGTGAGCTGCTGTGCTAGAGAGACAGCACAGAATGCACAGGGGAATGGCTAAGGTGACTTTAAATCTTTGTGCCCTCCTGATCCTTGGCTGTTCAAGAGGCTGGAGAGGTACCTGGTATTTATGGCAGCCTCCCAGGGCTGCTGTATGGATAGAAGCACTGAGCAAAATCTCTTCAGTGCTAAATCCTGGGCCTCCACCCCCAAAACACCCTTCTGAGGCCTACCTTTTAGTACACACTCTTCCACTGCTGTTGCCAGGCCTTGCACCATGGTCCTTGGAGAGCAACCTTGTAGCTGTCTTCTGCAGGATTTGTGCCAGATTATTCCTTCCTGATTAGATGTGGGGATTTTAGAGCCCCTTTACACCACTCTGGCCTCCTTTTTGCCAGTGGAATAGGGATGAGGGTCTCACGCAAAATATGCTTTCATTTACCTATGTTGTGCAGAATGTGCATTTTGCTTGTTCAGTTCCTTGCTTAGGGCTACAGTTCTGGTAATGAATTTCAGAAATCCTGTACTCAGACAGTAGACTATTTAAGTGTTTTCCAGCTACTGATGATGTACAGATTTATTCTTCTGGCTCAGAAAGATATCTGGTCAAATCTGATAATCCCAATAATATTAGAAAGCTGCTTTCAGATTTTTTTTTCCTCCACCCAAAAATGTATAAGAACATAAACCTATGTAACAATCAAAAGGATAGAAAATCAGAGTCAGCATTGTTTAGAAACAGGGCACGCTGTGCAGGCTAACCTCAGTGCCAAAGGTGCTGATACACAGCTATGGAGTTTTTTCTTCCTCATCTATTGGTGGAAAGGATCGTCTCAGGAGCAGCTGAATATAGCAGATAAAGACAGATTCTTTGAATATGTGTGGCTCAGTCTTGAAAGGCAGTAAGCATCTTGTGCATAATGCTGGGCACCCTCATCTCCCAATTAAATTCATGGGAATTGAGGAGCTCAGTACCTTGCAGAGGTTGCTCAGGAGTTGCAGGCGCTGGAAAACCTGGGTAAAACTTAATTAAATAGTTACTAAAGGGAATATGAGGGAAAGGTTACAAATTAACCATTGACTTCTGTTTGAAAGGTAGTATCTCTAGTTTCATTTGACAAGCCCCTAGTTTCTAAGACAAAACTAAGGGGTCTGTTTTCCTTCTCTCACAAACTTAACATTAGTATTAAGTGGAAATGCACCAGGGGCATAGACAGCCCCCCGTTTGCTGACTGGGACTCTGAGTCTGCAGGGTGGACCTGGCCCCGGGCAGCTTCTGATCATGTGAATGGAGGCTGCCTGAGATGCTCCAGTTGCTAGGTAGCAGGTGGACCCGGAGTGCCAATGCCAGGCACTACGGTGGGTGGGCCTCATCTCCAAGTGGGTGGGTCCATACCCACTTGTGGCTACGCCCCTGGAATGCACATTCTGTCTGTATCTGGGAATTGATTCCACAACCATCAGCATTGCGTTTTTAAGGCATAGATTTTCTCAGAGGGCAAGAAGGGCAAAAGTTACTTTCATTCCTTAATTTTGTATAGTTTTACTCAACAAAGCATACCTGAGTACCAAAGGCCAATTCCAAATACGGTGAATTATTTGAATTCTCCAAATAGTTTGTCAAAAACAAAGAACCGTGAACATCTCTTGTATTCCCATAGGATTCCCTAGTTTTGAGTCAGATTAAAGTTACATTTTCCGGGTATAGTTCTAAAGCTGTGAAAATGTAGTAGCATCCTCTGTATTTTATTAGGAATTATGTCAGAGAAAAATACTGTACAAGACTATGTATTCAAGCTATTTTACTATCCTATTGCATATGTTTTATGTTCCATATTAAACTCCTACCACCCTATCATTTTAATGATCCTCATGTTCTCTTTCAGTTGTGAGTTCCAGCTCACTCTGTTGCAGATCCTTATAGTTTCAATGAAACTTAAAAATAAATAAATAAATAATCAGACATTTGAGAAACTTTATTCTTTATCAAATTGTTGGGTAGCTTTAAAAAAAAATCTAAATTGACTTCTACCATCTAGGGTCTGACTCTGTATCTTTTGTGAGAATAAAGAAATCCTTATTCGTGTGAGGTGCTAATGATTTGCCAGTATTCAAAGAGCAAATGAGATAAGCAGGTTTGTTAGCCTGACATTAATCCCTGGCAAAATAATAGAAAAGCTGATAAGAGATTAATTTAGAATCATAGATTTTAAGGTCAGAAGGGACTATCGTGATCATCTTGTCTAATCTCCTGCACATTGCAGGCCGCAGAACCCCACCCACCCACACCTGTAATAGATCCCTAACCTCTGGCTGAATTACTTAAGTCCTCAAATCATGGTTTAAAGCAGGGGTCCTCAAACTTTTTAAACAGGGGGCCAGTTCACGGTCCC